>CM042165.1:0-127500 GCA_023376005.1 Doryteuthis pealeii | reverse complement strand
CCCGATTCATTCTGGATTTTCTGACTCCTAATCAAAAGTTTTCACTCAGTCACTAAATTCTTATCAGATAAAGGGAGAGAAAAAAAATTATTTCTCGCACGATTAGTTTAGATTAGATATTCAAGGTGGGTTTTTGGGTGGTTCTTATGGGAAGGTAAATATTAAAATGTGACCCTCAGTTAATATTTTCTTCGATGCTAAATAAATATTGAACGGTCCCTACTCCCCCCCTAAAATTTATCTCTCTCTATATATATAAAGGACAGTTGGTGTGTATGTATGTATGTAAGGGTATTTGCCTCATACCCCACTTGTATGGGCTGGGCACAAGGCCGAAGCTCATGGGTGGGAAAGAACAAAAATTGCGTCGATCCCTTCGGCATTTCCCCTCAAGGGGGCGTCTCCTGCGTTGGGCAATAAGCCCAGCCCCGCCCCCAAGGGGGCAGGTATTGCCTGGGGGGGATGGCCCCCTGGGATCGACGCTAGTATTTATTACTCAACCTGATCCAGCGGCCGAAGCAAACTCGACCCCCAGCCGAGACTGAGACAATAGGTAAGTATGTCTGGAAGAAACTACAAAAATAAAACAAAGTAAATATAAATACACATTAAATATCACCAGATCTTGCTTTTTGTGCCAACATTATGAAGATTTGATTTATATTCAAAGATATTTAAAAATCAAAATATACATAGTAATAGCATTGAAATTCTACTTAAAAATGTCCATTGAATATCACTGGTTCTTGCTTTTTGTGCAAGAATTATGAAGATTTGATTTATATTCAAAGATATCTAAAAATTAAGACATACATAGTAATAGCATTGAAATTCTACTTAAAAATGTCCAGCATTTGTAAATCTCTAAAGTCAACAAATCAATACACCAGGTTTTCCCCTCTGCCCAGGTGACGCTGGGTAGTCACTTCTAGTAAATCAATAAAATCTTATTTTTCTTGTACTGGTTTTACGTTTACAATTTATTTTCTTATTAGAAAAACTCGCGTACCTTTTAGTTTGCTCGGTGTGGAATCTGATTCAAGAGGACAAAAAATCTTATTTTATAGGATTATAAGAATCATTTTACTTTAATATACTGAAACATACAATATCATTTTCCAAAAATAAGATTTCGACTGCATATAAAGTAATACTCCGCCTCATACACTCTGCCTTATAATAACCTTCAAATGAGAACAAACACCGTAAAACTAGCGTAAATAACTCGGGAAATAATAAAAACCATCGCGAAACCTTAAAGGACACTTTTAGTCACAATACTCGTGTTCCTTAATTGTGCAACCGTTATCATGTTGCAACACCTTCTGGTAAAAAATGAGACCGTCCAAATCAAAATGCAAAAAGATAAATCCTGATAATCTGGTTTTGCTTATCTGCCGAATTCTTATTTCGTATGAGTCGTTATCTCAGCTAAATAATGGACCATTCCGTTTTTATTATAAAGAAAGAAAGGGAAGAAAAAGGAAATGCTACACAGAAAAAATGTAAGAAAGAAAGAGACTAGGGGAAAGATAGAGAGAGGGTGAGCATGTGGAAGTGATAATGCTAATCTGTTTCAATTGAACATAATGAAAAAAAAAAGGAAAAGAGTGAGAGAGTGTAAATGAAGATTATTAAACTTTTTACATATTGAACTATTGCAATAGCTCTTAAGTAAATCTATCAAACTTTGTAATAATTAAATTATCATACTGTGTGTTTATCCTGCTAGTTAATAATAAAATTGTGAAATGTTTATCATTATAAGAAATGGACATTTTATTTACCTCGTACCCCACTTGTACGAGTTAGGCACAAGGCCCTATTAACGTGGGACCACCCACAAACCGAAGCTCATGGGTGGTAGGTGGAAAAAAATTGCGTCGATCCCGTTGGCATTCCCCTTCAAGGGGGCGCCTCAGGCGCTGCGCAATAAACCCAGCCCTGCTCCTTTAAATCAAGGGGGCAGGTATTGCCTGGGGGGGGGGATCGCCCCCTGGGATCGACGCCGTTAATTATAGCAATCCCCACCCGTTGGGCGGGTCTACATTATAAGAAATGGACACGGTGACACGAGTTCAAATCCTGGACAAAGCTGTTTGAATTTTGCATAGTGCTAATATCTTTGGGAAAGGTGCAAATCCAACTATTCTCCCCTCTGCTGTGGTTAAATAGTATGGCAGACTGGACCTCTTTAACCTTTGTGTGGCAACCAGTCTAGGAGAAGGAAAAACTGATTTTAAAACAAAGTGGCTCTCTTCTCGTTAGTCAAAACTACTTTGAGAATTCCATCTCCTCCCCCTCTTTAAAGCAATCTAATCTGAGCGCACGGAAGCGATAATGCTAATCTGCTTCAGTCGAACATAATGAAAAGAAAGAAAGAAAAATATACTTTTTACATATTGAACTATTTAGCAATAGCTCTTACGTAAATATATCAAATGTTGTAATAAGTAAATTATCATACTGTTGTATATCCACAGGCCTAGCTAATTTTACTTAAATATACTGCAACGCACAATCTCATTTTCCAAAATAAGAAACATTTTCGACTGCATATAAAGCCAGACTACGCCTCTTCCGCCCTTAATTGGTTTAAAAAGAAGTGACATTACCCGGTTGTTTACGTTACGCCTTATAATAACCTTCAAATGAGAACAAACACCGTAAAACTAGCGTAAATAACTCGGGAAATAATAAAAACCATCGCTAAGCCTTAAAGAACACTAAAAGCACATTTTAGTCATAATATTCTTGTTCCTTAATTATACGACTATTATCATGTTGCAACACCCTCTGGTTAAAAAAATGAGACCGTCCAAATCAAAATGCAAAAAGATAAATGCTGACAATCTGGTTTTGCTTATCCGCAGAATTCTTATGAGTGTCGTTATCTCGGCTAAATAATGTACTATTCCGTTTTTAGTTTGGTTTGGTTTTGTTTTACGGCATATCAACCTCAGTGGGTCATTTAATACCGATAAAGTTTTTAGATAAATCAATTCTTAATGGATACTCATTTTTATAAATACATTTTTCTATTTAAACCATAGTCAGAGTGGACCAGGGAGCAATGGTGATGAAGGAGTGCTCCACATTCTCCAAACCTGGAACATCACCATAAGACTATTCCATTTTTATTATAAAGAAAGGGAAGAAAAAGGAAATGCTACACAGAACAAATATAATGAGAGAGAGAGAGAGAGAGAGAGAGAGAGAGAGAGAGAGAAAGATAGATATAGAGAAAGAGAAGAAAAGAAAGAGAAAGAAAGAGAAAGAGAAGAAAGAGAGAGAAAAGAGAAAGAAAGAGAGAGAAAAAGAGAAAGAAGAGAGAGAGAGAGAAAGAGAGAGAAAGAGAAGAGAGAGAGAGAGAAAGAAGAGAGAGAGAAAGAAAGAGAGAGAGAGAAAGAGAGAGAGAGAAAGAGAGAGAAGAGAGTTAAATTATTAGATAATCATACTTTTTATATTTTGAACTAATATGCAATAGCTCTTAAGTAAACATATCAAACGTTGTAATAATTAAATTATCATACTGTGGTATATCCATAGGTCCTGCTAGTCTAATAATAATAATCGTCAGTAAACAATTATAGCGCCAAGAAACTATTATTAATGCGAATAATGTGCACATATTCTCATTCTATCGAGTATTCCTATCAAATACAAATAGTTTTCGAACAGATCTATTGGATCTATAGATGGAAGCTCCAGTCCGAAGTTTGGAGTAATTGTAATGAATGATACTCCACACTCCCCAGAGCTCCAGAACAGGAGCCTCACCACAGAATGCATTCCAGGGTAATATCAAAGATACCCCCCAATACTAAGATATCCATGGTTACCGTCGTATGAAAGATTCGGCGACTCGAGTTCAAATCCTGGACGAGGCTGATTGCACTTCACATAGCGCTAATACCCTTTGGAAAGGTATGAATCCAACTATTCTCTCTCCAGTTATGGGCAAATAAGGGCTGAATTTGCAAAGTTTAGCCCAAATAAGTTAGGCAATCAGTCTAGAAGGAAAACTCAGAATTGAAACCTGTTAAACTCCATCTGAGAAATTAACACATTCTACTGGTGTGGAGGGATTGCTAAATATCTATTAAAAGATATTTACCTTTAGGAGGTGTCATACCCCGGCCTATGCAGAGGGTGCAGTCGGCGTATTCTAAGCCCCACAGGCAGGGTGAATAGGGGGTTACGTACGGTCTGATCTCACGATCAATGGCTTGAGAAAGATACGCTAAACGTTGCAAGTTCACATTTCTTTGTTAGTCACTAAGTTTTCATTACCCGCCTACAAAAGCAGGTGGGCTTTAGAATGAATATATATATATATATATATATATATATATATATATATATATATATATATATATCAATCATGCCATTGATGTTCCGTTTATAAGAAACCGAAGAAACTTCTATCAGAGTCGCCGATCAAAAAAAAAAAAAAAAAAAAAAAAAAAAAAAAATTCTGTTTTTATGAACTAAAAAATCCATTTTTAGTAGCCTCTTCAGTTCACGGTTGGTGGCTGTTGATCTACTGTTGCCATGGTTATTAGCTTTTTATTATCATACGAGCAGGGTGTGACAAAGGTCAATTTTTTAAGCGGATTTTAACAGGTTTGAATTCAGTATTTTCTTCTCCTAGACTGGTTGCCTAACCAAGGTTAAATAACCCAGTCTGCCCTACTATTTACCCTAGCTGGAGGAGATTAGAATTCATACCCATTATCATTTTGCTGATAAGGAGCATTTGGCTAGTTGGTTGGATTTTACAGCATGTCAACCCTTGTTGGGTTATTTTATGCAGAAGATGTTTTATTCATTCTTATCGGTAATCAAAGATTTATTCAAACATATCTTTAAACTCATTTTTTTTCTATTTAACCCATAGATGGGACCCTAATAGGTACTACCACTCCAGGTCAGTGGACCCGTAGTGGTGATACCAGAGCTACAGAATTGGAACTTCAGCACCAGATAGTGTCCTAGGTATGACGCTAAAATCTAAGATCCCAAGCCACCGCCTTCTAGCACATATAATTAAAAGGAAGTAGGAAGCGCTTGGTGTAATGGTTAAAGTCATGGGAAATGGACTCGTCGCCCCGAGTTCAAATCATGGACGTGGTAATTGCATTTCACTTAGCGCTAATAACCTTGGGAAAGGTATGAATTCTAATCTCCCTCCAGCTATGGTTAAATAGTAGGGCAGACTGGGTTATTTAACCTTGGTTAAGCAACCAGTCTAGGAGAAGGAAAACACTGAATTCAAATCTATTAAACTCCGCTTAAAAAATTGACCTTGTGTCACACCCTGTTCGTGTGGAAGAGTTGGTAAATATATATATATTTACCAACCCCTCCGCACGAGCAGGATGCGACACAAGGTCAATTTCTTAACCGGAGTTCAACAGGTTTGAATTCAGAGTTTTCCTTCTCCTAGACCGGTTGCCTAACCAAGGTTAAAGAGCCCAGTCTGCCCTACTATTTACCCATAGCTGGAGCGAGAGTAGGATTCATACCTTTCCCAAGGGTATTAGCACCAAGTGAAATAATTGCCACGTCCAGGATTTGAACTCGGGGCGACGAGTCCATTTCCCATGACTTAAACCATTACATAAATATATATATATATATATAATCAAAAGGGTTTGCCGAAGACGTTTTTTAGTGAGGTTTTTTTTCTGGCGAGAGGCCTAAAAAAAAAAACAACAACAAAAAAACACCAGGATTTCTGTCAGACGAGGAAAACTTTACTTGGCATTGGAACGATCAAGGAGAAAAGACGGCAGCGATGTGATTGTCCCAACTCTATTACTCTGATATAATGAATATGTAAATACCTAGGTACCCCCCCCCCCACTATAATCTGATTGGATAGTGTCCTCCATAAATATTCAACACTGGTGGTACAAGCGCCGACTGCTCGGAAGACGTACTGCTACTCGACGCACCTGCGATAATATACCTTACTACAACTTCATAATATATCCCTTAACCCGGATATATCATACTCTTATAGCAACCCCTAACCCTTTTTATCCTATGTACTAGAAGGCGGGGGCTGAGGGTCATAATGTCCTAGGTAATACGCTAAACTGCATTTAATGGTTAAGATTCAATTCTGGATCTCTGCAGCCTCATACGCCGCAGTTTTTTTTAAAATTCTCTAACAAGGTCTAGGTATTTGTCGATCTTTTAGTTTTCTTTCAACTTCACCCTGTGAACTGCTAGAACTGCAAAATCTACCAGTTGACAAGTTCTCTTTTTTATGTTAATCAATACTAGGTCTGGTCTTCTGGCTTACGAGTTTTTCACTGGAGTGAGTGGCAGCAAGTCTCCTCAGGTCTCCAGGACTCTTCTGAGGATTCTAGCCGATTGCAGTAGTCTGGATGGTCTCAATTCTTCCTGATTTCCAGGTCCTCCAGTCTTTTTTCCAAGTTTTTGGGACCGTTCCTAGTGCACTAAATATGACGGAGAACGAAAAAGAGCAAGACATTGTCTTGCCTGCCGGGATCGAACCCGCGTCCTCCCGCATGCGAAATCAGATACGATTTAGGCACTGGACGGACGCGAAGTGCCAGGATGTTTCGGTAAATACGTACATAAATGGCATGTGAGTCAAGCGCTGGGCAGTGAGGAGTCAGCAATAGCAGGTTGACTGACGCGAACGACCGAATAAAGAAATGTGATTTTGAACTGCTAGAGATTATTTTCGACTACGGTGACGGATTTTGCAGCTGCTAGGCGAGGACGAGGAACGTGTTGACCAGGGGAAGGTTTGGCTTGCTGGAAGACTGTAGACTCACTTGTTTTTGGCCCCCCTCTCGGCGGGAGCTTGTTGATACGAACATCTATTTCCCCCCATATATTTCCCCCCTTCTATAAATTGGTATCACTTTCACTCTCATATTCCACAGCTTTTTCAGTTCTCTGGCAAGGTCCTGATAATTATTATCATTATCATCATCAAAAAATGAATGACATATTTGCGAGGCTTTATTGAACTGTAGCGTGAGAATTTAGGGGACCCCCCCCCAAAAAAAAAAAAAACAAACAAAAAAAAAAAACTCCCAAACAAACCAAAAACAAAACACACGCTCAACTTTTATTGACCGTAAAGAGTTAGGTTGTCAAATGTTGATGGCCTCATTATTTAACGTCGTGAAAAACATCACGCCTTCGTGAAAGGAAGAATGTATCGACTTCAATCAGATAACAAATCGAGTAATGATCATTTCTACATCGTGACGAGAGAAACATTCGGTGTTGAGTTTATTATTAAGTATGTATAAAAAGTTTACGTCGTCTTTTTAATTCTTTATCAAAAGCAAAACCGGTTTTCTACGGTGCATTCTGGGTAGATTACAAAAGAAATCAAAGTGAGGTTAAACTAGAAACTTTTGCAAACGTCTAATAAAAAAAAAAGAACACTAACATCAATGGGAAGAAGAATAATATTTTACAGTTATGATCCTATAGTAATCTAAATACGACGTCTAGCACCACAGTCGGTCAAAAAATACGACGTCTAGCACCACAGTCGGGTAAGAAAGATACGTTATCTGGCAGCATAGTCCGTCAAAAAATGCGCCGCCTGGCAGCATGGTCTAGCAGCACAGTCAGTAAAAAAACAAAAAATAAAAATGACGTCTAGCAGCACCTTCCGTAAAATAAAAATATGACGTCTAGCAGCACCTTCGGTAAAATAAAAATATGACGTCTAGCACCACAGTCGGTAAAATAAAAATATGACGTCTAGCACCACAGTCGGCTAAGAAAATAGGACGTCTAGCACCACAGTCGGCTAAGAAAGATACGTCGTCTGGCAGCATAGTCCGTCAAAAAATGCATCGCCTGGCAGCGTGGTCTAGCAGCACAGTCAGTAAAAAAATAAAGAATATGACGTCTAGCAGCACCGTTGGTAAAAAAAAAAAAATAAATAAAAGACATCTAGCAGCACCGACGGTAAAAAAAAAAGACGTCTAGGAGCACCGACGGTAAAAAAAAAAAGACGTCTAGCAGCACCGACGGTAAAAAAAAAAGACGTCTAGCAGCACCGACGGTAAAAAAAAAAAAGACGTCTAGCAGCACCGACGGTAAAAAAAAAAGACGTCTAGCAGCACCGACGGTCATAAAATACGTTATCTAAGAAGGTTGTTAATAGATGCTCTATGAACGGCAACTAAGTAGTAATTATATTGAGTTTTTGTCAATCAATTCCACTTTCTTTTGCATAGCTTTGAAAAATACCTTTAATTTAGATAATTTAATTTAGTTTGTCTAAGGAATATTTCCTGGAGCTAGGAATGTCCAGCTATTAAAGATAACATGTGTTGTAACTTAGCAGTAAATTAACTAATAACAGATATCTAAAAAAAAAAAATTAAAAGAAAAAAAAACCTAATTGAGCATTGTCTAAATGTGCTAGTTCCATAATTTTCCCTGGGTTGGTAAAACGATTATTTTTATATGGACTTCCGAGATGAATAATTATTATCATATACTGTGACAGGTAAACTCATATTGTCATTATCCTAACATATCATCCGTTGTACCTAGTGGATCAAATAAAGGGTTAGATTTAATATTTCCAAAAAGGCACACACACGTATACATATATACACACCACACACAAGGTGTGTCAGAAAAGTATAGGGATTGAAGCTGTATTTACCAAGATAGAAATTAATAATGAATGGAACGTTAATTTTTTTCAGAATACAAGGGGTGTCAAAAAGTAGAAAAAATTTCGATACTTTTTTGACACCTTGTACACACACACACACACACACACACACACATATATATACACACGCATACACATACACTCTCTTAGATATACACCTCCGTAACATGAAATAGTTTTGTGAATTTGATAGAGAATCCTTTTACTGTATAATCTTCACTTTGTGGAAAAACGTAGGATTAAGTGCAGTGACAAAGATGAAGGGTACGTTGAAAACTACTCATCAACTATTTAAAAAATATCCCCTCCCCCATCATTAACCTCTAGAATTACCGACTTACTTGTAGTAAGTGATATATGTGATATATAAGATGAGTGTCAGCTCGATTTCAGGTGCGACCACCTTCAGTGCTTTGTGTCAACAATCACCTATGACCGGTGCGCATCTTTAAGCCAGTCACAAAGACGGGATATCGACGATCACCCCCACCCACCCCCCCAACAAAAATGTCAAATCGATTACTAACTGGCTGATAAGGCTATATATGTTTGCTATATTTACAAACACATATATGCACCTACTATTTAAGTTTTAATGTAATAAAATATATTTAAATTAGAAAGACCGCCCTGTCTTCTGGGGCGTTAGAATGCACCAACTGCACCTCTGCAGAGGGGTAAGACTCCCTCAATGGGGCCACATGTTGGCCGTGGGTGGCGACCCGTGATGCTTAAGGATAGAGCCCAGGTGGATGAGCAGTTCATGACATGCAATACTCCACTTTGGTCCTATCTTGGGCTAGACGGGCGGTCGGAGAGGCCCCCTCGATATATCGGCTGGTCACGTCAAGCCCTAGCACCTATATGATTTTTCTAACCCTATTGCCCTTATGGCAAGCCCCACACCTTTTTATCATATGGGTGCTAGAAGGCGGTGGCTGCGGGTCTACAGGTCCTGGGAATGACGTTAAACTATCTGATGGTGAGGTTCCAGTTCTGGAGGTTTGGGGAATGTGGAGCACCCCATTCATCACCATTGCTCCCTGGTCCACTCTGACCCGGAGTGGTAGTACCTGTTAGGGTCCCATCTATGGGTTAAATAGAAAAATGTATTTATAAAAAAATGTATTATCCATTAAGAATTGATTTATTTCAAAACTTTATCGGCATTAAATGACTCACTGAGGTTGATATGCCGTAAAACAAAACAAACAAAAATTAGAAAGACTAATGAAACTAAATAAGAATGCCGATAAAAAGATTTAAAACTGTATAATCGAAAAAACAGCTTTGAAACTAACTCTTCGGTCATTTTCTATCACTCCCGTCTTTCATTTCTAAATTTTCCTAATTTAACTATTTAATTAAATTTGGAAGTAAAAAATAAAATTACAGTTATTTTTTTTTTCTTGTTAGTAGATTTCTTATCTCGAAGATTTTTGCTCATATCTATTAAAATAAAACCAAACAATTAGAAACCAATAATACCAAGCATATATTTATTAAAATCATTTTTTATTACCAATATGCAAATTAGCCTTCCTATTAAACCGATATTTTTGTTGTATATATAATTACAATTGCATGATATTAGTATGCAGATGAAACCAACAGTATTAATAATGTAAAATAATTTTATTAATAACTGAGGTTTTAAGTAAAAATAAGATCATGGAGAATGTGACGTAAATAACTAAGGGAATTGTGACTTGAGTAGTGATATAGTTTCGGTTACAGACAGACAAACAATCTCCATTATAACAAAGATTGGCAGGAAAATTAAAACGGAAAGTTTTTTGGTGGTCCCCCATGACAGTTTAATTGCAGTCTATGAATTAACTTTTTGCGAATTGGGTTACGATTTAGGGTTTTTGGGGATTAAGGTTGTTTTTAATTACGTATTGCTTAAAAAAATCAACAAAAAACCCAAAATTACTATACATTACATTATCATTACAACCATTGAAATTAATTATTGAATCCAACGGTAGACACATAAGTCTCAGTTGTTTGTGTTAGTATAGCAATGTATAATTTCAATTAAACTTGGTTTAAAAAAATATTTTTCAATAATGTAATGTATAGTAATTTTGGGTTTTTTGTTGATTTTTTTAAGCAATACGTAATTAAAAACAACCTTAATCCCCAAAACCCCTAAATCGTAACCCAATTCGCAAAAAGTTAATTCATAGACAGTGGTTAAACTCTCATGGGGGACCTCCAAAAATTTTCCGTTTTAATTTTCCGACCGTTGTGCAAGTTCAGCCTGAAGATTTCCAATTTACCCATAACTGGAGGATAATAGTTGGATTAGTAGCTTCCATAAAAAGGTATGTGAAATGCAAACAGCCACGTCCAGAATTATAACTAGTCTCGCCGTGTACATTTCCTACGACAGTAACCACCACACCACGCGCCTTCACGATTATTATGTTTGTAAAAGTAGATATCATTATTATATCATTTATATATTAACACTCGTGTCCCTTAATTGTACGATCGTTATCATCTTGTCACACCCTCCGGTTAAAAATGAGACCGTCCAAATTGTCCAAGAGGAAATGCAAAAAAAAAAAAAAAAAAAAAAAAAAAAAAAAAAAAAAGCTAAATTATTTCTTATGAGTGTTGTCACCGCAGCTAAATAATGCACCCTTCAGATTTTATAATAAAGAAATAAAAGAAAAAGGACATGCTACACAGCAAAAAAAAAAAAAAAAAAAAGAAAAAAAAAGAGTAGCGGAAATATATAATGAGAGGGGTGAGCGCGCGTAAGCGATAACGCCGTTTCAATCAAACGAGAGAGAGAGAGAGAGAGAGAGAGAGAGAGAGAGAGAGAGAGAGAGAGAGAGAGAGAGAGATTATACTTTTTACATATTGAACTATTTGTAATAGGTCTTAATTTAATCATCACAACGTTTGATATGTTTACTTATCATACTGTGGTATATCCACAGGTCCCGCTAGTATATAATACTAACCAATCGAACGGCAATTAAGCTAACTTTTGTGTATAACTTCATGTATTGAGTACATATATGATAGTCTGAAAGCGCTAAATCTGATGAGTATGGAGGACATGGTAAAGTTGTTCACTCGAATGAGGCGATTTTCTCTCTTGTCCTGATGATTGTGTGTGGTTGAGCATTTTCACGCAGAAAGAGAAAGAATCCGACGAGTAAGACCCAATTTGCCAATGGACAATCCCTGTCGATTGGCAAATTGGGTCTTACTCGTCAGATTCTTGCTCTGAGCCTTGTTAGGGTCTCAATGCACGCCTTAATTTTATAAAAATTACTTCACATGAAATAAAGAAAATTGCATTATTTTTTGACTCACCCTCGTGTTTCCTGACATCCCACCATGCCATGAACACAAAGTCACATTTATATGAGAAGCCATGCACAATAGGGTAGTTTGATTTTTCATTAAAAAAAAAAAAAAATCGAATTCTCTCAAACAGCAAAAGTTGTATGTTGGTACCAAAAACTCAATCTCTTACTTGCACCCTTGTTTGAGGAAATTGCATCAAAGACCATCAATTAAAATTCACTAAAACTTCCTCGTTTTTGAAATATTTAACCCAGAAATTGGTTAGAAAATTTAACAAATTCAATATTTTAAACAGAAAAAGGTTGTTTTATTTTACTAAGATGAAATGAATAAGATATTATGACAAGAATTCAAATTGAAAACATCATCCCCATCATCACCAACACCTGATATGCTGCTTTTTACCTCAATAATTAAGCTATAACAGGGATAACAGTTGAAAAGATGGAAATCTATTTCCTCAAACGAATATAAAGTTTTGAAAGAAAATATTTTGTGTGGTAATTCTTTGTTAATTTGCAGACTTCGCCAGATGGGAGACATTACAGTTTTAAAATCGACCTACCCTAACGCACAAACCAAAGCTCATACGGTGGCCATTGTTAAAAGTTGCAGGTCAGCTTCCTCTTTTGAGGCGCCGCAGGCACTGGGAAATAAGGCCAGCCCTGTCCCTTTTAGAGGAGAGGGGCAGGTGTTTTCAGGGAGGATGGTCCTCTGGTATCACACTGATATCATATATCGTACTAGCCCTATGGCCGAAGGCTCTGGACAAAGGGCCCGAAGGCCGGGTAAATATTCCAGAATGGTATGATATGTTAAGCTACGCCCTCTAGGAGTAAAGTGGAAAAATAGGACACACTGACATTCGCTCTCTCTCATATATATATATATATATATATACCCGTGGTGTAACAGGAAATTCGTAGGAAATGGACTCGTCGATCCGAGTTCAAATTCTGGACGAAGCTATTTGCATTTCACATAGCTCTAATACCCTTGAGAAAGGTATGAATCCAACTACTCTCCCCCAGCTATGGGTAAATAGCAGGGTGGACTGGGCTCTTAACCTTAGCTAGGTAACCAGTCTAGGAGAAGGAAAACTCTTAATTCAAAACCTGTTAAACTTCGCGTAAGAAATTAACTGTATCGCATCCTGCTCGTGCGGAAGAGTTGGTGTGTGTGTGTATATATATATATATATATTATATATATATATATACACACACACACCTTTTCATTCATCTGATACATATTTTTTATTCTTTAAAAAAATGCCGGTCCTTACAATTATCAGTCACTCGATCGTCCCAATTACAAAACAGCCCCTGTCAACTTTGTCTCGTCATGTCAATGTCGATAGAAAGCGATATGACACCGGAATAGTACCACCCCCAGGGCAACAGAGGGTGGCCTCCCTCCACTGGGCACATATGAATCACGGTTCGCAGATAATGTACCCGTTATCCACCCGTGTGGAACCTGTTAGATGCCTTTTGTTGTCGATCTGCACCAATCCACTATCCAACCAGTTTTCTCATTATAATTTTGTCGGCTAAATAAAATCTTATCAAAAAGATAGTTATGTCTACCTGTCTGTTTTTTTTTTGGTGGGATGGGGGTGGGGTGCGCGTCCCCTTTCCCGTCTTTTGCGAGTCTGGGCATATCGTAATCTGATTCAATATTGTTTGTATAATATATAAACACATTTATCAAATATTATAAATATTTATGAAATAGATATAACACATTTTAAAAAAAATACTTTGTGGATCGTACTGTACGGGGGTCGGTTTAGCACAATCAGTAGAGCAGTTGCCTAGGAATCGCAAGTTGCCTGGTTCGATACCGGTCCCAGTCAACCCAGCGTATGAGTAGCACCGGTATCTGTGTGGTAAAGTAAGGAGCTGATGGTAGGTGTGGCGCTCCACCTCAGACGACAAAACAATCTCCTTGGTCTAGCGCTATTTATAACATTATTAAAGTGTTATGGGTTGATTGGCGATCTGTTAATTACTTACTTACTTATTAATTAAAACTACCCTAATTATTAATTAGGGTATTTTGTTAAAAGTTAAGTTACTGTAAGAAAAGAAAATGTAAAAATAAGAAAAACAACAATAATAATAATAATAATGTTTATATTAATATAAATTTATCTAAACAAAGAATTCTCACGTAGGCAAAGAAATTCCTTAAATTATGGAATTTGACCAATATGATCGGAATTTTAAATTTTGACAAAATAAAACAATGGTTGGCCTTGAAGTTTTGGCACTTGGAAAAAAACCAATGGAAAACTACAACCAAGGCTGACACAAGGCCATTTAGACAGGTATCAATAGTCTCGAGTTGCTGGCCAATCAGAGAGATATGTTCGGTGGTGGGGAGGTCTGGATCCCATAAATAACAGACCGTCAGACCGAAGAAGGGAGAGAGTAAAGCGGAGGACGTCCGCCAGAGTCTGACACGCCGCAACCAGAAGACTCGCTACACGTCTGATCCCTTGTCACCGTCCATACTGCACTCTGACGTCTCGCCACTCGATAACAAACCAAATTGATAAATTTAACCAAAATTAACCAGTTGTAGATCGCCAATCAACTAACAAAGAAAATAAATGTATATATATTTTGTACATAACTATCTAGAAGCGTTCTGTTTATTTGTTTTGTTGATCCGTTGACAGCTTTTGGTTATTTAATCAAATTTCAGCGGAATTGATGAGAAAGCATAGAACCAGCTCTCCTTCAGGACACTATAATACTATTGTAAGGATGGTTTAAAGTTCAACATACTTTGTATACAAATAACTCCGACAAAGGTTAATAGACAAACATTTAATACAACAGCACATGGGTAACAGTAGAATACAACGTTCATAATAAGGTAAACAGAGTTACACAAATAAAGATAAGACACATTCATGAAAGATACAGAGTATAACATAAAAGAGTACAGACATGAGACTAGCGATAGTCCATGCTGTAAAGAACTTACAGTAATGTAAGGGGGGCGGAGCCCCACGAGAGGGTTTAGATAGAATCTACCCCATGTGGCTCGTAGTTGCTGAAAACTATAAAGAGAGAGCGAAAGGCTTTGAAACCGGCGCTTTTATACTGGTGCCCTAGCGGGCATCATCAAACTAAAAGGGGCAGACAACTCCACCCGGCGAACACAAACTAACGCTACACTATAATCTGTGCTACGACCAGCATTGGAAGAAATGTCTCACTATAGTATTATATTTGGTATCATCCAACACAACGACTGTAATACTGAGCCGGAGCATCATTACTCAATAAACTGAAACCGTGCACCAGCACGTTATTATATAGTGAAAAGGGGACAGACTCCCTCGCTGTCTGGCTGATACCCACAACGTCGATTTACTTTACTGGATACTGGTATACCAATACAGTTATACAAAGTTTATGAAGCCCTGTCGACAGGGGCTTTTGAATACACCTACTGCACCTCTGCAGAGGGGTAAGACCCCCACCAACGGGGCCACTTGTTAGCCATGGATGGTGACACATGATGCTTAAGGATGGAACCCTCCACTTTGGCCCTTACTTAGGATAAACGGTTGGTCAGATTGACGGAGGTCGCCTATCGGCTGGCCATGTCAAGCCTTAGCGCCTATATGATTGTACTAACCCTGTTGCCCTTATGGCAAGCCCCAGCTTGTTTTACCATATATGTGTTAGAAGGCGGTGGCTGAGGGTCTTCATGTCCTGGGTATGACGTTAAACTATCTGATGCTAAAGTTCCAATTCTGGAACTCTGGGGAATGTGGAGTATCCCAGGTCAACTGACCCGTAGTCATGGGACCATAACAGGGACTATTTATGTTATCGTTTGTCATTACAGAGGGGTAAACAGTTTTTTTTAACCCACTCTCGGACAAAAATAGGGTGTAAGGTTTATTGAACTTTGCTGGTTTTAACCAATTTTCCTTTATTAAAAAAGGCATACACTCTGTCCTTATACAAATTAATTAAATCTTATCTGGAATTACATCAAAAGATGAAGAAAATATTTTGTTTAGTGTAGAATTAAATTGGTTAAAGCGAACTTAATGGACCTAAATTCCATCACCATATGTCACCCAGCCGGAAGAAAAAATATACAAAAAAAATCAGGCAAATAACCGAATTTAATGAAATTTTCAGTGTTAATATATTAATGAATAAAAGATATAAATGCACCAGTTATTTTATTTAAAAACTTTACATTTTTTCAGGTCAGTTAACTTTAAACCACGTATATTTAGGAATCAGTGTTACGCCTCAAAAATAATACGTGGTTCAAAGTTAACTGACTTGAAAAATGTAAAAAGTTTTTAAATAAAATTGTTGGATTTTGTGTAAAGTATTCAACTCTGTTACAAGATGAATGCAAGACTGCGAACATCAGCTTATCGCCGACAGAGGCAGGCCCAAAATACAAGCCCTCACTTTGCATTATGCCAGCAGCATGCAAGGACTGTATTTAAGTTACAGCTTGCCTGTTTTTGTCTACTAACTCGACGGTAGTTAGAACCCCACTGCGGTGAGTATCATATTGTTTCTATATCTGGAGGATAACTTCTACAAAAATCAGATATAAATAACTGGTCTATTTAGCGACAGTTACATTCTTTGTCAATCTAAAATAACCAGAAAAAGGTTGATATGCCGTAAAATAACAACCAACCAACAACAACAAAAAAGCATGAAAATGTACCCCAGTTGACTTGTGCTAGTTGAAAGAAGGTGAACATCAGCTCCAACACGTGTGTGAGACAAAACATTTAATAGGTGTACAGCACATGGTAACGATAAGATACATAAAGTACATAGATACATAAGATACAAATAAGATATAAGAGTAGAGATAAAAAGGACACATTCATGAATGGTAAATACAAAATACAATATTTAGGTATAAACGAGATACCCAAATGTACATAAAATATAAATGTTACAGACATGGAACTAAAGGATAGTCCATGCTTGTATAAAAGACTTACAGTAATGTAAGGTGGGGGGCAAAACCCCACCGAGA
Source organism: Doryteuthis pealeii (assembly GCA_023376005.1). Taxonomy (NCBI): domain Eukaryota; kingdom Metazoa; phylum Mollusca; class Cephalopoda; order Myopsida; family Loliginidae; genus Doryteuthis; species Doryteuthis pealeii. Next base: position 110,429 of record CM042165.1, on the reverse strand, counting down.
AGGAGGTAGACATAAGTCTAACCCATGTGCTCGTTCAGAGGCAGTAAGGAAAGAGAGAGGGAAGCATTTGAATCAGCCGCTTATATACCAGAGGTCCCCTGGTGGCCACGAACTGCAATGCAGCGGGAAGATAACTCTTCCAGGCAAAGGGAAGATAATCCCCTACAAAGGTAACGTCGGGGTATTTCTGTGTGTGTGGGGTGGGAGGTGGTAACACTCCCTTTTGGGTTTTATTATTTATATAATTTTATATAATTGGCACATTTGTGTCAGACACTTTCCCCCCGAACCCCTAAGACCCCCCCCTAATCGTTACATTCACATTTATACGCCTGTGCGAGTTATTTTCGTATTTGCCTGGAGAGTTGTCAGCCCGTTTAGTTTCACTGGTTCCCGCTAGGGGCCTCGGGTGTATTTAAGCGGCTGATTTGAACTTGGCTCTCACTCTTTCCCTGCTGCTCGACCTACGAGACACTATGGGTTAGACTCTGGTCTACCCTTCTCGTTGGGGCTTCGGCCCTCAACGCCGGACTAATCACTGTAAGGGATTTATACAGCATGGACTATTCTTAATCATGTCTGTGCTTTTATGTTTTTTCCTTTTACATATAACTTTATATTACTTATGTATGTATGTTTATGTACACCTCTATGTATTATGTACCCTGTTTATCCATGTGCTGTATACCTATTAAATGTTTTGTCTATCAACCCTTGTCGGAGTTTGTTTGCGTTCCAACGAGTTATGACAAGGTCATAACCTTTGAATCTTACACACCATTTGCGCCAACACAACCTACTTTTTCGCACTAACAACAATCTTTGTGGCGGGGGTCCGGTGGCTTCGGCCACTGAACTATTAGTGTGAAATTAACGGCATGATCCCAAACGGCCATCCCACCAGGCATCACCTGCCCCCTATTGATTTAAAGGGACAGGGCTGGGTTTATTGCACAGTGCCTGAGGTGCCTCCTTGTGGGGGAATGCCGACGGGATCGACGCATTTTTTTGTACCCGCCATTCATGAGCTCCGGATCGGCCGGGTGGTCCCACATAAAAACCTTGTGTCATACCCGTCTACGTAGGATGCAAGGAAAATATTCCTAACGACTTTTTTTTCCAACACACGGCTTAATGCATTTAAACAAACAAATTAAACAAATATAGACCCTTTGTTCAAATTAAGCTGAAAACCACGCTGTGTTTCTTCTTTCAACCACACGTCGGTTTTAGAACCCACTNCTTTCTTTCACCACAACGTCAGTTATAGGACCCACTGGAGTGGGACAGGGTGTAAGCGATTCTATTTTTCCTCTGATTAAGTTCATTAACAATGGTGTGCACTAATATTCTTTACTTCTTTCTTTTACCATACGGTCAGTTAGTAGACCCACTGGAGTAAACAGGGTGTAATTGATTCTATTTTTTTTTCCCTCTGGATTAAAGTCATTTACAATGGTGTTGCATTAATATTTTCTTTAGTTTCCTTTCTTTTTACCATTACAGTTCTGTTTAGACCCATGGGAGTGACAGGTTGTATTGATTGCTGTTTTCTTCTCATAAGTTCATTTGCAGTAGTAAAGTTGTTAGGGGGAGTGCCTTTGTCCAGATAATTCAACCGGACAGCGAGGGAAGGTCTATCCCCTTTTCTGCTAAGCGCGGGACCAGGGAGATTGTTTTTTTGCTGAGTGGACGGCGGCACGCCTACCGTACAGCTCCCCACTTTTACCGCACAGATCAAAATTTTACCCAACTTTTGCTACTCTACGCCGAAGTTGGCGGGACCGTTATCGTAACCCAGAAACTTGTGATTCCAAGGACCGGATGCTCACGATCAGGCTAAACCATTTCGGGAGTGTACGATAAAATCGTTTGGCTTTGGAAAAACATTGCATCATTTTTATTCACGGTCCATACACTATTTCCAGATTGGTCGATTAGTTGCCCACAAGCCAGTTGGCCTGCGATAAACATTACTCCTATTGAAGTCAGTTAGGTTCTACTGTTGGTTTGAATAACAGCAGCTAACTAAGTTACCACTTAAAGCAGTTGCCAAGACAGCTTGGTATATTAGAAATTCAAGAATTGGACCCATTCATGAATTGATGTTGATTCCATTCCTTGAGTTCGTGATTGGCTGCTGGAACTGCTTTGATTTGAATGAACATTTGTGGAGTCTTATAAAATATTCCTGTCATTCTGCAGAAGGACTTTGTTGACATTCGGGGTTTGTATTTAAGTTACATCGTTTGTTGCCTTTGTCTTCCCAGTTCGACCGGTTAATTGGAACTTTAATTATTCTTCAACTCCAAGGAAAACGTTAAGAAAAAGTATTGTAAATCAAATGTATTTCCCAGATATCACGAGAAGGAGTGCTGAACTAAATAAAATGCTTACGCTGTGAACATCCAAGGTTCCTGGTCGATATCGACCTTCGCCCAACTCAGCGTAGTGTGAGTTAGCAACAGGGATCTTTTACGGTTAAAGTTGAGGGGGCTGATGGTAGTTGTTAGCCGCGCCGTCTCAGACGCTAAAACAATCTCCTTGGGTCTTGGCAGCTAGTGAAAAAGGATAGACTCCCTCTCTGGTCTGGCTCGATTACCGACTCAGGGCTCTCTGGACCGACTTTATCTTACTTTACTTACTGTAGTCTGAATTAACATATTCATTATTTTTCCCTACCCACAAGATAAAAGTCTCGCGCGGGTGGTAGAGATAGTTTTAATTTTTATAAAGCCCCCCCAGACACACACACCACACACCACCCCCCCCCCAAAAAAAAAAAACCCCTTGCTAGTAATATTCTAAATCGTGAATTTTTCGTCAGGGAAAAGGCTAAATAAAAAAGATAAACACAGGCTATCACACCAAGGGTCGGGCGGGCGTTCTGCGGCTGTAGCAGGCCGCGATGAGTGAGAGTGCAGTCTGGGGAAGACTGGCATTTTCGTGCATAAATATAATGGCTACACACGTTAGGTCGTCGAAAATTTTGAGATGATATCTATATTTTAGTATATTTCGGGGAGTGGGAGCTATTATGTTGACATTACGGCAGTTTAATTAAAATGACACATTGAACCAAAAGGTCCAAATTATTTCGGTCCACGTAATTGCTGTCGTTGGCGGGTTTCTTGAACACTCGAAGTCTTCTTCCTTTCGCTGCCATACCAGAAGAGGTTACGGTCTCCAAGGTGGCGAATCCCTAAGCCGTTGATCAATCTTCTTATGTATTGTTGCTTTCGGTACAATCTACTCACATCAGTAAAGGAAACTTATACTTATCTATACACACTGACAGGTTTTGCATTAAATATGAACCACATGGTTATTCAACCATTATGGAAAAAACCAAACATAACCCAAAATGAAAGTCCATGAAAAATAAATTTGGAAAATATTAAAGATCTTGAAACAAAACTATTTCTTATTGTTTTCCGGCATTAAAATAACCCGAAAAAGGTTTTTTGATATGCCGTAAAACAAACAAACTAAAAACCGTTGTTGTGTAGGCAGGGCGTCACAAAGAAAAGTTTATATATCAGAAAGAAAAAAGAAACAAAATAAAAAAAATAAAAAATTCAATTCATCTTTATTGCTGACGCTACAAAAAAAAAAAAAAAAAATTTCTTTTGTGGGACCGTTCTCATAAACAGGGAAAATGTAAAACAGTTTTCTTGTTCAGTCAGAAAGATAATTTTGTTAATAGTAGACACTCCAATATGCGGGATGGTTGCGGTTCTTTAGCTCCGAAATTTAGGGTTGTATTTGGTCGCTCTTCCAGCGTACCTAACCGACTGACCCTTGTTCAAAAATTCTCGACTCGCTGGCTTACCACTTTCGTCGAACTAACAAAGTGTGTTCTACGGATTCAATTTTTACTGCCAGATATGTATTTACCCAACACGGAGGAAGGATGGGAAACAAGTTCCATTTTTAAAGCCAAAGTTGAAGCTACTTTTAACGTGTAGGAATTTTCCTTCTCCAGACTGGTTGCTTATAACCAAAGCTAAAGAACTTCAGTTTTTCTACAACCTATCCATATCTGAAAGAGGTGGGGAAACATGTGGTTTTAGTTTGTTTGTTTTTTACGGCATATCAAGCTCATGGGGCATTTAATGCCGGCAAAGTTGAAATAAATCAATTTTAATAGCGTACTCATTTTTTTTTATAAAACATTTTTCTATTTAACCCATAGATGGACCCTAACAGGTACCCGGGTCAGAGTGGACCGTGGAACAATTTGGTGATGAAGGAATGGAACCTCCAGAGTTTAACATCATTCAGAGACATGAAAAACCCCAGCATCGCTTCTGGGCACCATAGGATAAAAAAGGGGTGGGCTTGCCATAAAGGCAAATAGGGTCGGAACAATCATATAGGTGCTTGGGCTTGACGTGACCAGCCAATTGATCGGGAGGAGAGCGAGGCTCTCCGACCACACACTAGTCTATAAGTAAAGGCCAAGTAGGGTAGGTCGATTTTTCACTTTTTAAAATATAAAATGTTCATCTATACTGTTAAAAAGTAAAAAAAAAAGATATTTCACTTGCACATGTTTGAGGCAATTAGCATCAAGATCATCTACTAAAAGCATTTAAAAGTCCTTCGTTTTCGCAAATTTTAGCCTTCAGGAAAACGAGGATTTCTTAATGCATTTAGTAGACGATCTTTGATGCTATTTTCCTCAAACCCAATGGTGCATGCTAAAAGATCTTAATTTCTTGGTTATCAGTATTCAGTAACTAACACACAACTTCACATAGATCGACAATTTAATATGTTAAAAAAAAGTGAAAAATCGAACTAACCCACTTGCTCAGCCACAGGATTCCACCCTTAAGGCATCACGAGGTCGCCACCCACGGCCAACAATTGACCCCATTGAGTTGGAGGGATAGGGTAGATCGATGTTTTTATACCAACACTTAACGCAAATGGAGAAAGTTTGCTATTTAACATAGAATAATTACTACAAAATAATTTTCTCTAAAACTTTACCTAATTTTTGAAGCAAACACATCTTAAAATCCAACAAAATCGAATGTTTTGAATTACGGCTCGGTGTTAACCGAAAAAAATAAGTAGGTCCGACTTAAACCCAAGTTTGATGAAAAACATGTAAAAGAGCTAAAAAGTTTTATTTCATTCAAAATCTTGCAATTCTGGTAGATTAAATTAAAGTAAATAAAAAAAAGAAACGCGCAAAAATATTTTAATGAATATATCTATAAAATATTAACAAATCGCCTCCGCCCTTCGTCTGGGCGTTAGAATGACCGACTGCACCTCTGCAGAGGGTAAGATCCCCCAATGGGCACCTGTTGGTAGTGGGTGGCGACCCGTGATGCTTAAGGATAGAGCCCAGTGGGAGCAATTCATGACATGCTAACCACTTTGGCCCTCTGGGTAGACGGCGGCGGAGAGAGCCCCCTACGACAATCGGGTTCACGTCAAGCCCTAGCACCTATATGATTTTCTCAACCCTATTGCCCTATGCAGCCCAAACCCCTACAACGTTGGGATGTATAGAAGGCAGTTTGAGTTGATTGGAGCACCCTTCATCACCATTGCCTCCCTGGTCCACATCTGACCGTAGTGGTAGTACCTGTTAGGGTCCCATCTATGGGTTAAATAGAAAAAAAGTATTTATAAAAAATTGTATTATCCATTAAGAATTATTTATTTCAAAAACTTTATCGGCATTAAATGACCCACTGAGGTTGATATCCGTAAAACAAAAAACAAACAAACAAATTCGACCCGTTTTAAAGCGGTTATTTCTTCATTTCTTCACCGGAAACTACCATATCACACACGTTGTTTGTTGTTTACATTTGAATTTCATTTTGAGCCGATTTAAAAAACACAAAAATTAAATCTTTTCCTTTTTAAAAATTTTGTTTAAACTTAATTATTTAGTGTCGGAAAATATGAAAACTACTCACCTGCAATCTTTCAGGGAAGAAAGCAGGAAATAAAGAATTGTGTTATATTTATACATGTGGTTGGTGTCTACTTTCCTTTTATTTTGGCATCGAATTGGTAAATAAATACCTTGTCACCACTCACGCAAGAAGACGAACGTTATTTTCTGGACTATTTACTAGACCTAAGGTACGATTCCTTTTTACCTACTTGCAAGATCGCCAACAAAGTTTATTGCAAGCTTTTTTCCCCGGTTAAGCGTGACCAGAAGTCTTTAATTCTCCTCACTCAAGTGACTGGCAATTCGCCAAATTGGAAAAAAGAAATAAGTAGCTTTTTTATTCCCTGTAATAGATTACATTTTATTTTGAAGACATTATTGTTCATTTGCAAGTTTTTTGGTGCTACCAAATGATTTGCATTTAATTTTCGTAATGAGTTAAGTAAAATTTTTGTTTTCAAAAAAAAAAAAAAAAAAAAAAAAAAAAAAAAGTGGAAATCGACCTACCCTGCAGAGCGTGCAGTCGGTTGTATTCTAGAGATAGGCAAATTTGTCATCTGCTAGGAATTTTTAAAAGCGAAATTTAGAATAATTAAATCTAATTATTTAGGTCAAACTTTGTCTAAATCGATAAGTAGAACATAAATAACCATCATTAAAAAAAACGAATAAAATATCATTACATATGCAGTTTATTTTTAATAGATTAAGACGATTTGTTTTTGGTCAATTTCGATGATACACGCCAGTCAACCCGGTTTTCGATGGTTTTTAAGGTGCTTGTTTACAATTTACTGTTAACATTCGCGTTTGCAAAACTTTACCAAGAATCAGGTAATTATACAATTTTAAATGAAATTTTCAGTATTGATTTAACAATTATGAATTTTATAATGCATTAGTTATTTTATTTCAAAACTTTAATTTGTATTTTTTGCTATGAAAATTAATATATAAAATCATTTAAAAATTGACAATTGCTGATGATTAGTTATAAAAGGTGTTATATTTTTAGATTTCTAAAAATTAATATCTTACTTATGCAAACCTTATTTTTGTTGACGATAGTAATAAGTTTTGAAGAAAAACTCGATTGAAAAATGGATTCCCCTCAGAAAAAACATACGATGATTAATAATTTTTTCTTTTATTAAAATAATAGCCAATTAAATTTATCGAAATGAGTAAAAACGGAATGTCCAAAAAATTAATTATTTATTATTTTTTTACATTTTATTTTTCGATATTCGGTACTTAGAACAGCAAGCGTAAAAACATCTTTTGTTTCTATTCATACCTTCGGTCTTTTATCTCTTTATTTATACTGTAATTAGTATCAGTAAGGACCAACTTGAAACAATTTATACGCCCCAACATAAGGGGGGTCAAAATTAAGTGACCTGAAAAAAATGACGAACGTTTTTGAAATAAAATAAATAATGCATTATAAAAAATCGTTCTTCGATAAACAAACACTGAAAAAATTTCATTAAAATCCGATAATTCCCTGATTTTTGTAAATATTTTTCTGTAGGGGGGGCTCAAGTCGATTGGTCAAAAAATGACTTTGAGGCTCTGTTTGCCAGTCCCTAATGTATTTCTAAAGCCCCAGCCGACAAGACTGGGCACCCGTTTTATGGGGGAGTGTCTTACCCCCCCCCCTGCAGGTTAATACAGTCAGCGTATTCTCAACTCCGCAGATAGGGCGGTAAAGTGGGTTGTATTGCCGACTTATTTCGCTCTAGACACAATAAAACGGAGGCGACTGACCTCCATCTTTCTAATGTTAAATGTCATATAATATATATAAGTAAAACTTACATTCACACGTGCCTATAATCCCAATAAGTTGCCAACTACGTTTGTACACGTTACTATATAAAGATGCATAACCAAAGCGGGGCGTGTCGTCGTCGTTTATCGTGGAAACCTTGACATTTCGAACGAAACTGTACAATCTAACCGCCAAAAATTTCATAGAAACCACGCTACCCAAATACACAGACAAATTCACAAGCCCAATCGACCCCACCCCACCTCGGGCATTTGCTTTTAACCCCCCCCCCATTTCGCCTAGCAAACCCCCCGATCTTCCGTTCGCCCAACCAGTGTTAGCCACACAATCTCTGTCCCTATCAAAAGTCCTTAACCTTTTTTAAACTCTTTGCACCGTTCTTACGCCATAACTCCGCAGCCCACCACTCACAATACTGAGAAATGGCATATTGAAAAGGAAGCCAGGAAAGCAGAAAACCTTCTACTCGTACATGTTAATCTTTGCAGGCATCGGTGGAGAGCCTCGTTAACAAAACAGTAGTTGTATATTAGAAAAACACGTGATTGTAAATGTTTACCGGCCGTAGGAAATGGACACTGGCGAGACGGAGGGGTTTTCTTTTTGGTTTTTTTTTTTTTTTTTTTTTTTTTTTTTTTTTTTAACCCGGGCATTATCAACCTCAGATTCTCTCTTAGGAAGGAAGATCCAGTTCGACGGTAATTGGAACTTTAATTATTCTTCAATGAAAAAGATGAAAAATCAACTCCACCCTTCCCATTAAAGAATGATTTAAGAATTAAAAGGCTCATTTATTTATAGTTTACTGATTTCTCTCTCGTAAATTGTATTAAACCGGTAAATTAGTTATGTTTTGTAATTTAATATTCAAGTAATTCATTTTGGGATGAATGGAAATTAAATTTGGTTACAAGGGGTGGTGCGTCAAAAAGTTTAGGATTACGAATAAAGAGTTCACACCAAATACCGGGACGATTCCAAATGACGCCGTGTAGGGGTGGGCTCTACAACATCTAATTGAGGTTGGTTGGATATGACGGCATGTCAACCCTTGTTGAGAGAGAAAGAGAAAGAGAAAGAAAGAGAGAGAGAGAGAAAGAAAGAGAGAGAGAGAGAAAGAAAGAGAGAGAGAGGAAAGAAAGAAGAGAGAGAAGAGAGAGAGAGAGAAAGAGAGAGAGAAAGAAAGAGAGAGAAAGAAAGAGAGAGAGAGAGAAGAAAGAGAGAGAGAGAAAGAAAAGAGAAAAAAGAGAAAGAAGAAGAGAAAAAGAGAAGAGAGAAAGAAAGAGAAAAAGAGAGAGAAGAAAGAGAAAAAGAGAGAGAAGAAAGAAAGAGAAAGAAGAAGAGAAAGAAAGAGAAAAGAAAGAGAAAGAAAGAGAAAAAAAGAGAAAAAGAGAAGAAAGAGAGAAAGAGAAAAGAAAGAGAAAGAAAGAGAAAGAGAAAGAGAAAGAAAGAGAAAGAGAAAGAGAAGAGAGAAGAGAGAGAGAGAGAAAGAAAGAGAGAGAGAGAAAGAAAGAGAGAGAGAGAAAGAAAGAGAGAGAGAGAGAAAGAAGAGGAGAGAGAGGAGAGAAAAGAGAGAGAGGAAAGAAAGAGAGAGAAGAGAGAAAGAAGAGAGAGAGAGAGAGAAAGAAGAGAGAGAGAGAGAGAGAGAGAGAGAAGAAGAGAGAGAAAGAAAGAGAGAGAAAGAAAGAGAAAGAAAAAGAGAGAGAGAGAGAGAGAGAGAGAAAGATAATAGAGAGAGAGAGAGAGAAATAGAAGAGAGAGAGAGAGAATAGAGAGAGAGAGAGAGAAAGAGAGAGAGAGAAATAGAGAGAGAGAAATAGAGAGAGAGAGAAATTGTTTTCTTGTTAGGATGTTATGTGAGGATAGGAAATGAGAAAAGAGGATGGAAGAAGATGTTAACGACCGAGAAAAAGGGGACATGAAGTCTTAATCTTTATATTTCCGACTGGTCGTGATTCCTTGTTTAAGGAAATCATCTTCCAGTTTTGGTTGACCGACGGACATTCGTTTCTTCAACCATCGAACGCTTTCACATTAAATGCAAACTCATTTACGCCTCCTCACAGGCCCCAATAATTGTATAACAAAAAAAGTTGGCAGGTCCCTATTATCAGTATCAGAGGGCAGCGAGGGAATCTATCATCTTTTCGTTAGCGCTAGACCAGGGAGATTGTTTTTGCTGAGGTGGAGCGCCATACCTACTGTCAACTCCCCGCTTTGCCGTACAGATCAGATTACCCAATCTGTGCTATGCACAGAGTTGACGGGGACTGGTATCGAATCCGGAACCTTCCGAGTCCTAGGCAGATGCTCTACTGACTGATCTAAACGGGTCGCTTGTATAAGTAGTTAAGTCGACGGGGTGGCCTAGTGCCAAATCACCCAAATTCATGAATGGGTCATTCTTGATTTCTATATATACCAACTGTCTTGGACACTGCTTAAGTTGTACTTAGTTAGCTGCTGTTATTCAATATATACAAACACGAAAAATGATTTTGAAGGACGATTTACCCCCTTAAAAGAAAACATAAAAAAGAACAAGATCTTCGTCCCATAACAGAAGGAATAGAGTATCTTGGTTGGTTGGATTTTACGACATATCAACCCCTGTTGGGTTATTTTATGCCGAAGACATTTAGTTTTATTCATTCTTGATGGGTACTCAATTTTTTAAACACATTCCTTTAAACTTACCTTTTTCTATTTAACCCATAGATCGGACCCTTATAGGTACTACCACTCTGGGTCAGAGTGGACAGGTGAGCAATGGTGATGAAGAGCTCCAGAATTGGAACTTCATCAGGTAGAGTTTAACGTCATACTCATGACAAGAAGACCTTCACAGCCACCGCTTTCTAACACATATGATAAAAAGGGCAGGGGTTAGGGCAATAGGGTTGGGACTAATCATACAGGTGCCAGGGTTTCACGTGACCAGTTGATTGATCTGAGGGGTCTCTTTGATCGCTTGTCTAGCCTAAGTAAGGACCAAAGTGGAGTATTGCATATCATGGACTGCTCAGTCACCAGTCCCATCCCTAAGCATCATGGGTTGCCACCCACAGCCAACAGGTGGGCCCATTGGGGATCTTTCTTGATGTCATAAGCTGATTATAACAAGTATATATGAACGGTATATAACTCAGTCGGTAGAGCATTTGCCTTGGTAATTGCAAGGTTCAGGGTTCGATACTGGCTCACATCCCTCTATCTTTCCCCTATTCTATTTCTTATATTTCTATGTAGCATGTGTACCGTTGTCCCTTTTTTCCGAGCGCCAAAACGGTATTTGTAACGTTGTCGTATATCTGGTCACAGTACCTAAAGTGGTGGTGGCGGCCGCGATATATTCACGGTACTAAAAATGACTTGTTGATAAAAATTACAACGCGAGAAATATGTAGTCACAACTGCTAGCCTTTATTTCCAGGGTAGGTTCGCCCCGTGGGCTGTATCGGAGAGGAGGAAAGGCAGAGAGAGAGAGAGAGAGAGAGAGAGAGAGAGAGAGAGAGAGAGAGAGAGAGAGAGAGAGAGAACACTACTTGATTACTGTGGCCCCATACTAGAGTCCAGAGCCCGTCCGTTCCCCTCGGCGTCCGAAAGCAAGAAGAGACCGATACCTTTCTTCGTTGTTCCACGTCACCATCCGGTTCCGCTCAACACCCGAAACTTCCGGTTGACACTCAATTCTCCATTCGGGGTCACGCTACGGTCAAACCATCGTTCATCCTGTTTTGGCTCATCACTATTTTTTAAAAACCTTTTTATCATCTCTTATTTCTTCTTCCTCCTTTTCTAATATAGTAGTTCTAGCTCACAAAAGCCAGGACCTTCATTATCTCGTTACACATGTCCCTTTTCCACCCTTTCTTTATGATAAAAACGGAATGGTCCATTATTCAGCCGAGATGAAAACACTCATAATAAATAAGAATAAGCAACCCCAGATAATCAGGAGTTACATTTTTGCATTTCATCTTGGGCGATTTGGACGGTCTCATCTTTAACTAGAGGGTGTTGCAAGATGATAACGGTCGTACGATTAAGGAACCGAGTATTGATTTATAGCTAATTAAACATTTAGAAATTAAACAGATCTCGGCATTAAATGACCCATAAACGTGTTGATATGCCATTAGGAAGAAGCAAAAAATGAAAAAGTAAGTTCTTGCAATTTCGTTTCTCCACACCCATTAAATGTTTACCGTATATATTCGTGTTTGGTTTCTTTATTTAATGGTGTATCAACCATCGTGGGTTATTGAATACCAAAGCCCTCCTTGTAAAATAGTGGTACTATTTAACACATAGCTGGGGGATGGGGTTCATAACTTTCCCAATGGTATTAGCCCGAAAGTAAACGCAATAGAATCACTGGAGTTTGTGTGTATTGAAGTCAGTTAGTCTGTTGGTTTTAATAACAGCTGGTATAAATAGGAATCAAGAATGATCCAGTCATGGATCTGGGTGATTTGGGTCATTCCATTCCTTGAGTTCCGATTGGTTGCTTGACTGCTTGATTTGAATGACATTGTGGAGTCTTATATATACTTTGTCATTTTGCAGTGGACTTTGTAGCATTCGAGTTTGTATTTGAGTTACAATCGTTTGTTGCCTTGTCTTCCCAGTTCGACGGTAATTGGAACTTATTCTTCAGTGTGGATTAAGATAAACTCAAGATAAAAAAAAAAAAACAAAAACAAAAAAAAACTCCCATAGTCCTTCACACCGGAAGAACCCCCGAGTATGTGTGGGATAAAGGACCCACTTCCGACTCCCAAGATAATATCTCGCCCATTCAGAATTGTCTGGGAATTAACTTTTCTATTTGTTTCCTCCTTTTTTTCTCCGTGAATTCATTTTCAGCGCGACCACCAAAATAAGATGGGGTAAAAAAGCGGTTTAATCGAACTTAACGGACCTAAATTCCATCATCGTATGTCACCCGCCGAAAGAAAAAAAATAAAAATCAGGGAATTAACCTGTAGAAGTTATCCTTCAGATTTAGAAACAATATGATACTCACCGTCGCAGTGGGGGTTCTGACTACCGTCGAGTTAGTAGACGAAAAGACAAGCTGTAACTTAATACAGTCCTTGCATGCTGCTGGCATAATGCAAAGTGATGGCTGAAGTGTGGGTACTTATCCATGTTCTTACTCACCCTGAAATCCAACAGCCAATCAGAACTCAGGAAGTGAACTTGCCTGAGTTCATAATGGAACAATCCAAAGCTCCATATAAGCCACCTACCAAACTCTAGTTTTAGTTTTGGCATTCATCTTGTAACAGAGTTGAATACTTTACACAAAATCCAACATAACCGAATTTAATCTCTTTGAACCACGTATCTTTGAGAATCTGTGTTACGCCTCAACGATACGTGGTTCAAAGTTAACTGACCCGAAAAAATGTAAAAGTTTTTAAATAAAATAACTGGTGCATTATATTTTATTCATTATTGAAACATTGAAAATTTCATTAAATTCGGTTAATTCCCTGATTTTTGGTATTTTTTTCTTCTTTCGTTTCGGCGGGGTGACATACGATGGTAGAACTTAGGTCCGTTAAACTAGATTTAACCGGAAAAAAAGCAAACCCTAGGAACACGCACCAGGAATAACAAGCTACCTTTTAAACCTAAAATATTAACCCTCTTGCCACCCCACAAGTTCGAACTCGCTGATTATGACGTTACATCAATTATGTTAGAGTTTCAACCCGGCAAACAGTTACTCGTGTATAGGTCGAGGCCATATCTCTGCCTAAAAATTAGGTCATTACTAACACGAGTATATAAAAAGGTGCTAGTAGTTTATACAGGAAAAAAAAGTCCTTTTATTATTTTTTAAAGCTAAAATACCATTTTTGGGGAAAGTTAAAAAAATGCCTTGCTGGCCAGTCACAGAATATCAGATAATATCTATGGAGGTTGTTTACGATTCGTGCCCACGTAAAACCCCAAAGTTTGGGGGGATGACGTGTGGGGGAGGGGTTCTATGGACAGGAAACGTAAGTCAACACGATCTTATTTCATAGATTTCACAGGGAAAAAAGCCCCCCCCAACATTAGCAGTGTTTATTAACATCATAAACCCCTTGATTGCTCGCCGGTTTCAACTTTAGGGTGGGAGGTATCCCCCCCACCCACCAGGTTTCTCCAAATTTCAAACAGGGGTAGACACAAATGACATTTTCTATTGTAGATTTTACATACATTGAAAATGTACTGCATCTTTTTTAGATACAAAGACTTTAGGAAGAAGCAGTTTATTGTTTTGAAACTATAATTAGTGGTTGGGAATAAGTAGTCGGTGAAATGTGTGTAATATAAATGATGGAAAAATCAAAAATAGAGACAGACAAAGAGAGAGAGAGAGAGAGAGAGAGAGAGAGAGAGAGAGAGAGAGAACAAAAGAGAGAGAGAGAGAGAGAGAGAGAGACAGAACAGAAAAGAGAGAGAGAGAGAGAGAGAGACAGACAAAAAGAGAGAGAGAGAGAGAGAGAACAGACAAAAAGAGAGAGAGAGAGAGAGAGACAGACAAAAAGAGAGAGAGAGAGAGAGAGAGAGAGAGAGAGACACAGACAAAGAAGAGAGAGAGAGAGAGAGAGAGACAAAGAGAGACAAAGAGAGAGACAGAGACAAACAGAGGAGAGACAGAGACAAACAGAGAGAGAGACAGAGACAAACAGAGAGACAGAGAGAGAGAGAGTTGAGATAAGTGGGCGAAGAGAGCAGATGCAGATGAGTGTTCACCAAGGCATTTTTACTTTGGATAAAATAAATGAGCTCAATAAAACAAAAACAAAAAACAAAACAAAAAACCCCAAGAACGTCTTGTGTTTCTTATTAAAACTATCAACAACACAAGACAAGATATCCGAAAAAGTTTCCCCAAGTAATTTCCAGACTCTAAGAACAGCGAAAATACCAACCCAACAGATCCACCAACGAACATAGACAGACCCAACCAAAAGAATAGTTGAACAGTTCAAAGATAAGTATAACACATCACTCAATAAGTCTAAGGTCTAATTAATAAAACAACAAGTCCGATTAACACTTATCAAGCCATTGCTTTGCTTGAACAGTATTCTTCCCCATCAGAAAGCAAGGCTTTATTAACACACACAATTCAGATTTTTCCATTGTTTGAAAATTTGCAACAGTAGATTCACTTAGATAACTAATAATCCGATTGGGCTCAAATTTTGACACGGGCCATTTGAAGGTTAGTACTTTAGAAAAATCATATGGATTCTTTTAATTAGAAGCGCTATCTATATGTCAGGCTCGGGACTTATTGAGCGATATGTTAGAATTATTACTATTACAAAAAAAATATTTCAATCAAGCCTCACAACGCTATATGTGTAGCTTCGACATGAAACGTCAAAAGATTGTACATGCAGGTAGTTGGTTGGATTTTTTTTGTTTGTTTTGTTTTACGGCATATCAACCTCAGTGGGTCATTTAATGCCGATAAAGTTTTGAAATAAATCAATTCTTAATGGATAATACAATTTTTTATAAATACATTTTTCTATTTAACCCATAGATGGGACCCTAACAGGTACTACCACTCCGGATCAGAGTGGACCGGGGAGCAATGGTGATGAATGGGGTGCTCCACATTCCCCAAACCTCCAAAACTGGAACCTCACCATCAGATAGAGTTTAACGTGATTCCCAGGACATGTAGATCCGCAGCCACCGCCTTCTAGCACCCATATGATAAAAAGGGGTTTGGGCTTGCCATAAGGGCAATAGGGTTGAGAAAATCATATAGGTGCTAGGGCTTGACGTGACTAGCCGATTCATTGGAGTGGGCCTCTTCGACCGCCCGTCTAGCCCAAGATAGGGCCAAAGTGGAGTATTGCATGTCATGAATTGCTCATCCACCTGGTCTCTATTCTTAAGCATCACGGGTAGCAACCCACGGCCAACAGGTGGCCCCATTGGGGGAGTCTTACCCCTCTGCAGAGGTGCAGTCGGTGCATTCTAACGCCTCAGCCGACAGGGCGGTGGTTGGATTTTACGGCATGTCAATCCTTATTGGTTTATCGTATGCCGAAGACGTTACTGTTTTATTCATTCTTGTTCGGTATTCGATTTTTAAAACATATTTTTAAACTTATTTTTTTTACCTATTCAACCCATAGATGTGACCATAACAGGTACTACCACTCCGGGTTTGAGTGGACCTGGGAGTAATGGCAATGAAGAAGTACTCCAGGAGTTGGCCCTCACCACCAAATGCAGCTACCACACACACACACACACACATATATATGATAAGGATTAGTGGTTTGCCATACGAGCAGTTGAGGAATACAGCCAGGACCATCGTAAGTGCTAGGGTTTGACGTAACTAGCTGATCTATCGGAGGGTCAAATAAGCGTAAGAATGGAGTGCTGCATATCATGGACTACTCAGCCATCAGGGCTATCCTTAAGCATCATGGGTTGCCACCCACGGTCAACAGTTGGCTTCATTAGAGGCTGGAGGGTCTTAGCCCTCTGCATAGGTGCAGTCTGTATTCTAAGTCCCTAGCCGACAGGGTTCGGCCTGCTAGGTGTGACAGTGTTGTATACCCTTTCTTTACTTCTATTATTCTTCTGCTCATCTTTGGTATCTTACGTTCTTCTTCTAGCATCTCTTCTAACGTCTCTTATTACTCGTTATTACTCTTCTTCTATGTCAGTGTTGTTGCCAAGACATTCATCAGCCACAAAACCATATTATTTATTTAAACCTTTATTTACTTAACTAACATCTTCCTCTAACTAACACATCGCGCGTGTGTAGGTGAGTCCCAGCTAGGGCAGTTATATCCGAAACTAAAGACACAACCAATTCTCACGCGACTTCACGTATTTCGCGGACTTTCTGTAATATTCCATGGAAAGTCCCGCCCGTGATATGAAAAGGGACCATCCCTTCAGAATTACAGGGGGGTTGACAATCTATGCATAGATTATGTAATAATAATAGGAGCAAATGCAACAGAAATTAATATGAAAGAAGGAGCCGTAAAATTATTGCGTTTTACAATAGTACAAGCTCGAAAGTATCCGCTCTCTGATTGTAAGTTAATCTAATTATAGCGATTTATTTTTGTACACTCTCCAGTTACATCAGCTGTTGAATCAATTTAGTAAATTACAAGCTGAAACCAATACGAAATAATTAATTGGACACAATTAGACTGAATTGTTTTAATGGAGGATAAAAATAAGACACTTGAAAAAATTGTTTCTTCTAGATTTTCTTTAAGTAGACCAGTCTCACATACATAAGCTCACGCAAGCTGAAGACCGCCCTGTTGGTGGGACCTTGAATATACTCAGTCGGTAGAGTGTCCGGCTGGGAACCTCGAGGTTCCTAGTTCGATTCCGACCCCCTCCCTCGCCAACTCAGCGTATGAGTAGCACATGGATATGCGCGGTAAAGTGAGGAGCTGATGGTAGGAGTGGCGCTCCGTCTCAGACGCCTAAACAATCTCCTTGGTCTAGCGCTAGTGAAAAGGGGATAGACTCCCTCGCTGTCTGGCTGATACCGACTTTAGGCCACCCCGACGACTTTACTTTACGTATCACCGCCCCCCCATCAAAGAGGAGTCCTAAGATTGACACTAAACGGCATCTGGTGTTGAGGCTCTACTTTAATCCTAACTTCACTGACCCGGTTGGTTGGATTTTACGGCATGTCAACGCTTGGTGGGTTATTTTATGCCGAAGACGTTTTGTTTTATTAATTCTTGGTGGGTATTGAAAAATCTTTTTTTAAACTCAATTTTCTCTATTTAACCCATAGATGGGGGCATTAATATATACTACCACTCCGGGTCAGAATGGACCTGGGAGTAATGGTGATGAAGGGGTACTCCACGCTCTCCAGAGCTCCACAATTGGAACCTCACCACTTGCTGCAGTTTAACGTACTATCCAAGACACATATTGACTGTATCCCCCCCCCAAAAAAAAAAAAAAAAAAAAATTGATGAGTCCTGAAAATGACACTAAACTGTATCTGGTGTTAAGGGTCCAGTTTACTCCCAAGTTCACGGACTTGGAGTGTTCATACCTTTTAGTGTCCCGTATAAAAGGTCAAATAGATCCGTTTAAAAATGATTAGTATTGAATAGGAGCACTTGAAACCATGTATCAGTCTTTACCTACTTTAAGCCGCTCACAGCATATCTTGCGCATACAACACACAAGCTAAGCACAAAAACTGATGGTTAGTTCATTATAATTGAACAAGAAAAAAGAAAAAAAAGCATGAAACCAATGGTAGCAAACCAGTTCCCATGTAAATAAATATATACTAGAATATCTATTTATTTATTAATGCTCTATCACAGATATTGAGCACTCTTCTAATGATACTGTACGTGGGATCACTACTGCCTCTTCAAGTTTAATAGTGCCAACCATACACATTGAGATATAAGTCGGACTTTCTGATTACATCTAAGAAGAGAAAGAGAAAGAGAGAGAGAGAGAAAAAAGAGAGAGAGAAAAAAAAGAGAGAGAGAAAAAAGAGAGAGAGAGAAAAAGAGAGAGAGAGAAAAAGAGAGAGAGAAAAAGAGAGAGAGAGAGAGAGAGAGAGAGAGAGAGAGAGAGAGAGAGAGAGAGAGAGAGAGAGAGAGATAAAGAGCCGAGATAAGTGCGTAAGATGAGCGTCTGTTCACCAAGGCATTTTTACTTGGGATAGAATAAAGAAGCTCAGAAAAAAAAAAAAAAAAACAAAAAAAAAAGAAAAGAAAAAAACAAAAACAAACAAAGAAACAAGAACGTCTTGTGTTTCTTATTAAAATCTATCAACACCACAACGACAAGATATCCGAAAAGATTCCCAAATAATTTCCAGACTCGAAGAACAGCGAAAATAGGACTTTTTAAACCCAATTTTTTAAAACACATTTTCTTTCTATTTAGCCCATAGATGGAACCCTGACAGGTACCACCACTCCAGGTCATAGAGTACCCAGGAAAATGTTGAAGACTCCAGATGTACTCCACATTTCCATGTGCTCCAGGATTGGAACTTCACCATCGGATAGAGTTTAACGTCATATCCAGGTCATTAAGACCCTCAGCCACCGCCTTCTAACACAAATATGGTAAAAAGGGTTGGGGCAATCCTATAGGTGCTAGGGCTTGACGAAAATGACATGCTGGATATTGTTAGGGAAGTAAGAACGAACTCATAAGTAACATTCTCCTGTGGACACCTACACATTAGGGTAGGTCGATTTTCTACTTTTTTTTAAATATCAAATGGATTCACACGAGGAAAGTTGGTATTGGTATGATAAGTAAAAAGTTAGTAAAGTCGTCGGGGCGGCCTAATGTCGGTATCAGCCATGCAGCGAGGGAGTCTATCCCCTTTTCACTAGCGCAAGACCAAGGAGATTATTTCAGTGTCTGAGGTAGAGCGCCACACCTACCATCAGCTCCTTACTTTACCGCACAGATCCCTGTGCTACTCATACGCTGAGTTGGCGAGGGCGGGTATCGAACTAGGAACCTTGGGGTTTCTAGCCGAACGCTCTACCGACTGAGCTAACCCGGTCCTTAAGTACTGACACTAAAAAGTAGACTTCTAACTTGCACTGATTTTTGAGCATTTAGTTTTAAAAACAGGCTAATATGAAACCACCCAAAATCCTTGTTTATAAAACATTTAGATATAAAATTGCTCAAACCTCATTTCAAACAAGAAACCCTTATGGCAAGCCCCAACCCCTTTTTATCATATGGGTGCTAGAAGGCGGTGGCTGCAGGTCTACATATCCTGGGAATGACGTTAAACTATCTGATGGTGAGGTTCCAGTTTTGGAGGTTTGGGAAATGTGGAGCACCCCTTCATTACCATTGCTCCCTGGTCCACTCTGACCCGGAGTGGTAGTACCTGTTAGGGTCCCATCTATGGGTTAAATAGAAAAATGTATTTATTAAAAAAAATGTATTATCCATTAAGAATTGATTTATTTCAAAACTTTATCGGCATTAAATGACCCACCGAGGTTGATATGCCGTAAAACAAAACAAACCAAACATCAATTCAATTATCTAAAATAATCGTGTAATTTCTTTCAATTACTATAATAATATATCCAGGTGAAATATTTCTTCACTTCTTCCGCATACATGGCGAATCGGGGGGTGGGGGGTGAAGGTACTTCCGATTATGCTTGTTTGATGCATTCTTTGACTTCCATAGTACAATTATTTGGCGCGAACATTGTACGATGAGACGTGAAGCAAACGTTCTTCTTTATTCCAATAGTTAAATCGGCTCAAATATTGTGAAAAAAGAAACCCCGTCTTTACATAAAATTTATTAAACTAAAATGTTCTTAAAATGTAAAATATGACTAAAAATATATTGAATTATTCTAAAAATTCAAAATATATGAAGCAAAATCCACGGGGCAGCAAAATCCACGAGATGACACGTTTTCTTCTCTTTGATAATTGATATTAGGTCTAGTCTCCAAGACGGGATTTAGTGATCAGTCTGTATCTCAAAGTTCCAAATAATTTTATGCGTCTCATTCTCTAGAACAGATTCCAGTTTGCATATGCTATTTAGTAGCATGGTAAAAATTGAATGTCTTGCACAATTCCCAGTGGATCACCTTTCCTACCCAGTCGTGCCTAGTCGATTATTATTTTCCAAAATCAAACAAGAAAATATCAATTTATTCATTCAAGTAAAATTGATAAGACTAGCGAGAATATACGCCCTCCGAGCGTAAGTATTTAAGTCATAATATAATGAAATTTAGTGTGGTCACAAAGTCCGTGTGCTCTTTAGAATAAATTCTCTAAAGTTCACACGAAATTTATGGACACCCTGTTTATTAAATAAGAAATATTTCCATAGTATAATCGTCACCTTCATTTCTTTTACCATATCAATCAACGTTGCTTTCTCAACTCAACCACCAAAATAATCACTCCTGCCATCATAAATATTTTCTTACGTGGACCACCTACATTGCTAGCATGTGTGTGTATATATATATATATATATATATATATATATATATATATATATATTACAAGGTGTGTCAAACAAGTATCGAGATTTTCGGTACTTTTTGACATCTTGTATTCTGAAAAATTAATGTTCCTTTCATTTTTGATTTCTATCATGGTAAATACAACTTCAATCTCGATACTTTTTGACACACGATAGATAGATAAACCCATTGAGCTCTGGGTAAATAATTCGGATTAGGGAAAAGTGAGTTTGCAAAACAAATGATAAAAATAGATACGACCGGAGAATTAAAAAAACAAAAAACAAACAAAAAAAACTTTAAAATTATTTAAGATTTCTGAGAAAGGGAACATTTGACCTAATTTAGAATGTCAAGAGACGGGTCTGTTTTTGATTTAATAGCAAATTGTAGCGTAAATACAACCAAACTTGGACCCTACGCAACAAAATTACGACTAATTAGAACCAAATAAAATGGATTTTTCCCCAAACATAACTCAATTTTTAAAACTAAGGAATATTTTAGTATAACTTTCGTAATAATATAATTATTTAACTATTACAAAGTTTGATATGTATACTTAACTCTTTGCCTATTCTCAGTGGTTCTATCACTGCGATCCAACCGTAAGCCACAGGCAGTGGCTATCGTACGTGTCACTTGTTTACAGTGAAAAAAAAATCACAACGTGAACGCTCCTACCATCTTTTGTTTTGTCTGTGTACCAACCCTGAGACTGGTACTTGATCCTCTTGCAATAGGGAACCAGTTGAATGGAAATTTGGTACAGCCGTGGGGGAAATTGGCAGGCAAAGAGTTAAGAGCTATTGCTAAATAGTTCAATATGTAAAAAGTATAATATTCTCAACAGACATACAAAAAAAAAAAAAAATTACAGTTATTCACCCATTTCATTCATAACATGAGGAAAAAGAAAGGAGAAGAAAAACGTAAGCATGTCCATTTCTGATACGAATCTCTGATGATGAAGTTTATGCTTCGAAATCAATAAGACAAAAATAACATCTTTTTGTTTTTATTTTTCATACGCATTGTATTTGCCTTCAAATTACTAATATATTATAATATTCTTGAATTAACTCTTTTTTCTTCTTATCCCACTGAAATAGATTAACGTTATCAGTTCCGCGCTCTCTTTCTACCTTCGCCCACTCTTATTTCTTTTTTTATTATATTTTTCTGATGTGCAGCATTTTCCTTTTCTTTCTTTTCTTCATTCCCAATAAAAACGGAAGGGTCCATTATTTAGCAGAGGTAACGACATCCACCCCTCCATACCAAAACCCACCCCATACCAACTAAAAAGCTTCTCCGGGGGTGTTAAAGTGTACCACACGTTTTAGTATATAACATACATGCCGGCTGAAAAGTTCACAGGCAGACCAAGATACTCATGAAATGTGACCAAATAAGGGTTATTTTTTTAACATTACTCCTTGAAGTCCACCCACTTCCTCGATGGGTGTTGCAGTGACCGGATCCAATCGGTAAAAAGTCATCAGATGAACTTTTCAGCATACCCTCGAGATATATATATATATAAGATAATTTGCTTTTGAAGCATTGTTACGTAAAGTATATTATTTATATTTTTGAAGGCAATTGCAATGCCCATATCGTATAAAATTCGATTGAATTATTGAAAATCCTGACAAGCAAACTCGGCGAAAACGCGCGCGACGTGTGGAACACCGTACAGCTGTTTCGACCTTATTAGGTCTCATCAGCAGTGTTTACCTACGATCTCCCTCCAACACTGTCGAAGGGAGATCGTAGGTATACACTGCTGATGAGTTTGCTCGTCATGATTATTTTCAATAATTATCGAATTTTATACGATATACGCATCGTAATTGCCTTCAAGAATATAAATGATAATTTATATATGTGTGTCTGTGTGTGTGTATGTAATTAGGTTGTGCCGATAGCATGGAATCCCATCACTCTCTCCTCGTCCCTATAGATCATCCCCTCTGACAGGTCTTCCACACAACATCCAGTATCTGTACATACCCGATTGGTATAGATTTTTTGCTGGTCGGTCAATACTGGTATTTTTTTTGTATAGGTTTACACTAGAGAACGTCACTTTGCTCTTGCTTCTCCAACAGAACACACACACAAGAAAAAAAAAAAAATCACATCTTCGAGTCATAAAACCCCTACGCGTTTTTTGTTCTATTTTTGGTTAAAAACCTAAAACTTTTACAGATTAATTCATTGTACTTTGATTTAATAACATACAAAAAAAAAAAAAAAAAATTCTAAGTTAATTATTCGTGTGCCTTATTGTTTTTATTACAAGTTTACGCCATTTACATAGAACATAAAAATTAGTCTCACTTCTAGCAACAGTTGGCTGGAAAGTTGGTCGAGTGCTAACAAAAAACAAAAAAAAACTATTTAATTAATTTAGTTCTCAATGAGAGAGTAAATTTTCAAAATTAACACTTAAAATATTATATAGAAATAGAAAAACAAATTGTTTCAAAGGGGGGAAAAATGATGTCGACGTTTAAATGTTTCGGTTTATATTAAACATTCCTCAGGACACTATAATAGAAAGGAAAAAGAAAATTTTGTTCAAACGGTCGTGTATGTTTTGAAATGACTAGTTGAAAATGTGTACGAAGAAAAGGGGGTTATTTCCTATAAGTCTAACATAAACAAAGGGGAACCACTCTTGACTGATTATTTATTTATTTTCCCATTAAACTAACCCTAAACCCTAACCACTTTTTTCATAGATCAATAAATAAATAATTTTTCAGCCAAGAGTGGTTCCCCTTTGATCATGTTAGACTTGTAGGAAATAACCGAAAAAGGCTCATAACCGTTTATTTATCAGCGTTAAAATGTTATGTAAATTGGCTAAAGAGTAGTTCGTAGACATATGTATCATGAACAGTAGAAATACGAATAAATATGTGAATTTGTGGATAAAATTGGTCCATTTGTTGGTAATTTATGAGGAAGTGCGTCCCGGTCTCCTGCCTCAGAAATTGCTACTCGGTGACAATTAAAATAACGTCTCCATCTATGTCGTCTCGGCGGTGTTACTTGAAAGAAAACAACTAACTTAGGGCGTTAAATGTATTTTATGGGGGGGGGATTCTTTTTTTGTCGTAATTCTTGTTTATTTATCGTAATTTTTGTTTACATCTATCTATCCCCCCATCTATCTGTCTAGTCATCTTCAGATCGGTAATAGAAGCCCCCCTCTAAAATACATTTAACACCCTAAGTTGGTTATTTTCTTTCAAGTAACACCACCGAGACGACATAGCTGGAGACGTTATTTTAATAGTCACCGGGTAGCAATTTCTGAGGCCGGAGACCGGGATGTACTTCCTCATAAATTACCCATTTGTTTAACAGCGTGTTAAGATTCTTGTGGCCATTTTTAGGCTGCAGGTGAGAGCACTTTACAGTGGAGATCCCTTGTGGCATTAAGTTTGATCCGTTTTCCGTGGAATCCTTGTGTTCCTTAGTGTTAAGCAGAATCCTTGTGTTGTTGATCCGTTCGTCTGTGTTAACTGAACGCCTCTCCCTCAATGTCATTAAATAGTTAACCAACCACGTATTCGAGCGTGTTGATAGGCTGATTGAATCCACGCGGCCACGAAGAGTCTAAATTTAAGTTGTGGCCTCCAGAACACCTTATACATCAACATTATGGGCACCTCACATGGTATAATGGTATGCAACTGTATCGGAGATTGAACTCACAACCTCCTGATCGTGAGTGGCTCGTAGGCAGACTGCTGTCACACCTGTTGAATATGCAAATTCCGCATGGGTCGGGCAGCGTGTGATTAGCCCGGATGTAAGATCGTGGAGAGGTCATTTACTTATTATTTAAGTCCTGCCTTCACACACAACGGTCAGTCGTGTTTTCATCTTCTTAAAGTGAGGCGAGACGTACGTTTGAGCGAGTGAACTTTTGACGGATTGTGCAAAGACTACTGTGAGTGTTGCCGGCAAAATACTGTGAGAGGGGAATTTTGTGTTTGAAGAAATTGATTATAGCAATTATGTTCGGTCGTCACTTGAAACAAACTATTGATGTCAGTTAGCCTACTGTTGGTTTGAATAACAGTAGCTAAGTAGAACTCAAGCAGCGTCCAAGACAGCTGGTATAAGAATCTGGGTGATTCCATTCCTTGAGTTCTGATTGGCTGTTTGACTGCTTGATTTGAATGACATTGTGGAGTCTTATATATACTCTGTCATTTTGCAGTGGACTTTGTAGCTTTCGGGATTGTATTGAGTTACAACAGTTTGCTGCCTTGTCTTCCCAGTTCGACGGTAATTGGACTTTAATTATTCTTCACCCCCCCCCCCCATTGCGCGGGCGTAGCGGCCTTTGAGGTGGAATTAGTTCCTTTCGACCCGGCCGATTACAGGGGAGTAATCTTGATAATTCACGGGGTATTATTCTTCAAACAATTAGAGCAAGCTAGATTATTAGACCATTGTTAGTGAGTTCTTCAGGTATTTCTTGTCGGACTCTGGTACCTTCTCGAACCCGGGAACCTTCTTGACGTAATCGGGAGCCATCATGGAACTTTGAACCTCTTTATTCCATCCGCGAGAGTATCCTGTTTTCATTCCGCTAACCAGAGAAGGTTCCCGAGCCCAACAAGAAATACCCAAAGAAGGCCGGAGGGCACATCGACCGAAACGTTGTACAGATAAAGATGAGGACAATAGCCCGAATAAAACATAATACTAATTATCAAGCTTCATCTAAAAAAATTTCAGAGAAATAAAAAACAAAAACAAACATTGAAACCAAAAATGTTGAATAAAAGATTAATTCTTGTGAGTTTGCGAATACAGGAAAAGATCACTGGAGTTGCTAAATTGATAAGTTTATTAAAACTATCAAAAGTCCTCAGGTGTAACTTATATAACCTTTTTCTGAATCCGAAAAATCACTCCGGTCGACATTGGAATGTCAGAGGTCAAACGTAAGTGCACAAGATTGTCTTTTTGTTACCCCCCCCTCAATGAGATACAAGAACGCACCGTCTAATCCTCCACTTCCTCCTCGATATATACATTAATACTAGCGTTCCTTAAAGGTACGATCGTTATCATCATGCCCACCACAGGCAAAATTTTCGATAACTCCTTTTTCGGTATGTCAGAGTTGTGGTGTTGTGGACTAGCCTAGCTTACCCTTCGTAGAGATTGGATGCACTGGTTCAGGACTATTTATACACTGTTGTTTTAGAACATCGGAGTAATTACTGAGCCGGCAAAGGCCCCTCGGGGCCAGTGTCAAAAGTGCTTCGGCCTCTGGAACGGCTAAGTAAATTTAACAGCGTTGATCCCAGGGGGCTATCCCCCAGGCAATACCCGTCCCCTTGATTTAAAAAGGGGCAAAGCTGGGTTTATTGCCCAGTGGCTGAGGCGCCCCCTTGAGGGGGAATGTCGACGGGATCAACGGATTTTTTGTGCATACCACCCATGAGCTTCGGCTTGTGGTCGGACCAACATAAAATGGCCTTGTGTCACACCCTCATAAGTGGGATGAGAGGAAAATACCCTGAGACTGAAGATTACAGAACCATTACGCGAACCATTTACCTCGATGTTTTAGCACTGGGATGTAGGTAAAGTCGTCGTGGCAGCCTAAAGTCGGTATCACCTTTTCACTAGCGTTGGCCAAGGAGATTGTTCTAGCGTCTGAGGTGGAGAGCCACATCTACCATCAGCTCCTCACTTTACCGCACAGTTGGCGAAGGCCGTTATCGAACCAGGAACCTAGCCGAACGCTCTACCAATATAAGTCGTCGGGGTGGCCTAAAGTCGGTATCAGCCAATCAGCGAGAGAGTCTATCCCCTTTTTCACAAGCGCTAGACCAAGGAGATTGTTTTTGCGTCTGAGGTGGAGCGCCACACCTACCACCAGCTCCTTACTTTACCGCACAAATTCCTCGTGCTACTCATATGCTGGGTTGGCGAGGGCCGGTATCGAACCAGGAACCTTGCGATTCCTAGCCGAACGCTCTACCAGCTGAGCCGATGTTGGTTTGGTTTGTTTTGTTTTACGGCATATCAACCTCAGTGGGTCATTTAATGCCGATAAAGTTTGAAATAAATCAATTCTTAATGGATAATACAATTTTTTATAAATACATTTTTCTATTTAACCCATAGATAGGACCCTAACAGGTACTACCACTCCGGGTCAGAAGCCTCCAAAACTGGAACCTCACCATCAGACAGAGTTTAACGTCATTCCCAGGACATGTAGTCCCGCAGCCACCGCCTTCTAGCACCCATATGATAAAAAGGGGTTGGGGCTTGCCATAAGGGCAATAGGGTCCGAGCTGATGTTGTAGTATACTAATATTGTATGATCCAGTATACAACATGGGGGCGTAACAATTGGGGGGGGGGGCGTAACAATTGGGGTTGCGATGAGAAAGAGCTACTGAAATTTTCTTTTTGAAGCAGGAATAGTACAACAATCAGACAAAAAAACCCAAAAAACAAACAAAAAAAAAAAAAAAAAAAAAAAAAAAAACATCAACAAAAAATCCAAAACAAAACAATATCCAGTACGTAAACTTTGACTCACATCCACTCCCCGGTTGACACTATTCTAGACTATTTAAAAGGCAATTGGAATTTCCCGGACGCAATTCGGTAGATGAACTTCTGGCCGCTTGGATGCCAAGAGTTAATTGATAAAGACAGAATTGAAGAGGACATTTTTAAAGAGAAAACAAATGTTCCCCCCCCCCCACCGCCCGATAGAAAATCCAAGTCATGACCTGTTTTGTTTTTTGTAGGTTTTGTTTATGATACTTTTTGTTTTTAGCTTTTTGTTGATGCTTTTTGGTTTTTTTGTGTGTTTCGTATGTTTTGTTTTTGTTTTAGTCTATGACGTTAATTGGCCGGACAAGAAAAGTGCATTTTTTTTAAAAATCTGGGTTGTCAATGTGGGATTATTGACCAAAAAAAAAGTCACTGGTAATAATATCTGGGTGTTGTAAGTTGGGCTTTTTAGCACTTAAAAGATCGGTTGGCTGAGCGTTGTGGCTTTTTTTTCTTTTTTTATCAAAAGGTGACAAAGCGAGAATTACTACAATTGATGAAAACTTTTAAAATGGCGCAATATTAAGGCGGGAAAAAACAAAAAAACAAAAACAGAAAAAAAAAACAGAAAAAGAAAGATAAAAATAAAAAAAGAGAAAGATGAAGAGACAGAACGAACGCTACATTTTGAATGAGGGAGGGGGAAGTAAAATACAAAACGAAAACGAGGGTGAAGACAATCAAGATTTAAAAAAAGAAAAAAAAAATGGAAGGAAAAATATAAGCGCAAACGACATAAGGTAAAAATAGGCATTATTCACGATGTTTATATATCTACAAAAAATTTTTTTTTTTTTTACTTTTCATTGTCTTTGCCGATTAGATAAAGATCAACATTGACAATCGGTACTAAGAAAGAAAAAAAAAATAAGCATTTCCTTGTAGTCATCAAAAAGAAAATACATTCTGTTGGATTTTGTGTCAAGTATTCAACTTGTTACAAGATGAATGCAAGACAAAAACTAGAGTTTGGTAGGTGGCTTATATGGAGCTTTGGATTGTTCCATTATGAACTCAGGCAAGTTCATTTCCTGAGTTCTGATTGGCTGTTGGATTTCAGGGTGAGTAAGAACATAGATAAGTACCCACTCTTTAGCCACCACTTTGCATCATGCCAGCAGCATGTAAGGACTGTATTAAGTTACAGCTTGCCTGTTGTTCTCGTCTACTAACTCGACAGTAGTTAGAACCCAACTGCGATGGTGAGTATCGTATTGTTTCTATATCTGGAAGATAACTTCTACACATTCTATATAACAGCAACTTTCCCAAAGGACCATTAGCAATAACTAGACACACTAAATAAAAACCAGCCACTTATCTGAATGTTTTCTAATTTAACCATTCTTTTTGACAATAACAAAATAAATAAAATCATTCTAATCAGTTATTCTATTTCCCTGAATATTTGAGATGAGGCTCGATGATTAGTATTATCTGCGTTATTCGGACTATTGTCCTCATCTTCATTGTTATCTGTACAACATTTCGGCCGATGTGCCCTCCGCCTTCTTCAGTTACTTCTTGTCGTAATCGGGAACCTTCTTGTCGTAATTGAGAACCATCACGGAACATTGAACCTAACCCATTATTCAGCCTTTTAAGTTTGGATCGGGGCCTGGGGTGGGGAAGAATATAAAAAAAAAAAAAAAAAAAAAATATATAAAAAAAAAAAGAGTGCCAGAACACTTAAATAATTTGAAATTCAGGCTTCAATTAGATTTTATTTCAAAAACAAACATATAAGACTAGCAGGACCAATGGATATACGACAGTATGATTATTAAATTATTGTTGCAAGATGGGTATATTCCTGACTTTTGTGAGCTAGGACTACTAATGGAAGGAGGAGGAAGAAATGATGAAGGTTTAAAAAAGGATAGACGATGGTTTGACCGTAGCGTGACCCCGAACGAAGAATTGAGTGGCAAGCGGAAGTCGGGGGTTGACCGGAAGTCACGTGGTGACGTGGGGAAAAAAAAGAAAGGGTTCGTCCTCTTTTTGCCGGCGGCGGTGGTATGGTACGGACCTCATGAGAGCCCAGTAATCTAGTAGTGTTCTCTCTCTCTCTTTGCCTTTCCTCTCTCTGGTAGGAGCCCACTATACGAGCACGAAAATAAAGGCTGGCAGTTGTGACGACATGTTTCTCGTGTTATGATTTTTTATCGGAGTTTTAGTACCAAGAAAGAAAAAAGGACTACGGTACATGTATCGTTTTAGTGCCGTGAATATTACAACGTAACATTATTACAATGTTTGATATGTTTACTTAAGAGCTATTGTGAAATAGTTCAATATGTAAAAAGTATAATAATCTGGATTTAACTTTTTTTCTTTCCTTCTTTTCATCGTGTTCGATTGAAACCTATTTGTATTATTACCTCCGTGCGCTCACCCTCTTTCTCTATTTCTAATATTTCTGTCTAGCATGTCCTTTTTATTACCTTCCTCTATAATAAAAATGGAATGGTCCATTATCTAGCTGAAATGAATAAAAATTCGGCGGATAAGCAACTCTAGATAATCAGGATTTCCATATTTGCATTTCATCTTGGACGATCTCATTTTTAACCAGAGGGTGTTGCAAGATGATAACTGTCATACAATCAAGGAACACATGTATTAATATATATATAGATGTTTTTTAAGAAGGAAGTACAAAACTGTTCTGGGGTGGGGTGGGGGAGTTCTTTCTAAGTGTGAGGACGTGCCTAAGATTTCATCATTTCCGTAATGGCGTCATTATTTATGACACTCGACAAGATTGTGACTTGTGACATGAAAACAGATGACATTCCACGGCTTCGCTGTGGGATCAGTAAGCAAGTAATGACGTCACAACTTATTTTCGTTGCCCGGATGCCAGAAATCACAAATGCAACACAATATGGAAAGAAAAAAAAAAAAAAAAACTTATGCAAACTTTCCTTCCACCCGGTACTCGTATCGGGGGGGGGGGGGTTCAGAGTGCTTCGGCCTCTGGACCGGATAAAGTAAAGTCGTCGGGGTGGCCTAAAGTCGGTATCAGCCAATCAGCAAGGGAGTCTATCTAACCCTGTCTTTTTTCCTAGTAGATTAATAAATAAATAATTTATCAATCGAGAGTGGTTCCCCTTTGTTTATGCTAGACTTATAGGAAATAACCAAAGTTTTAATTGTAGAAAAAATATGGGTCTATCACGTTTCGATGCATACGATCTCTTTAAAAACATTATATGGGAATAAGTAAGTAAAGTAAAGTCGTCGGGTGGCCTAAAGTCGGTATCAGCCAATCAGCGAGGGAATCTATCCCCTTTTCAATAGCGCTAGACCAAGGAGATTGTTTTTGACTGAATTGGAGCGCCACACCTACCATCAGCTCCTTACTTTACCACACAGATCCCTGTGCTACTCATACGCTGAGTTGGCGAGGACCAGTATCGAACTAGGAACCTTGTGGTTTCTAGCCGAACGCTCTACCGACTGAGCTACCGGATAAGTAAAGTTAACAGCGTTGATCCCAGAGGGCTATCCACCCATGCAACATCTGTCCCCTTGATTTAAAGGGACAGGGCTGGGTTTATTACCCAGTGCCCGAGGCGCCCCCCTGAGTGGTAATGTCGACGGGATCAACGCATTTTTGCACCTACCACCCATGAGTTTCGGCTCATAGGTGGCCCACCTATGAGTCACACCCTCATAAGTGGGATCAGTGGTAAATATACTTTCTTGTGCAAGCTTTGTTTCGTCTGGTAAAGGAGTCTCGGGTTGCTTATACGAATTGTCGCCGTTCCTAAATAGTCACCCTTCTCAGAACTGAACTGAGTCATCATTGCTTAACTTCAATGATCTGACGAAATGGTTTGACTGAATTCTAACTATCCCAACATATCTAACTCCGGTTTCGATCGGGGGTCCAGTGAGCTTCGGCCGCTAGACCTTACAAGTTAATAGCATCGATTCCAGGGGGCTAACCCCAGGTAATAATAATGGGCAGGGCTGGGTTTATTGCCCAGCGCCTGAAACGCCCCCCTTGATGGGGAATGCCGAAGGGATCGACGCAATTTTTGTTCTTTCCCACCCATGAGCTTCGGCTTTAATGGGAAAATAAATAAATCATTTGGGTTCTGTTTTTTCTGGGTCACCCTGTAATATCATGTTACTCAACTAGGAAATAAACAGATTTTCTTTTTCGATTACGAACAATTCTTTGGATTCTTATTTTACTGTTGTCCTCATCTTTATTTCATATACACAATGTTTCAGCCGATGTACCCTCCAGCCTTTTTCAGGTGTTTCTTGTAATCGAGATCCTTCACGAAACTTTGAACCGAAACCTTTATTCAATTCACCGGCATAGACGGTACTCATTCCGCTAACCATGACCGGGTACAAATGTTAAGCTATGTTAAGAATCATATGTTATTATACAAATAATACAAATTATTAAGCCTCATCTATAATATTCAGACGAATAATTTTGGGCTTCTTCGCACAAATGCGCCCTGGCCTCCTGCCCTAAAACCCGCTAGGCGGTGCCTGGTGAAAAAACAACCCACGCTCCGATTGAAGTCCCCAGCTGTTTTTATTTTTTTTATCGATTTTTAGGGTTGGGGTTTAAGATTTGGGTAAAGGTTTTTAATTTTCGAAACTCGGTCATGCTTATTTTTAAAATACGCGACAGTTGTTTGGTTTAATAATTTTTTTTATTTTCGGAACTCGGTCGTATTTATTCAAAAACAATGTGACAGTTATTTTGAATTAAAATAAAAATAAAATATTAAAAAAAAAAAAAAAAAAAAAAAAATATTTTACATTTACTTGTCGATAAAAAAACCTGGGTGGTGGCTTACTTTTAACGCCTTCAAACAACTAAAAAAACAAAACGTAATTTGTCGGTAAAAAACGCCTTCAAACCGATAAAAAAATATTTTTAAAGGGGGGGGGTAAAATATTTACATTTACTTGTCGATAAAAATTGGGGGAAAAAAGCCTTAAGCGCGGGTTGTTTTTTTTTTGTTTTTTTTAGCTGGCACCGCTTTGCGTTTTTTAGAGCAAGAAGCCAGGACGCATTTATGTGAAGAACCCCATAATTTAAAAAAAAAAAAAAAAAAAAAAGAAAAAAAAAGATCTATTTTATCATTAGATCGTACCCTGAGAGGTACTACCAGTCTGGGTCAAGGTGGATCTGGGAATAATGCCAAGGAAGGGGTACGCTACAATTACCCAGATCTTCAGAAGCGGAGCCCAGTCATCAGATGTAGTTTAGAGTCACCCTTGTGCACTGTATTCTAAGGTTATTTACCGCACATCCCACTTATGAGGGTTTGACACAAGGACATTTTAATGTGGACCCACCCACAAGCCGAAGCTTGTGGGTGGTAGGTGGAAAAAAATTGCGTCGATCCCGTTGGCATTTTCTCACAAGGGGGCGATAAACCCAGCCCTGCCCCTTTAAGTCAAGGGGGCAGGTGTTGCCTGGGGGGATAGCCCCCTGGGATCGACGCTATTAATTAAAACTTACCCTGATCCAGTGGCCGAAGCTCACTGGACCCCCCAGCTAGGCCGGGTATGTAGAGTAAGGTTATTTGCTGCTCATCCCACTTATGAGGGCTTGACACAAGGACATTTTAATGTGGGCCCACCCATAAGCCGAAGCTTATGGGTGGTAGGTGGGGAAAAATTGCACTGTATTCTAAGCCCTGTCGAGAGAGCGGGGATGGTTTTGCTTCGCTAATCTGTTACAATCGAACATTATGAAAAAAAAAAAAAAAAAAAAAAAAGAAAAAAAAGTAAAGCGAGTTATGTGAAGATTATAATACTTTTTACATATTGGATTATTTTCCAATATCTCCCAAGTAAACATATCACACGTAATAATTAAATTATAATACTGTGGTATATCAACATGTCCTGCTAATAGAGTACTAATATTCTTGGGAAAGGTATGCATGTGTATGATTCAAAGTCATTTAATGAACATACAATTCCGACACGTTGTGAGACAAAACATTTAATATATATAACAGCACATGGAAACGATAAGATACATAATGTACAGGAGAATAGAACATGTAAATACATATACAATATTTAGGTATAAACAAGATACCCAAATGTACCGAACATATAAATGTTACAGACATGGAACTAAAGGATAGTCCATGCTGTATAAAGGACTTACAGTAATGTAAGAGGTGGGGGGCAAAAGCCCCACCGAGAAGGGGATAGATAGGCTCTAGCCCATAGCAGTTCGTTGAGAAGCGTCCAGCTAAAAGAGGAAGCAGCGTTTGTATGAACGCGCTTAACTACCAGATGTCCCCCTAGTGGGAACAAACAGCAACGCAGCGAGAAGATAACTCTTCCGGCAAAGAGAAGATAATCCCCCAAATGGAACTATTCTCCCTCCTGTATGGATAAATAGGGCTCTTTAACCTTGGTATGTCAACCGGTCTAGGAGAAGGAAATTTCTGAATTGAAACCTGTTAAACTCTACCAAAGAAACTGAGCCTGTGTTATATTCTCAGTGCTCAACAACCGTTTCCTTGTATTACACTTTGCTTAATCTGAAGAAATTTAAAATGCTACCACTAACTAGTATGTGACAATTGAAGTATATATATAAATTAGTATATATTTATTTACATGAGAACAGGTTTGCTACCATTGGTTTCATGCTATGTAATCGTCGGGCAGCAAATAATTTTGAAAATTTTTTTTTCGCTGCCCGACGATTGCTCCGCTTAAAAAAATTAAGCTTACATAGCATGAAACAAATGTTAGCCGACTTGTTCCTATGTAAATAAATATATACTAGAATATTTATTTATTAATGCTCTATCACAGATATTGAGCATTATCTTCTAATGATACTGTACGTCGATTTTCTTTTTTTTCAGATTATTTTTATATATAGAGCCCTCCCCCTAAAATAAGTCTCCAGGTGAACGCCCGCCCAACATACAAAAGAAATAAAGATTTTTCCCAATCACAGTGTGACGACAACTCACTCCTTCGACAACCCCTGAAAATAAATCACCTAATATTATATTTCGGAGTGTAAAATGAAATTAAGCCGTGTTTCTATCATACAACACGCGTGTAGTGGGCATAATTCGATTCGTTATTAATTTGCACTTCAATTGCTCTGGAACACTGGTTCAGTCGGATTGTATGTCATGAAGAAAAGGAGGGAAAAGGTGAAGCTTGTTTCGTCAAATTATTTTGTCCTTTAAAAAAAAACTTTTTAAAAAGTTATTGCCTCTTATAAACAACAGAATATGCATTTAGATTCTCAACACAAAGACTTAATATAGATCTTAATGATATATATCTATAATTTCTTGTGTCTGGGATGTCTTGCTATCGTTTCTGTGAGCGTCCAGGGTGGCCATGTCCATGGCTTAGCTTCACGCTATTAGCATGGCCTCCCGTCAATAGTAGTTTAACAAAAAATAGTTTCTTTACTTATTCTTTACTAACTTGTACCTACTATTGATAAATCATTTCTTATTCTATTCTATTTTTCAGCGCAGAAACGCAGCATCCATTCTTGTTATAGGTGAAAAAGAAACAAGAAATTAACAAAAAATGGCGGTTCGAGACCCACTATGATTATTATACTCGACAGCACTGAGACACTATGTATCAAAATGCATTGACTTATGAATCATAGTGTGCCAAGCAGTTATAGTATCACTAGTTTTTGAGTATTTGTTTAACGGTCATAATCAATCTCTTGGGTTCATTTAATGCCATAAAAGTTATTTTGCGGATTCAGACTTTAAAGTCAGTGGTTCTATGGCAGATAATTGGTTATGTTTTGTTATTATTTTGTTGAAAAGGTTGCCTTTTTTTTTTTTTTTGTTTTTTTCTTTTTAATTAAAATTTAAAAATGTTGTCAGGGTTTGTATTCTTAAAGATGTTTTCAGGTTTCTTGACTTGATAGTAATCTGCGCGGAATGTTTAAGTCTGTTACAATTTAGAAGATATGCTTGGCTTGCTAAATTGTCTACTTGTCATGTTGGGCACACTGGGGCATTCTCCCTCTTTTAAACAGAGTACGGATGCGGTAATGTGGACAGTGTGCCCAATACGCAACTGGCGAATATTACTTATATCATAGTGGTCTTGATTATTAGTACTATAGTGAGTTATAAATCATCTAGCCTTATAAACGGCATACATTGAACTTCGAAACCAAAAATTCAGACAAATAATATGTATTTGTAATTAAAACCTTTTCCAGGCGAAAAAAAAAAACTTCAAATATCAAAAATCATTTTCTCTTTGAATTGGAGGTTGGTTCTTCATGACAACATACGTACAAACAAAAAAAACGCAATTACACGTAAACATTCGCAACACAGGAGAATACAGTTATAAAACAATTACCACTGTAAACATTTAAAAAAA
Organism: Doryteuthis pealeii; assembly: GCA_023376005.1. Lineage (NCBI taxonomy): Eukaryota > Metazoa > Mollusca > Cephalopoda > Myopsida > Loliginidae > Doryteuthis > Doryteuthis pealeii. The sequence continues at coordinate 74,659 of CM042165.1, read as the reverse complement.
AATAAAAAAAATCTCCACTTAACTAAAATGCCATTAGCAAGACCAAGACACGTCAATCCACAGACAACAACTACTTCGGTTGCAGTTGTTCTTCTTCTGAAGAGATTTATCTCGAAATATTAAATTAAGAATAATTTACAGAGCTGTTAACAAACAACACGCATGTTAAACTTTTTTCTTTACACCTGCATTGTGTTGATAGCCTTTTTCTTAAAAATCAACCTCCACCAAACCAATATGTATACACAATGCTTCAAGCCCAAATGTATAAAACCATCTCCTGGAATGTTGAATGAAGCTTCGATGATTAGTAATATCTGCGTTATTTGAACCTATTGCCTCGTCTCATACCCCGTGGATCCTGAATAAAGGGTTGGTGTTTCAAAGTTTCCGTGATGGCTCCCGATTCACGACAAAGAAGGTTCCAAGTTCCGAGACGGTTTTCGGAGAGTTCGACAAAATACCTGAGAAAGGGAGAGACGGGCACATCGTTCGAAACGTTTGACAGATAACAATGAAGATGAGGACAATCATTAGCTGTGATTTTTTTTTATATTTTTTTTTTTTTTTTTTCAGGATTATTTTAATATAAGCCCTCCCCTTTAAAAATAGTCCCAGGCTGAGACGGCAGACATATAAAAGAAAATAAAGATTTCTCAATCACATTATGTGACGCAATCACTCGACATTCCCCTGGAAAATAATCCCTATTAATTTCGGAGGAGTGAAAATGAATAGAAGCCGTTCTATCGATCAACACGAGTAGTTTTGGGCACAATTCGATTCGTTTTTATGCACTTAATCTGGAAACACTGTCTTCTTGCACCAACGCAGATAAAATACTAATACAAAAAATTACCTAATTATTTTATTTTTAATAAAACCATGTTTAAGAGTACAGCGATCTTTAATCACATCTTTCCATTAAGAACAAAGTTGTACACAAAATCGCTTACAAGCTTTTTTTTCTTTTCATTTTCTTTATTCTAGATGAGTTAAAACGGCAACCTCTCGACACTCGACCCCTACCCCCTACTACTAAATTTACCCTTTTACCTATTTCTGTTTTGCTCGTGAATTAAATTTACATACTTTCATGGTAAAGTTAATATCATTGCCGTGTTCTTCCAGAAATAAGCGATTAGGGTTTCAACTTTATATTAATGGTGAATTCTTTCAATGCTGAGAAATTTCTTGGGTTAAAGAACTCTTCCACTTCACGTTAAAAAATAAAAGAGCATTAAAAACTTCAGAACAGTAAACACTTTTAAATATCATGATTCGTTCTAATTTTGGTTTCATTTGCAAGATATATAGCATAAAAGTATCGTTATAAATACTTTTGGATACTTTATAAAAGCGGACCTTTTTCGACTCTTTTGATGTATTCTTTAAAAAAAAACCGACTTTGATTACGTCAAGATGCAGGAAAATCCCACCCTCTCTGGGACGCGTTGGAACAAGTCCAGCCTGACCAAAGAGAATAAAGAATGGAAATTTGATCTTTTAATGCGTGCACAATTTTGCTAGCTAAGATTAATTTTATTTTCTTTCAATTCTAACTAATTACATAGTTACTGACGTAATTCAAAATATTATACATTTTCTTGAGGTTTGTTGTTGTTTTTGTGTGTTTAGGTGGGGATAGGAAACATATCTGGTTTATGTATTTTAAGATTTACATTTCTCTATAAACTTTGTAATATTTACTAAATCTGCGTAAACTATCAATTAAAATTGAAGTTGATTTGTGAACGAGGAGTTTTTTTTTCCTTTGCCCCTTTTCTCTTTCCCGCCCTTCTTTTTTCTTCTTTTCCCCCCATTTCCCCCTTCTCTTCCGTTTCCTTTTCCTTCTCCATGCCCCCCTCCAGTTTTTTCCTTGTTTTTTTCCTCCATTGCCCCCCCGTTTTTTGGTTTTTTCCTTACCACGCACCCTCGTTTTTTTGACATCCCCCCCCTCGTTTTTTTCCTCCATTCCCCGCCCCGTTTTTTTCCATTGCCCCTTTTCTCTCCAATGTTAATATTATCCTTATTTTTCATGCAAAACGATATTTAAGCAAGTAATAAAACCTTTAAAGTTTCGCAAAAACAGTTCTATACAAAAAAAGCCACAGATAAACCGATCAAATTAATTCCCCTTTAAAAACAAAACTTGGGATAAAACATCTCTCTCTCTCTTCTCTCTCTCTCTCTCCTGCTCTCTCTCTCTCTACTCTCTGTGGTGTTTAAAATTATCCCATAGGGTTCTATATTTACCCACCCGTTTCACCTTCGATGCCGTATGTGACACAAGGTCGCAATTATGGGGAATCAGAGAGGATCGACACCCCCTTCGTATTCAATAGTAATGGATGCTGCGGAGACTAACTTGCTAGCCTCTTCTCCACGAGTGGGGGCGCCTGTTCTTGACTAAGTACTCCATTAGCAACAAATCTAGCGGGAAAATGTGTCTGCTAACATGATATATCCCTTGTTAGCGTGTGTGTGGCTAAGGGTAATATCGATATAAATGCTTAGCTATAAGTTCTAACCACTTACAGATGTTAAAGAAAAAAAAGTATTGAAAACAGCTAGAAATCTATTAATCTTTGGATCGACGGATACTATCATGGCCCCGGAGCGCATTCGATGCTCGCCATCCCCATGCAATAAAATCGGTAATACAAGCTCAGGCTTATGGAGGCGTAATTGTAAAGTCGTCGGGGCGCCGCCTAAAGTGACGGGTATCAGCCAGTCAGCGATGGAGTCTATCTCCCTTTTCAATAGCGCTAGACCAAGGAGATTGTTTTAGCATCTGGAGGTAAGAGCGCGCACACCTACCATTCAGCTCAATTACTTTACCGCACAGATCCCTGTGCTACTCCATACGCTGAGTTGGCGGTGGACGCGGATCGAACTAGGAAAACTAGTGGTTTCTAGCTCGAACGCTCCTACCGACTGAAGCTAACCCGGCCCCTGAATGGAGGGCGTAAATTACGTATTAATTTCCGGGATAAAAAAGGGAAGAAAAAAACCTGCCTCTGTTGAGAATTTTTCTATTATACTATTTTACTAAGCTTGCTTAGATATGGCACAAAGGCCAGAAGTAGTGGGGCACCCACGTGAGAATCGAACTCAACTACTATGGTTTGCAAGCGAAGCTTGCTAACCATTACACCACGTGAGATTTTCTATTATAACTATTATTTACTAAGCTTAGCTTAGATATGGCACAAGCCAGAAGTATGGGGCCCAGTGAAATCGAACTCACTAACAATGGTTTGCAAGCGAGCTTTGCTAACCATTACACCACCTAGTGACCCGATTTATGAGATTTCATTATAGTTATTTACTAAAGCTTAGCTTAGATATGGCAGCAAGCCAGAAGTACGGGGCTCCCAATGTAGAATCGAACTCACTAACAATGGTTGCGAAGCGAGCTTGCTAACCATTACACCACGTGAGGTGAGATTTCCTATGTATAAGGTGTGTCCTAGATGCCACTCTTATTTAATAGACATCGCGATAATCATGCTATTGACCAGTATTCTTGGCCAATACACTGGTCAGTACTCTGCTGCTTATATTGTTTATTTATACTGAGCTTTCTGGTCATAACCACACACTGGTCTTGAAACCGTTCGTAGGACGATGGAAACATAGGATTGATATTCACTGGACCTTTTGACACTACGTATGGATCCATAACCTAGGACTTATTCACTTACCAAAGGATTCTATAGCGGCAGGACTTACTTACTTTAAGTTCCTTTTCAACGATGGCGGCCAGAAACTTAATAGCCCCATCTTTAAAAAAAAAAAAAAAAACTACTAACGGGATATAATTGCTTTATTCCGCTCAGGGACGTTTACGCAATCTGCAAGACTAGTTTTCGCAGTAGGGGCCCCACCAATAGGGCGCCCCCTTTTCAATACGTCTGTGACACAGCTGACGCGCACACACTGCATGGTCAGTATTTTCTAATCTTATATCTGATTATTATTATTTGGCAAGAATATGCGCCTCCGCCGGCGTAAGTATTTAAGTTTTAATGTATAAAATATATTAGATAAGAAGGGACTAGCGGAAAGTAAATAACACATAAAAAGATACACTTATTCTTAATTAATAATCCATACAATGATATATAATATATTATATATATATATATAATGTAAGAGAATTTGGTATGTACGTGTCGACGCATAACTCCAAAACGGGAAGTCACTCAGATTTTCAATCTTGCATTACACTTTGATATCGTTCTAACTAAGAAACACCCAAAATTTGGTTATTGATTTTTACTGATTAAGGGATATAATTAATTAACGCAAATCAAACGATTTTTCGAAACTTTACACAGTAGCATTAGCAATCAACCAGGAAGCCTTCATCAGATATGACTCTGGGTTCAGGCATGGTTTCGGGGCCGAAGCATCATTACCAGCTAACCCAGAGGCCCCAGCAGTATCTCACGATACCACCAGACTTTGTCGGTTTGATGTCACAATATAGGACTGCCATATCTACGCTGATGCGGTTAGAGTTTTATCCTGGATCTTTTTTTATGTATTTCCTCTTGTCTGGTGAAGAATGTCCAAGTTTATACAAAAATGCCGAGGTTTGAGTTGGTAAATAATCCCGGCATCCGACTTCGATAGGAAATACATGCGTTATCCACCGCGTTTCTGACGCATTGTTCTCGTAGATTTGATATTTTTCCAGCTTACGCTGATGTGCCCAGTCAAGATTTTCCTCAAATGGAACTGTTAATCAACGAGATATATTATATATAAATATATAATATATATATATATATATATATATATATTTCTAATTTGTTTCGTATATAAAATCATTCATATGATTAATTCTAATACGTTAGCGAATAAAACAATATTAGATATCAATAACACCAGTTAATTATTTATTAAACACGGTTTTTGTTAAAACCAGTATGCAAATTAATAAACACTATATTATGTAAACCTTTATTTCCTAGTGATATGTAAGATACATTGCAGGATTTTAAATGCACTAATAACATGGGCTGTGTTGAGGCAAATGTAACACAATTTTCATAGATCTCATTAATAAGTTATTCTATGTATTAATGATTTGACTATAAATTAATATTCATTGGTAAACTTACGCAATCTGAGGGTATTGTGTCGTAGCAGTGACGTAGTTTCTGTTACAGACACACCCTGAATCTTTATTACTACTAGCAAAATAAAAAAAATACCCTCCGGGCGATTAAAAAAGAATAAATTTTTGAAAGATATTGCTTGAGGAGATGGAAATTTATAGTACCTTGCTAACAAATTTTCCTTTCATACAAGACGTGCGCTCGGCCATACAAACAATCATACAATATCTTTCTTTTGGAAGACCTGATAGGGGCGATGATTGATAGGGATTGGTCGGTGAGAGGGTCATATTTATCAGTCTGTCAGCGCAACCTGATGATGATGATAGATAAATGAATGATGGGATATATATATTATCCAAATCTTCCGCGACGAGCAGGATGCGATACAAGGTCAATTTCTTAAGCGAGAGTTTAACAGGTTGAATTCTCCTAGACTGGTTACCCTAGCCATGGTTATAAGAGTCCAGTCTGCCCTGCTATTTACCCATAGCTGAGGGAGAATTGGATTCATACCTTTCCCAAGGATATTAGCGCCATGTGAAATGCCAACAGCTTTGTCCAGGAATTGAACTCTCGTTGACGAGTCCATTCCACGACTCTAACCATTAGATTACGCGCCTCCAATGATGGGAGATATAGGGTAGCCATAGGAATTGCGCTATCTTAACTAGTGTTTGTGTTCAGTCTTAATGACACTCGTCACGCATGAAAACAGAAATTTTTAAAAGGATAATTCTATGTATCGTCCCTGTTGTTTGTCGACGCCTCTGTGGCGAATTGAAAATAATGAATACTGTACAACAAGATAAAGTACAAAATCATTCTTGTTTTTCTGTAACTTGAAACGGTTGGAATTTTGTATTGAGAAAAGAAAACACCAGAACCCACACCTAGTTAAAATCCTGGACGAGGCTGTTTGCATTTCACATAGAGCTAATACCCCTGGGAAAGATATTCATCTATACTCTCCGCATGGGGTAAATAGTAGGGTAGAACGGGGCTCTTTAACCTTGGCTAGTATAAGCAGTCTAGAAAATGAAAGCTATGAACTCAAACCTGTTAAACTTCGCTTAAAAATTAACCTTAGTGTCACCTCCTGCTCGTGTGGAGGGGTTGATATATATATCCTTATGAGCAACAAATTAAATAAATCGTTTCTTTTTTGTGTTGTATATGTAGAAAGTATGGTTTGTTTGGATTTTACGGCGTGTCAACCTTGTTGGGTTATTTTATGCCAAAGACGTTTTTTTTTCTACTCATTGTTGTTGGTATTCATTTTTTTTTTCAAACTTAATTTTTTTAAACACATTTTTAAAAATCATTTTTTAATATATTTAACCCATAGAGGTGATACTAACAGGTACTACCGCAATGGGTCTGAATGGACCTGCGCAGTATAGTAGTAATGGCGAGAAGGTTACTCCACACACCCACAGAGCTCGAGAATAGGAACTCCACCTTTCGATGCAGTTTATCCTTATACACAGGATACTAAGATCTTCAGCCACCGCCTCCCAGGACATATGATAAAAAGGTGGGGGATTACGATAAAGACAATATGGTCGGGACAATCTTATAGGTGCTAGGGCTTGACGTGGCCAACCGATTGATCAGAAGGGCTCGCCGAAACGCCCGTTAGTTTAAATAAGGCGCAAAGCGAATGTTGCGAGTCATGGACTGCTCAGTCACAGGATCCGTCCTTAAGCATTACGGGTCACCAGCCCGACCAAACAGGTGGTCCCATTGGGTGGGGAGGATTTTACCCCTCTGCAGGGGTGTAGTCGGCGTGTTCTAACTGCCCCAGCCAACAGGGCCTCGTAGAAAGTTTGTGAGCAAGTTATTCTATAACATTGCTATCAAAGCAATCTCGAGGTATATATATATATATATATATATTATATAAGTATATATACTATATTATAGTATATTATAAACAACATCCATAAAATCTTTACACTTGGCCGAAGGCATTACAATCTAGTTCTTGTTGTTATATATTCTCTTCAAAAACGCCCCTAGCCATTATCGGTAGATGGCGCTGTATGTAGTATCATTTGACAAGCTTAATTTCGCTAAGGATTGTTAGCTGTCTGTACGTGTGCGTTCGAGGCGAACAGTATTGATGTGGTTCACTATGCTCGCTGATGTGTGCCGGTTTCGATCCTTACTGTCCTGAGGAGGAAATTCGGTTAGTAATACGCTTTATGAGTATCCTTAATTAAAAGCCTCAAAACAGTCTGTACGACATTTCTACAACCGAAGCGATCCCTTTGCGGATTACACTTGTCAATTTCATTTCTATAAGAAAAAGTATCGAATTTTATTGCGATACATGCGTTGTAAGTGCCTTAATAAATAATTTTAACTATATATATAATATATATATAATATTGTTGAGTAAAACATGGATATGAGGAAAATCTGCAGATTGAAGATATGGAAGAAGAACAAAACTTCAGACAAAAATGTGTATTTATATTTCGCTGAATGTTAAATTCCGCTTCCTCAGCCTGTGTATGATCCTATGATTCAATAAAGGCTAAGGAAAGCGGAATTAACATTCTCCAACGAAAACTACACAAATTTTGTCTGATTTTTGTTCTTTCATTCCTTATTTTTTATATTCAATAGTTATTACTATACTACAATTTGAATAATGACACTTAAAATATATCTGTAACCTTTCCCATGTTTCTGTTTTAGGCATTATTCTATTTTTTGTTTTCCATTTAATTTTTGTTCGTTTATCATTATGTTATTCTTCCTGTTTAGTTATTTATTGTTAAGATTTCAATCCCTCGTGTTTGTTGTTTTGTTTTTTGTTTTGTTTGTTTTGTTTTTTTTTTTTGTTTTTTTCAATATCTATCACATTTTCTTTGAATTTATTTGCAAATTTATTCAGGTTTTAATACTTCCTAAACATTAAGTAGACAGATTACATAGAAACGTCTGAGGTATTCAGTTTTGTAAGTGATGCCAAACCACAAGTGTTTTTGTTTTTTTTTTTTCCCTCGCAATTTGATGACACGTGCTGGAGGAGGCTGCACTCAAGATACAAACCGTACATCAATTTTGAGGCGGAACTGACAGTGGCATTTGTCTAGATCTGATACAGGGATTTCTCCTTTCTCCTTCTCTTTCTCTTTCTCTCTCTTTTCTCTTCTCTCTTTTTCTCTTTCTCGTTCTCTCTCTCTCTTCTCTCTTCTTCTCTTTCTCTCTTTCTCTCTCTTTCTCTCTCTCTCTCTCTTTTTCTCTCTCTCTCTCTCTTTCTCTCTTTCTTTCTCTTTTTCTCTTCTTTCTTTCTCTTCTCTTTCTTTCTTTCTCTTTTTCTCTTTCTTCGGTTTCTTTTCTACTTCTTTCTTCTCTTTTTCTCTCTTCTTTCCTTTTTCTCTCTCTTTCTTTCTCTTTCTCTCTCTTCTTTCTCTTTTTCTCTCTCTTCTCTCTTTTTCTCTCTCTCTTCTTTTCTCTTTTTCTCTCCTCTTTCTGCTCTTTTTTCTCTCTCTTTCTTTCTCTTTTTCTCTTTCTTTCTCTCTTTCTCTCTTTTCTCTTTTCTCTCTTTCTTTCTCTTTCTCTTTCTCTTTCTTTTATATTGTATATGTAATCAGAAAATCATGACTCTTATATCTCAATGTTATGGTTGGCACTATTAAACTTGAAGAGCATAGTGATCCCNTGTTTGTTTATTGCTCAAACACTTCATCAGCCTGACACAATTTTATTAAAATGATGACAAATGTAAAAGTTGTGAAATGTATATAATTCAACATGTCTCTATCAGACACCTACTCTGCCAAATGATTCACACCATATCTTCATATATTCACTTTATACTTATTACTTTTGCCTGCAAATATTGCACGAGTCTAACAGGTGAAATAAATTTATTTGATAAATACCTGTTAGTTTTTTTTTGGGCCGGGTGATTTTTTGTTTTTTTCATTTATTAAAAAATCAGGGACTATTTTTTTTGTTTTTTTTTTTTGTTTTTTTTTCATTTATTAAAAATCAGACCTATTCTTCGTTGGTGGGATACATGATAATGTTTAATATATGTAAAAATAATTGTTCTACATGCCAGTGCCACATCGGGATATTGATCTTGCTATGAAAGAATCAGTCTGTCCTACTATTTACCCATAAGCTGGAGGAAGTAATATAGGAAATCATCACCTAAAACGTATTAGTGCATGGGAAATGCAAACACCTGTCCAGGCATTGAACTTCTGTCGACGTGTCCATTTTTCACGACTTTACATCACGCACCCACCCACCTCTCTCTCTCTCTCTCTCTCTCTCCTCTATAATTATATAATATATATATTATATCATATATATATATATATAATATATAAAGTCATTTCATATTCGAACGAGTCCAAATAGATTCATTATTTGCATAAATACCTGTTATGTTTTTGGGGGGGAGGTATGGTTTTTTGTTTTTGTTGTTTTTGTTTTTCATTATTAAAATCCAACTATCTTTTCTGTACAATAATGTTAATATATGTGAAATAATAATACATAATTCTTCTAACATGCAGTGCCACATCTTGCTAAGGAAAAAATCAGAAAATTATCAATAGCTAAAAAATTTTTGTTTTTAAGAAGTTTTTGATGGCATTTTTGGATTCCTTGCCAAAACTGCTTTTATAAACCCACATTTTAAGAGTAGGAAAGCTATAAAAACTCATTTTACAGACAAAAAAAACTATTACAAATCGCAATTTATTCGCAACCTCCACCCCCCCCCCCAAATTTTAGGAGGGCCAAAAATTCAACATAAGCTCGCCCAATCTTGGAATGGAGCTCAAATTTTCGATCTTGACTATCTTTTGATATAATCCACACCTGACAAAATTTTAGAAAAATTGAGAAAAGTGTGTCAATCCTAGATGATGCATTCGTTGGGGAAATGTGTAGGCAAAGAGTTAAGCAAACAGCAGGTACTGTAAAAAAAACCTGCGTCTATTTTTTATTCAAATGACTTGATTCGGCAGCTGATTTTGACCCGAAAAGTGTTGATATACCCGCAAGAACAAAAATTTAACAACGGGAATTGCTGTCGATCTTATTGCTTTTGCTATGCATCATAAGATTCGAACCCTGAATAAAGCCCCCAGCTGCTGAGATTTTTGTAATCTACATTTCACTAACACGCCTTGTTAGAAGTCGAAAGTGCGAAACTAAAGCAAAACCTTTTTTCAGATAAAAAGCTCTGTAAATATCAAATCAATTTGCAGCACTTTTGAAAGCAAATTCACCTTTTAGAACGACTGGCAAATATTAGGTTGTTACAAAAACTAATGGCCCAATTGAAGCTGCTCATTTTGAAATGTCAGTAATTATGAGCGAAGTGAGCTCCCGCGTCTCCTGCCTCAAAAATTGCTGCCCGTGACTACCTAACCAGGATGACCTAGAGTACTTACAATACCCCCAGACTTTGTTGGTTTCCGTCACATCTGAAATGTTAAATGAAAGCAACCCCGTCGGTATCGTTTTGGGGTCAAAAACATATTAAAAACTAACGCAGAGATCCCAGCAGTATTCATACAATACCCATCAACTTTGTTGGTTTTCCTCACATCGTGAAATGTAAAGGAAAAAGCACCTCGAGGTCATTGGCTGACTAAAACGGTAACCCCACATATTTTGTCTGTAAGAAGAACCAGACCACCCTGAAGAACAAAATACAAGACCTGTAAAGGCGAGGAAGCTTTTTTGATCAACGCACTCTAGTACATTATTTCTTAGCCGTCCAAACCCCCTTATCCGCGACAGGCGTCGTGTAAAAACGTAGGTAGCGGTCAGAGCCATGCGTTCGAACTTAAAGTTTCTGATAGGCGTCACCCCAGGCGGACAGTACTGCGTACAGGTATTAGGTTCCACAACCCATTCAAAGGGTTCTGCTGAAAATCCAAAGCGGCCCCATCATCGTCAGCACAATCAGCGCTTTTGCCGTATTCTTTCTGTGGAAAATCTGCCAGCAAACAAGCCGGTACTCCTACCACTGACCGGGATATGAATTGCAGGGTTTGCGGGATTGTGTGAATTTTCTATATCAACCCAAAATAATATGCCAGAAAGCATTGTTACGTTTTAAGTTACTAAAGTGTTCTCAGTTACTCGTATAAAATATAGTCCTTCAGAGAGTATTGTACAGATCGGCCAAAACCTATGTGCCGTCCGTCCTCAAAGAGTGCAGTTTTAATTATGACCAAATATGAGGCGGGGGGTTAAGTATCATATTCAGCAGTAAGCATTGCTGTGATTGGCTGGAAGTGTTGTTATCTAGCGAACGCTCTTACCGACTGAGATCTTATCGATATATAATGGAGGGAGAGTGTGCGATGAATGAGTCTTAGTGTGTTCGTTCGCGGTGGCCATCTTTCTTTTGCTGGGTTGATTTCTACCTTCTTCTGCGGCTGGGTGACTTATTACCTTCTTCTGGAATGGTTTATTATGACCTTTCTCGGATGGTTGATTATTACCTTCTTCTGGCGCGTTGATATTACCTTCTGCTGGATGGATTAATTATTACCTTCTTCTGGCTGGGTTGATGTATTACCTCTTCTGGGATGGTTGTCTGTGCTTCATTTCTTGCTTTTATAACTAATAAACAAGACTGATTATTTTACAAACATCTTAATTAGCTAAAAGTTCTGATAACGCGCGTGAGTATATGCATCTTGAGAGCAAGCGACCTCACACCTGCCTTCCTTCAGCAACGCCAAAATCTATCCAACCCAGTCCCCTTCTCACGCTCGACTTAGCAAATCAGAAAATCGGCGTCTAGCGTCGATAAAATGAACTTGCCTGCCAATCACCTTTTTCGACGATTTATGATAAATTTAATTTACCATAGCGTTAAATTCCAAATTTAAACTACACTTACAGACATAATTGTAGGCTACCCACGATTTGTGTAATAAATGCCGTCAGCTCCAGCACGTTAGCCATATAGACACGGGACCTTAAGCTTAGTAATAAACTCTTCCTAATCAAACTCACTCTTGGATGAGTGGCGGAGGAACAACCCTTTCTTCTTCTTTTCCTTCTCCTTCTTCTTTCCTTTCCCTCTTTCTCTCTTCTTCTTTCTCTTCTTTTTTCTTCCTTCTCTCTTCTCCTTTTTCTTCTCTTTCTCCTCTCTTTCCTCCTCCCCTCGTTTCTTTCTTTTCTTCCCTCTTTCCTTCTTTCTTTCCCTTTTCTTTTCCTTCTTTTTCTCTCTTCTTTCTCTTCCTTCTCTCTCCTCTCCTCTTTTTTTTTCTTGTCCTCTCCTCTTTCTTCTTCTTTCCTTTTTCTTTTTCCCTCTCTCCTCCCTTTTCTCCCTCTTCTTCTTTTTCTTCCCTCTTCTCCCTCTTTTCTCTTTTTTTCTTCTTCTCTTCCTCTCTCTTTTCTCTTCTTCTTCTCTTCTTCTTCTTTCCTCTCTCCTTCTTCTTCTCTTCTTCTTCTTCCTTTCCCTCTCTTCTCTCTTTCCTCTTTTTCCCTCTCCTTCCTCTCTCTTTTCTTCTCTTCTTTCTCTCTTTTTCTCCTTCTTCTTCTCTTTTTCTCCCTTTTCTCTCCCTTCTCTTCTTCTCTTCTTCTTCTCCTCTTTCTTTTCTCTCTTCTTCCTCCTTTCTTTCCTCTTTTCTTCTCTCTTCCTTCTCTTTTTTCCTTTCCTCTTCTCTCTCTTCCTTCTCTTCTCTTCTCTTCTCTCTTTTTACTTTTTTCTCTCTTTCTCTTTCTTCTTCCTCTTTTCTTTTTCCTCCTTCCTTCCTTTACTTCTACTTCTCTTCCTCTTTCCTCTTCTTTCTTCTCTCTTCTCTTCTCTTTTTGTCTCTCTTCTTCCTCTTTTCCTCTTTCTCTCCTCTTTCCTCCTTCTTCTTTCTTTTTCTTTCCCTTCTTTCTTTCTTTTTTCTTTTTCCCTTCTCTGACGGCACTTTTTTTTCTTTCTTCTCTCTCTCTCTCTTCTCTCTTCCTCTCTTCTTCTTCCTTCTTCTTCTCCGTCTTCTCCTCCTCTCTTCTGTCTTCCTTCTCTCCTTTCTTTCCTCCCTTCCTTTCTTCTCTTTCCCTTCCTTTTCTTTCCTTCCTCTTCCCTGCTTCTCTTCCTTCCTTCTTCTTCCTTTCTCTTCTCTTTCTTCCCTTTTTTTTTCTTTTTCTTCTCTTCTCTTTTTCTTCTTTCTCTCCCTCTCCTTCTTCTTTCCTCTTTCTATTCTTTTTTCGTTCTCTCCCGTTCTTTCTCGTCTCTCCTTCATCTATCACCCTTCTCTTTTTTCTGCTCCCCATTTTTTTTTCTTGTTCCTTTCCTCTTTCTCTTTCTCTCTTTTCTTCTTTTCCCCTCTTTCTCTTCTTCTTCTTCCTTCCCCTTTTCCCTTGTTCTCTCCTTTTCACCTTCCTCCCACCCCCCTTTTCTTTTCTCGCCCCTCTTTCATTCTTCCAATTTCTTCTCAACCTCTCTCTCTTTCTCCCTTCTTTCAATCTCTTTTTTCTCTTATTTTCTCTCTCTGATTTTTACTTCTCTTTATCCCTCTTCCTATCTTTCTCTTCTCTTCTTCTCTCTTTTTTTTTTTTTCCCTTTCTCTCACCTCTCATCTCCGCATCTCTCCATTCTTCCCTCCCCCCCCCTCCCCCCCCCCCCCCTCCCCCCCCCTCCCCCCTCTCCCCCTCCCCCCCCCTCCCCCCCCCCCCCTCCCCTCTTCCCCCCTCCCCCCCCCTCCTCCCCCCTCCCCCCCCCCCCCCCCCCCCCTCTCCCCTCCCCCCCCTCCCTCCCCCCCCCCCTCCCCCCCCCTCCCCCCCCTGCCCCCCCTCCCTCCCCCCCTCCCCCCCCCCCCTCCCCCCCCTCCCCCCCCTTCTTTTTTTTTTTATTCTTTTTTTGTTTTTTTTCTTTTTGTCTTTTTTTGTTCTTCTTTTTCTTTTAGCGGCTATCTTATCTTCCTCCCTCCCCTCCCCTTTTTTTCTTTTTCTTATTCTTTTCTTCTTTTTTTTTCTTTTTTCTCTCTTCTCTTTCTCTCTCTTCTTTTTTTTTCTTTTTTTTCTCTTTTCTTTTTCTTTTTTTTTTTCTTTTTCTTCTCTTTCTTCTCTCTCTTTCTCTTCTTTCTTTTTCCTCTTTCTTTTTTTTCTCTCTTCTTTTCTCCTTCTTCTCTCTTTTTTCTCTTCTTTTTTTTTTTTTTTACCTCTTCCTTTTTTTTTTTCTTTTATTTTTCTTTTTTCTCTTCTTTATTTTTTCTTTTTCTGTTTTTCTTTTTTCTTCTTTTTTTTTTCTTTTTTTTCTTTTTTTTCTTTCTTTTCATTCTTTTTCTTTCTTTTTTTTTTTTTTTTTCATTTTTTTTATTTTTTTTTCTTTTTTTTATTTTTTTTTTTTTTTTCACTCTTTCTTTTTTTTTTTTTTTTTTTTCTTCTCCCTCACCTCTCTTTTTTCTTTCTTTTTTTTTTTTCTTTTCGCCCTTTCTCTTCTTCTCTTCTCCTTCTTTTCTCTTTTCCTTCCTCCCTTTCCCTTTTCTTTTTCCTCTTCCTTCTTCCTTCCCCTTCCTCCTCTTTTCTCCTCTTTTCCTCTTCCCCTCCTTTCTTTTTTTTTCCTCCCTTCCTCTCTCTTTTCTTCCTCTCCTTTTTTTTCTTCCCTTCTGTCTCCTCTTTTTCCTTCCTCGTTTCCTCCTTTCTCCTCCTCTCTCTCCCTCTTCTTTCTTCCTTCTCCCCTCTCCTTCCTTCTTCTTCCTTCCCTTCCCTTTTTCCTTTTTTTCTTTCTCTTCCCCTTTCGTTTTCATCCTTCTTTCTTTCCTTTTCCTCTCTTTTCTCTCTCTCCTTCTCCTTTTTTCTCTTTTCCTTCCTCCTTCCTTTTTTTTTTTCTCTCTCTTTTCCCTTCCTCTTCCTTCTCCTTTCTCTTCCCTCCTTTCCTTTTTCTTCCTTTTGGAGCGAGACCAGCCTTAAGGGAAGTCTAGAAAGGGAACAAGTCATTGTGTCCTGATTATGCATTGTCACACAGGACTAACGCACTCCTATATACTTCAAACAAGAACAACAACCCACAGTGTGAAACATGTCAAACACTTTGACTGTTAAACACTTATGCATAGAATGTAGGTTTCTTGCTCACATCCAGAACCGTATTTTAATGCAAACTGATGTAATGAATATGAATACCGTGTCCCCTCACTATAATCTTATTGACCAGTTCATGTAATAAATATTCGACACTGTATGATACAGGCACCCTAAACCTAAGCCTACAAGCCTAACTACTCGCCAGACTACACCACGACTGCTCGGAAGACGACCTGCCTATTCACGCACCAATTTACTACCGATATATACCAAATACCAACTTCCATAATATATCCCTTAACTCGATAATCACAAACAATATGAAAGATCTATTTGAAATGTCCAATATTAGAATAAATTCTGTCCTTTTGAAGAAATAAAATTTACTATATTAATTATAGACATGAATCTAATCAATACCATACAACATGATCCCCAATGAGGCTACACATTGTTAAAACCAATTACCGACAAAAGTGTAAAATATAGAACAAATATATATTACTTCCTAACCCTAGGCCCACTCTGTTCGGCTGGGGCGTTAGAATGCGCATCACTGACCTCTGCAAGAGGCGTAAGACTCCCCAATGCCGCCACTGTTGGCTGTGGTGCGACCCATGCATGCTTAAGGATAGACCGCCAGTGCATGACAGTCATGACGTGCAATACTCCCACTTTGCCGCCCGTATCTTGGCTTAGACGGGCGGTCGGAGAGGGCCCCCTCCGATCAATCGGCTGGTCACGTCAAGCCCTAGCACTATATATTTCCCAACCCTATTGCCCCTATGGCAAGCCCAACCCCTTTTTATCATATGGGTGCTAGAAGCCGTGGCTGCGGTCTACCTGTCATGGGAATGACGCTTAACTCTATCTGATGGTAGCGTTCCAGTTTCGGAGAGTTTGGGGAATGTGGACCACCCCTTTCATCACCATGTCCCTGCGTCCACTCTGACCCGGATGTAGTACCTGTTAGGTCCCATCTATGGCGTTAAATAGAAAAATGTATTTATAAAAGAATGTATTACCATTAAGAATTGATTTGTTTCAAAACTTTATCGGCCATTAAATGACCCATTGCAGGTTGATATGCCCTAAAACAAAACCAAACAACTAACCGCTAGGCAAGACATAATCCCAGAAGGCTTGAACAGCCCGCGTCGATCACGTCCTGCCCTTTGACACACCGCCGTTGCTACTGCCGATCGAAGTGAGCTCCTCGGATCTGGCCGACGACGCCGCCGGCTGCCTGGTTGGTTCGCTGCCTGTCCGTCTCTGCGTCGACGCCTGGAGAAGACGACCGAACCCATCGTTTAGAGGCAAGAAAAGTCGTAACAAGTTTCCGTAGTGAACCTGCGGAAGGATCATTACCGTTTCCCCCGTTGCCGCGGTTGTCGAACACCGCCCGCAACCAAAAACACGTAAAAATCAACCAACAACAAGTTAGTGTCACGAAGTGTCTTAGATATTTTCAAGACACTCGCTAGGCCGTGCGGATTCCTGAAGTGCTAGGCAATTGCACTCTCCAAGTAAAAAGAAAATTCAATGCCGGAAAATACAGAATGTTTTTCTTTCAAGCAAAAAAAAATAAATTATCAACAAGACAATTTATAAATGATAAATAATTATTATTTTTAAAAATAATCTTATTATTACCCTTTTTATGAACCAAACGTTGCCAATTTTTTTTTAATTTATGAACAGTCCAATAAATACCTTCTATTTTTTCCTAAAAATTATTCCTCTTTTGTTTTTGTTTTTCTTTCAAAATAATTCAGTTTTTCTCACAAATCTCTTTTTCACTTTTCAAAACAATTCGGTTTCTTCAAATAATAATCTCTTTCCAGTCAAATCAAATCATTTGGTTTGTCTTCAACATACCTTTTTTTTTCAGTTTTTCTCAACTTTTGTCTCTAAATAAATGATAATTACTTACTCAATAATTCTTTTCTCTTTCCAATCAAAATCCACTCTTAATTATTCCAACATCACTCATCACTGTCATCTGTTTTTGTTATCAATTTCAACTCCAATTTCTCTAACCGTTTATCCCCTTTATCCTGTTCATTTCTATCTCCCTCTCGTCTTATCAATCAATTTTTTTTCACGGGTATGGGTTTCAAAATCAAACAAACCTAAAGAATTAAACCACCCTTTTTTCCTAGCCAAGGCAAATAATTCTTAACTTTACTTTATTTATTTAAAAATTATACTTTTTTCCTAAACAAATACTCACCCTATTATTATATGATATTCTGAGAATTTCTCAGAATATCATGACATTTGATAATAAGCAAATTTTTTTTTTAAATCATGCTCCGGAGTATACGCATTTCCCACCCGGTGCCAAGCAGTCGGTTTCAAGTCTAAGTAATGTAATGATTATACTAGCAATATATGCACCCTCCCGGGTGCAAGTATTAATTTTATGGTGGGGGGGGGGGGGGGGGGGTGGGCGGGGGGTTATAATAAAATATTATATTAAATTAGAAAGGCCAATGAAAACTGACAGAATGCAATAAAAAGATCTGCCAACAAGGGGTATAATCGAAAAATAGAAACAACTTTGAAAATAACTTATTCCATCATTTTCCATACTCCCTTCTTTCATGGTAAATTTTCCTATTTAACTATTTAGTATAAAATAGAAGTAAAGGAAATATTACAGTTATTTCTTCTTGTTAAAAATTTTTTAAAGATTTATCACGAGATTTTTGTTTATTATTCATAAGATAAAAACCAAACAATTAGAAATCATAATACCAACACATATTTATTAAAATAAAATTTTAAATATCAATATGCAAATTAGCCTTCTCGTTCAAACTGTAAACCGCTATTTTTGTATATATAAATAACAATTGCATGTTATTAGTACGTAGATTATGGTCAACAGTATTAATAATGTAATACAAATTTTTATTAAATAACTGCAAGGTTATGATATCATGAGAATTTGACTAAATAATTAAGAATTGTGACTTGAGTAGTAATCTAGTTTCGGTTACAGAACAGAAAAAAACACACAATCTCCATTAAATAAGATAATTATTTTCAGTATTAAAATAATTGAAATAAAATCTATTTTCCTCAGTTTCTGAAAAATTTCCCAGCAATAGTGAATAATAAAAACGATTTATAATTCAAATCTTGCATTATAAAAAGTAGATTGTGTAGTTTTTCTGTGTACCGAAACTAGATACTTACTCAATTCACAATCCCTTAATTATACGTCAAATTCTCCATGCATATCATAACTTCAGTTATTAATAAAAATTGTATTACATTATTAATACTGTTGACCATATCTACGTACTAATAACATGCAATTGTATTTATATATACAACAAATAGCGGTTTACAGTTTGAACGAGAAGGCTAATTTGCATATTGATATTTAAAATTTTATTTTAATAAATATGTGCTTGGTATTATTGATTTCTAATTGTTTGGTTTTATCTTATGAAATATAAACAAAAATCTCGTGGATAAATCTTTAAAAAAAATTATTTACAAGAAGAAATAACTGTAATATTATCCTTTACTTCCTATTTTAACTAAATAGTTAAATTAGGAAAATTTACCAATGAAAGAGGGGAGTAATGGAAAATGATGGAATAGTTAATTTCAAAGTTGTTCTATTTTTCGATTATACCCCCTCTGTTGCAGATCTTTTTATCTGCATTCTTAGTCAGTTTCATTAGCCTTTCTAATTTAATATAATATTTTATTATATCAAAACTTAAATACTTGCACCCGGAGGGTGCATATATTTGCTAGTATAAATAATTACCATTACTTAGACTTGAACACCGACCTCTTGCACCGGTGGGAAATGCGTAATATCTCGGAGCATGATTTAAAAAAAAAATTTCTTATTACTAAATGTCATGATATTCTGAGAAATTCTCAGAATATCATATAATAATAAGGGTTGAGTATTTGTTAAAGGAAAAAAAGTATAAAATTTTAAATAAATAAATGTAAAGTTAAGAATTATTGCCCTTGGCTAGGAAAAAAAGGGGTTAATTCCTTTAGGTTTGTTTTGATTTTGAAAAAATACCCGTGAAAAAAATTGATTGAATACAGACGAGAGGGAGATACGAAATGAACAGGACAAGGGGATAAACGGTTAGAGAAAATTGGAGTTGAAATTGATAACAAAAACAGATGACAGTGATGAGTGATGGTTGGAATAATTAAGAGTGGAATTTTGATTGGAAAAGAGAAAAGAATTATTGAGTAAGTAATTATCATTTATTTAGAGACAAAAGTTGAAGAAAAACTGAAAAAAAAAGGTTATTGTTGAAGACAAACCAAATTGATTTGATTTGACTGGAAAAAGAGATTATTATTTGAAGAAAACCGAATTGTTTTGAAAAGTGAAGAAAGAGATTTGTGAAGAAAAACTGAATTAATTTGAAAGAAAAAACAAAAAAACAAAAAGAGGAATAATTTTACGGAAAAAAAAGAAGGTATTTATTGGACTGTTCATAAATTTAAAAAAAAAATTTTGCAACCGTTTGTTTCATAAAAAAAAGGGTAAATAATAATTATTTTATAAAAATAAAATAATTATTTATCATTTATAAATTGTCTTGTTGACTAATTTATTTTTTTTTTGCTTGAAAGAAAACATTCTGTATTTTCCCATTGAATATTTCTTTTTACTTGGAGAGTCAATTGCCTAGCCACTCAGGATCCACGCGACTAGCGAGTGTCTTGAAAATATCTACAGACACTTCGTGACACTAAACTTGGTTGGTTGGTTGATTTTTACGTGTTTTGGTTGCGCGGCGGCTGTTCGACACCGGCGGCACCGGAAACGGTAATGATCCTTCCGCAGGTTCACCTACGGAAACCTTGTTACGACTTTTACTTCCTCTAAACGATCGGGTTCGGTCGTCTTCTCCAGGCGTCGAACGCCGAGACGGCACAGGCAGCGAACCACCAGGCAGCCCGGCGGCGTCGTCGGCCAGATCCGAGGACCTCACCGGTTCGATCGGCAGTAGCAACGGGCGGTGTGTACAAAGGGCAGGGACGTGATCGACGCGGGCTGTTCAACCCTTCTGGGATTATGTCTTGCCTAGCGGTTAGTTTGGTTGGTTTTGTTTTAGGGCATATCAACCTCAATGGGTCATTTAATGCCGATAAAGTTTTGAAACAAATCAATTCTTAATGGATAATACAATTCTTTTATAAATACATTTTTCTATTTAACCCATAGATGGGACCCTAACAGGTACTACCACTCCGGGTCAGAGTGGACCAGGGAGCAATGGTGATGAAGGGGTGCTCCACATTCCCCAAACCTCCGAAACTGGAACCTCACCATCAGATAGAGTTTAACGTCATTCCCATGACATGTAGACCCGCAGCCACCGCCTTCTAGCACCCATATGATAAAAAGGGGTTGGGGCTTGCCATAGGGGCAATAGGGTTGGGAAAATCATATAGGTGCTAGGGCTTGACGTGACCAGCCGATTGATCGGAGGGGGCCTCTCCGACCGCCCGTCTAGCCCAAGATAGGGCCAAAGTGGAGTATTGCACGTCATGAACTGCTCATCCACCTGGGGTCTATCCTTAAGCATCATGGGTCGCCACCCACAGCCAACAGGTGGCGCCATTGGGGGAGTCTTACCCCTCTGCAGAGGTGCAGTCGATGCATTCTAACGCCCCAGCCGACAGAGTGGGCCTAGCGGTTAGGAAGTAATATATATTGTGTATCTATATTTACACTTTTGTAGTAATTGGTTTTAACAATGTGTTAGCCTCATTGGGGATCATGTTGTATGGTATTGATTAGATTCATGTCTATATTATATAGTATAATTTTATTTCTTTCAAAAAGGACAGAATTTATTCTATATTGACATTTCCAAATAGATCTTTCATATTGTTTGTGATATATCCGAGTTAAGGGATATATTATGAAGTTGGTATTTGGTATATTATCGCAGTAGTAATTGGTGCGTCGAATAGCAGGTCGTCTTCCGAGCAGTCGTGGTGTAGTCTGGCGAGTAAGTTTAGGCTTGTAGGCTTAGGTTTAGGTGCCTGTATCACTACAGTGTCGAATATTTATACATGACACTGTCCAATCAGATTATAGTGAGGGGGCACCAAGGTATTTACATATTCATTACATCAGTTTGCATTAAAATAACGGTTCCTGATGTGAGCAAGAACCCTACATTCTATGCATAAGTGTTTAACAGTCAAAGGTGTTTGACATGTTTCACACTGTGGTTGTTGTTCTTGTTTGAGTATATAGGAGTGCGTTAGTCTTGTGTGACCAATGCATAATCAGGACACAATGACTTGTTCCTTTCTAGACTTCCTTAAGGCTGGTCTCCAGTCTCCAAGAGTGAGTTTGATTAGGAAGAGTTTATTACTAAGCTTAAGGGTTCCGTGGTCTAATGGCTAACGTGCTGGACTGACGGCATTTATTACACAAATCGTGGGTAGCCTACAAATTATGTCTGTAAGTGTAGTTTAAATTTGAATAACGCTATGGTAAATTAAATTTATCATAAATCGTCGAAAAAGTGATTGGCAGGCAGTTCAATTTTCTCCGACCTAGACGCCGATTTCTGATTTGCTGAAGTCGAGCGTGAGAAGGGGACTGGGTTGGGATAGATTTTGGCCGTTAGCTGAAGGAAGCAGGTGTGAGGATCGCTTGCTCTCAAGATGCCATATACTCACCGCGCGTTTATAAAACCTTTTTAGGCTAATTAAGATGTCTTGTAAAATAATCAAGTCTTGTTTAATTATTATAAAAAGCAAGAAATGAGCACAGACAACCCATCCCAGAAGAAGAATAATCACCCAGCCCAGAAGAAGGTAATAATTAACCCATCCCAGAAGAAGGTAATAATCAACCCCGCCCAGAAGAAGGTAATAATCAACCCATCCCAGAAGAAGTAATAATCAACCCATCCCAGAAGAAGGTAATAATCAACCCAGCCCAGAAGAAGGTAGAAATCAACCCAGCAGAAGAAAGATGGCCACCGACGAAACAGAACCACATAAGAACTCATCTCCATCGCCACCACTCTCCCCTCCCCATTATATATCCGATAAGATCTCAGTCGGTAGAGCGTTCGGCTAGAAACCAACACTTCCAGCCAATCACAAGCAATGCTACTGGCCTGATATGATACTTAACCCCCCCCCTCATATTGGTCATAATTAAAACTGCACTCTTTGAGGACGGACGCACATAGGTTTGCCGGATCTGTACCAATACTCTCGAAGGACTTATACTTTATACCAGTAACTGAGAACACTTTAGTAACCTTAAAAACGTAACAATGCTTTCTGCATATATTATTTTGGGAATAGAAAATTCACAAACAATCCCCAAACCCTGCATTCATATCCCGGTCAGTGGTAGGAGATACCCTTGTTTGCTGCAGATTTTCCACAGACAAGAATACCAAAAGCCGCTGATTGCTGACGATGATGGGGCCGCCCTTTGGATTTTCACCAGAACCCCTTTGACTGGGTTGTGGACCTAATACCCCTGGGTACCAGACCTGTCCGCCTGGGGTGACCCTATCAGAAACTTAAGTTCCCGAACGCATGGCTCTGACGCTACCACGTTTACACGACCCTGTCGCGATAAAGAGGGTTTGGACCTAAGAAATAATGTACTAGATGGCCGTTGATCAAAAAGCTTCCTCCGCCCTTTTACAGGTCTTGTATTTTGTTCTTCAGGGTGTCTAGGTTTCCTTCTTACCAGACAAAATATGTGGGGTTACCCGTTTAGTCACCAATGACCCGAGGCTGCTTTTTCCTTTAACATTCCCACGATGTGACGGAAAACCAACAAAGTTGATGGGTATTGTATGATACTGCTGGGATACTCTGCGTTAGTTTTAATAATGTTTTGACCCCAAAACCATACACGACGGGGCTTTTTCATTTAACATTCTCACGATGTGACGGAAAACCAACAAAGTCTGGGGGTATTGTAAGATACTGCTAGGTCATCCTGGATTAGGTAGTCACCGGGCAGCAATTTTTGAGGCAGGAGACCGGGACTCACTTCCTCATAAATTACTGACATTTCAAAACTGAGCACTTCAATTGGCCATTATTTTTGTAACAACCTAATATTTGCCAGTCGTTCTAAAAGGTGAATTTGCTTTCAAAAGTGCTGCAATTGATTTGATATTTACAGACTTTTTATCTGAAAAAAGGTTTTGCTTTAGTTTCGACACTTTCGAACTTCTCAACAAAGGCGTGGTTAGTGAAATGTAGATTACAAAAATCTCAGCACTGCCTTTATTCAGGTTCGAACTCTTATGACTCATAGCAAAAGCAAATAAGATCGACAGCATTCCTGTTGTTAAATTTTGTTTTGCGGTATATCAACACTTTTCGGGTCAAAATCAGTGCCGAATCAAGTCATTTGAATAAACAATAGACCCAGGTTTTTTTTACAGTACCTGCTGTTGCTTAACTCTTTGCCTACCAAATTTCCCCAACGAATCAAATCATCTAGGATATGACACCCACTTTCTTCAATTTTTCTAAAATTTTGTCCAGGTGTGGATTATATCAAAAATAGTCAAGATCGAAAATTTGAGCCTCCAATTCCAAAGATTGGCGGAGTTATGTTGATTTTTGGCCCTCCAAATTTGGGGGGGGGGGTGGAGGTTGCGAAAAATTGCGACTTTTGTAATAGTTTTGTCTGTAAAATGAGTTTTATAGCTTTCCTACTCCTAAAAATGTGTTTATAAAAGCATTTTGGCCAAAGGAATCCAAAAATGCCATCAAAAAATCTTAAAAACAAAAAATTTTTAAGCTATTGATAATTTCTTGATTTTTTCATTAGCAAGATGTGGCACTGCATGTAGAACGATTATTATTATTAATTTTCACATATATTAAACATTATCTGTACCAAAAAGATAGTTTGATTTTAATAAATGAAAAAAACAACAACAACAAAAACAAAAACCCATACCCCCCCCCCAAAAAAAAAAATAACAGGTATTTATCAAATAATGAATCTATTTCGGACTGTTAGATATGAAATGACTTTATATATATATATATATATATATATATATATATATATATATATATATATATAGAGAGAGAGAGAGAGAGAGAGAGAGAGGGTGGGTGCGTGATGTAAAGTCGTGAAAAATGGACACGTCGACCAGAGTTCAAATCCTGGACAAGGTTGTTTGCATTTCCCATAGCACTAATACGTTATAGGTATGATTCCATATATTACTCCTCCAGCTATGGGTAAATAGTAGGACAGACTGATTCTTTCATAGCAAGATCAATATCCCGATGTGGCACTGCATGTAGAACAATTATTATTTCACATATATTAAACATTATCAGTACCAAAAAGATAGTCTGATTTAATAAATGAAAAAAAAAACAAAAAAAAAAAACAAAAAAAATAGTCTGATTTTAATAAATGAAAAAACAAAAAATCACCCCCCCAAAAAAAAATAACAGGTATTTATCAAATAAATTTATTTCGGACTGTTAGACTCGTCATATTTGCAGGCAAAAGTAATAAAGTAATAAAGTGATATATGAAGAGATATGGTGTGATCATTTGCAGAAGTAGGTGTCTGATAGAGACATGTTGAATTATATACATTTCACAACTTTTACATTTGTCATCATTTATAAAATTGTGTCAGGCTGATGAAGTGTTTGAGACAGATAAACAAAACACACCCACATACGCACAAATATGCACATGATTAATTATATATATATATATATATATATATATATATATATATATATATATATATATATTAATAGCCAAATGACGGTTTGTTAAGTTTTCTTCTTAGAGAAAGTATATATATAATATATATATATAATATATATATATATAATATATATATAATTTAATATACCAAGCGTGTTGGTAGATCCTTGCGGGAGAAAAAACCCGGCAGAGAGTTTGATTGTAAAAATATACTACCAAACATCAACCAGGAAGAAAAAAATTTTTGAAAAAAAGAAAAGACCAAGATATTCGTACCAACAAAAAATAATCTATTGGTATAGTATTTGGCCAAAAGAAAAAACAATTTATATGTATATATATGTATATAAGATATATATATATTCATATAACCGCTAGGAGAAGCTAATTTGTAAGCTACCTAATAGTAGGTTCGTCTGACTCAGTAGATTATCCTTATATATATATATATATATATATATATATATATATATATATATATTATATATATATATATATTGTTAAATAATGCAGCCATTTTCTGTCTGCAAGTCTTGTCCTTTGTTTTTTCGTATTGCCGGATTATTTTTGTAATATCTGGCGAGAATTGGCTGTTGTATTCGCCATATGTCATAGACCGAGTACTTTCTGCCCTATCGTGGGCCATCTTCAAGGTATTTTGAAACCGTACAACAATGGGATATTCCATTTACCATTTATATAGGTTGTGTTTATTATTGTTGTTGTTATTATTATTAGTTTCATTATTATTATTGTCATTATTATTATTACTTTTGCTATTATAATTTTATAGTAATTATAGGCATTTTAGAATGTTGGTGCTATTATCAAAGTTTATTTTGTTTAGTTTTCGGACTTTTGTGTCTAATATGCAGTGCTTCTAAGATTTTTAATCGTTGTTTACATGATTGTGTTTCTCGGTCTATGACATATGGCGAATACATCAGCCAATTCTCGCCAGATATTACAAAAATAATCCGGCAATACGAAAAAACAAAGGACAAGACTTGCAGACAGAAAATGGCTGCATTATTTAACAATATATGCTTACAAGAAAAATGCTGCCTAAATACACACACACACACACACACACACACACACACACACACACATATATATATATATATATATATATATAATATATATATATATAGATGAGAGGTATCCAAAACTTGGTAGTAAGGGATGATTCTATATGTGATTTCTAAGACACACTGTATTATTATTGTATGATCCAGTTATGTATAAATACAGTGAATCTTTAAATCACTAAAAAGAGCTTAATGTATAATAAACTTTTTAGATTATATACAGAGCAATATTTATGTTAAAAGGAAGGAAAAACTCAACACCGTAATTCCATAATAAATTTATTTCGACCAAAATTGGGGGCCTTTATAAATCTAAACTGATTTAATATAGCTCCCCAAAATTTCGTCTCATCAGATGGTAGATCAAGATACTTAGATTTATAAAGGCCCCAATTTTGGTCGAAATACATTTATTATGGAATTACGGTGTTGAGTTTTTCCTTCCTTTCTAAGATATATATATATATATATATATATATATATATATATAAAGATAAATCTAATGAGTCAGACAAACCTACTATTAGTTTCGCTTAATGCTCTTCAGGGCTAAGATCTGACTCAGATCTTAGCCCTAGAAGAGCATTAAGCGAAACTAATAGTAGGTTCGTCTGACTCATTAGATTTA
Organism: Doryteuthis pealeii; assembly: GCA_023376005.1. Taxonomy (NCBI): domain Eukaryota; kingdom Metazoa; phylum Mollusca; class Cephalopoda; order Myopsida; family Loliginidae; genus Doryteuthis; species Doryteuthis pealeii. The sequence goes on along the minus strand of CM042165.1, from coordinate 48,046 downwards.
TCTTTATTATTTGCTCTACTTAGGTATTGAGCACTTTTTACTTATTAGCTATTCTCCTAGCGGTTATATGAATATATATATATATATCTTATATACATATATATACATATAAATTGTTTTTTCTTTTGGCCAAATATTGTACCAATAGATTACTTTTTGTTGGTACGACTATCTTGGTCTTTTCTTTTTTCCAAAGATTTTTTTCTCCCCGGTTGATGTTTGGTAGTGTATTTTTACAATCAAACTATTTGCTGGGTTTTTTCTCACCGCGAGGATTTACCAACACGCTTGGTATATTTAAATATATATATATATATATATATATATTATATATATATATATATATATATATATATATATACTATGTGGATGGTCACTGTTTCAGCTTTTTGCTGGAACGGTTGCCAAACGCAGTATTATTGGTAGAGTGCTCAATATAAAATAGAGATGTTATATAATATAATAAATAAATATATAAAGGTTTTATATATCTATTTATTTGAGGATAAAGGAACGTCACAACCATTTTTGTTTCATGCGTCAACAACCACCAGTGAACTTGTTTCAAATATTTGCAATTTTTCGATTTTCCTTGCATTTGAAACAAGTTCACCTGATGATTGTTGACGCATGAAACCAAAATGGTTGTGACTGTTCCTTTGTCACCAAATAAATAGATATGAAAAACTTTTATATATGTATTATATATATATATATATATATATATATATATATATATATATATATATATATGAGGAAAAGGGGGCTGGAATGAATCCGACAGAATGAGGTAAAATAAGGAATGAAAGAACAAAATCTCAGACAAAAATGTGTAGTATATTTCGCCGGAATTTTGAATTCAGCTTCTTCTGCTTTTATAAACAATAAAGCAGAAGAAGCTGAATTCAAAATTCCGGCGAAATATACTACACATTTTTGTCTGAGTTTTGTTCTTTCATTCCTCATATATATATATAATATATATATATATATATATATATATATATACTTTCAATAAGAAAGAAAAACTCAACAAACCGTCATTTGGCTATCATAAATTTATTTCGACTGGTAACTCAATAAATGAGCTCAGTTTCGTCAGATAGCCATTACATAATAACAAATAATTTTTTTCTCGGTTATTATACAACTAGAAGTGGCCACCCGGCATCGCCAGGGTAGAAGTTTTTTTTTTTAAAAAGTTAGTCGCCAGGATCCATTATTACTGAATCGTGAGTTGGATTCTCGTCGGACGAATCATTAAAATCCCCATATAAAAAAGGTCTTGCATTGATCCAGCCACTCTGAAAATAGACGTTAATGTCTACTATTCAAAATATTAAATGCAAAAAAATATTCCATTCAGTTATCATTTAAATTTTATTTTTTAATCCTTTTCACAAATATAAATCAAATCTGTATCCAAGCCCTGGTGATATTTAATGTGTATATATATTTACTTTGTTGCTAGTTGTTTTATTTTCGACGTTTCCTGCGGACATACAGATACACACAACTGCCCTTTATATATTTATAGATGGCTGTCTTCAGCCATTTTCAGACAATACGAGTGTTTTGGTCTTTTCTTATTTAAAAAAAGGTTTTCCCAGATATCAGCTTGTACATTACTGTATTGTCTTTTTTTTCACACCGTCAGCTTTATAGAAATAAAAACAACACACAACTATTTATAGATGCATGTATGTATCTACATTAGTCATTTCATATCTATCTATCTATCTATCTATCTATCTATCTATCTATCTATCAAGACACCTACACACTCACACACACGCGCGCGCATATATATATATATATATGTGTGTGTGTGTGTGTATGACTTCCATATATATGTGTGTGTGTGTGTGTATGTGTGTGTGTGTATGACTCCATCGTATGACTTCCATATATATATTGGGTGTGTGGTGTGTGTGTGTTATGACTTCCATATATAAAATATGTGTGTGTATGTGTGTATGTGTGTGTGTGTGGTGTGTGTGTATGACTTCCATATATATATGTGTGTGTGTGACTTCCATATATATATATATATGTTGTGTGTGTGTGTATACTTCCATATATATATGTGTGGGATGTGTGTTGTATGACTTCCATATATAATATATGTGTGTGTGTGTGTGTGTGTATGTGTGTGTAATATAGATATGAAATGATAATATATATATATATATATATATATATATATATATATATATAAAAGAGAAGAGAGAGGAGACAGGTGCGGGATGTTAAGTCATGCGAAAATGACACTCGACTAGAGGGTAAGACTCCTGGTCAAGGTTGTTTGCATTTCCCATAGCACTAATGCTTAAGGATGAATCCATATATTATCTCCAGCTATGTGGTAAATAGTAGGGCAGACCTGATCTTTACCTTGTTGCCAACCGCGTCTAAGAGAAGGAAAAAACTCTGATTCAAAACCTGTTAAACTCCGCTTAAGAAATTGACCTGTGTCGCATCCTGCTCGTGTGAAGTGTTGGTTAATATATTATAATATATATATTATATATATTGGGAAAGTCTTAATTGAAGTCATACAATTTTGAAAAATTAGTTATAAATTAATGAATTAGGCGAATTTCTGTTTAAATTGCAAGCGTTCAAATCGAGAAAAAGTCATTTGTTTCGCTCACATTAAACAGATATAATCCGCCGAATTATTAATTATCAACTAATTTAATTTTCAAATTAGTATGACTCAATTTAAACACATATTCTCCCAAATATTGTGATACCATATCAAACAAAACTTTCGTACATTATATATATATTATATATATATATATATATATAATATAATATTAATTAAAACCAATATTAAATATTATGGATTAATATCCCGTAACTAAAGTTTCATGCTTACTGCAATCATCAGACGGTCAAAATATTAAGATAAAAAAAAAACAGTGTTTAAAATGTTAACATTTTGACCGTCTGATGATCGCAAATAACACGAAACTTTAGTTACGGAATTAAGCCATAAATTCAAATATTGGATTTAAACCTGCTCTGCTATTTCAGCATTGTGCACTTTCATATGCTAATACATTTTTCATTTTATTCTCTATTCATTTGTATTATATATATATATATATATATATATATATATATATATATATATATATATTATATAATGATAATTGAATCATATTACACGACCAACAAACTCGACAAACACCATTTGCGACATCAGCACTGGACAGCTGTTTCGATCCCCTTTGTCTCATCAGCAGTGCATACCACAATCTCCGCCACTAGAGAACGCTGTGGTGCTGGTTCAATCTCTAGTGGTGGGAGATGTGGTATGCACTGGCTGATAGACCAAAGGAGGTCCAGCGCTCCGGATGTCGCAAATGGTTTTGCCGAGTGTCTGGTCGTGGTAATATGATTCAATTATCAATTATATATAATTCCTCTATCAAATTTAATATATACCCTTTTCCCATTAGTTGTGTCTGAGAGATCGGCCCCGAATTGGGAAGTCGTTGTCCGGGGGTACCTTGCCCTTTGTAATCCTGCGATGGGATTCACGGCAATACAGGTTAGTGGCTGCGCAGTTTGAATAATATTACCATTGACTAGATGATTGCAATCTCCGTTTGTGGCATGGGCAGGCCCAGTGTGTGAGTCCCCGCTCTTCACGCTGTGGTCCGCTGGTTCAATCTCTAGTGGCGGAGATTGTGGTATGCACTGCTGATGAGACAAAGGATTCGAAACAGCCGTCCAGTGCTCCGGATGCGCAATGGTGTTTGCCGAGTTGTCTGTCGTGATAATATGATTCAATATCAATGTATATAATTCCTCTATCAATTTATATATATATATATATATATATATATAATATATATATATATATATACTAGCAAATATGCACCCTCCGGGTGCAAGTATTTAAGTTTTAATTAATAAAAATATTATATTAAATTAGAAAGGCTAATGAAACTAAATAAGAATACAGATAAAAAGATTTGAAACAGAGGGAGTATAATAAAAAAAATGGAACAACTGAAACTTACTCTTCCATCACTCTCGTCTTTCATTGTTATTTTTCTAATTTAAGTATTTAGTTATAAGGGAAGTAAAGAACAAAATGACACTTATTTTATCTTGTTAATGGATTTCATTTAAGATTTCATTGAAGAATTTTTGCTTAATTCATTAAAATAAAAACCAAACAGAAATCAATAATACTAAGCACATATTTATTAAATTCGATTTTTAATATTAATAGCAAATTAGCCTTCCCGTTCACACTGTAAACCGCTATTTTGTTGTATATATAAACAAATTGCATGTTGGCAATATTAACATAGCTAACATATTAATAATGTAAGACAATTTTATTAATAATTGAGTTAGATAAAAATAAAAATCATGAGAATGTGAAGTCAATAACTAAGAGAATTGTGACTTGAGTAGGAATATAGTTTCGGTTACAGACAGAAAAACACACAATCTCCTTATAATAAGATATATAAACGTAGCGCTCTCCTATAAAAGGGATGGGACACTCTATGGCGGCCTTTACATATATATAGATGTGCGTATTAAAACAGTCAAAATCCCCTTCGCATTCTGTGGGTGACAAGAGCCAAGCGGTTAAGCGGTCCGACTGCATGAGTGTGTATATACACAGTTACTTAATGACAGTTCTATTTTGAGCAAACATTTCCATGTTGCCATTTTTGGTTAAAAAATCAATGTAATTGACTTTTATTCAAATGTCACTGCCTCTGCCCAGATTCGAACTCAGTCCTGCTATTTAGGGAAAACCGGCATGTTTAGCTGATGAGATACAACCATTTAACTCAACTCGGGTCATGCAAACAATGTTTCAATTTGTGTCAAGTACAGGAAAGTGCAATGACTCAGGTGGGTGGGGTCTAATTTGTCCCATCTGCTTATATCTCTCTCTCACTTTGGGATCTAGATATATATATATATATATATACAAGCAAACAGACTCACGAAAGTATTTATAGATTCATAGTTTCTAATGGATGTATCTATATTAGTCATTTCATTTAATATCTATCTCCCCCTCTCTCTCTCTCTCTCTATATATATATATATATATATATATATATATGAGTTAAGAGTAAGGAAATGAATATATATATATATATTATATATATATATATATATTATATATATATGTGAATAAAAAGGCCTTAAATACCAGGGGTATCATGATTATGGACCATTTCCACTCGTGGGTATCTCAGGCCACTGAGTTTCGTTAGACCACTTCTTTATTCAGACCAAATTAATTTGTGAATAAAAAGGCCTTAAATCCCAGGGGTATCATGATTATGGACCATGAATAAAAAAAGTAGTCTGATACTCACGAGTGGAAATGGTCCATAATCACGATGCCACTGATATTTAAGGCCTTTTTATTCACAAATAAATTTGCTCTGTTTATTAAAATTAAACATTGAGCTCTCATACGGGACCTGTACTCTGCAACAAACTACTGTTAGAGAATAGAACCAACTTAGAATCACCCTTATACCAAGAAACTTGGTACCACACCAAAGAATATATATATATATATATATATATATATATATATATATATATATATATATATATATATAGGATATATAGGATATTTTAATCAATATTACTTACACGTGCTTCGGTCAGGAGTTTATCCATGTGTTCATTATTCAAACTATTATTATTTTTAAATAATCAAATGAAATGAAATAATAATAGAAAAAAATGTAGAAATGTTCCGCACACAAAGAAAATTCGACCTTCATCAGAGTGAATCTTTATTTGAAATTGAGTAAATCCTTATTTTTCTAAATAAGGATTTACTCTGATGAAGGTCGAATTTTCTTTGTGTGCGGAACATTTTTTCTATTATTATTATTTCATTTTATTTGATTATTTAAAAATGATAATAGTTTGAATAATGTACACATAGATAAACACGTGTAAGTAATACTGACCGAAACACGTGTAATATAATATATATATATATATATATATATATATATATATATATATATATATATTATATTTGAGAAGGAAGAAGAGTTTTTAGAAAATCAGAGCACCCGCCTCGGAATCGTAAGGTCCGAGTTCGATACCGGTCCCCGTCAACTCAGCGTATGAGTAACACAAATTGGGTAATCTGATCTGTGGGCAGCTGACGGTAGATATGGCCCTCCATCTCAGCAAAAATCTCCCTGAGACTAGGGCTAATGAAAAGGGGATTGTCTCCCTCGCCGTTCGGTTGATACCGACAATAGGCCACTCTACCGCTAACTAAAGTCGCCGGAGTGGCCTATTGCTGGTATCAACCGAACAGCGAGGGAGTCTATTACCTTTTTGTTAACGCTAGACCAGTGAGATTTTTATTTTTCTGATGTGGAACCTCAAACCTACCGTCAGCTTCCAGGTGCGTTACCGCACAGATCAGATTACCCAATCTTTGCTAATCACGGGCTGAGTTAGCGGGGACCAGTATCGAACCTGGAACCTTGTGATTCTTAGGCGGATGCTCTACCGACTGAGCTAAAACGGTCCCTAAGTGAAAATTAGGCGAAAAATTCTAAACTTTAAAGAAACCTTTAATTTTTCATATCTCTTAGAAATTTCACATACATACGAAATTAACATTTCTACATAGACATCTCAATTTACCCCTTTTTTATAGCTTTATATTTACCTTGCTCATGTAATTAAAAAAAAACCGGCGGTGTTTCCTATTGTCGGTATATATATTTACCAACCCCTCCACACGAGCAGGATGCGACACAAGGTCAATTTCTTAAGCGGAATTTAATAGGTTTGAATTCAGAGTTTTCCTTCTCGTAGTCAAGTTGCCTAACCAAGGTTAAAGAGCCCAGTCTGCCCTACTATTTACCCATAGCTGGAGGGAGAGTAGAATTCATACCTTTCCCAAGGGTATTAGCGCTAAGTGAAATGCAATTACCACGTCCTGGATTTGAACTCGGGACGACGAGTCCATTTCCTATGACTTTAATTAATCATTATCCCACGCGCTTCCTTGTAAGATAATATATGATCTATATAATGGAAATATCAATTGTCTAATCGTTCCAATGGTAGTACGACTTTCGGGGTCCATTTGTATATAATATCCTAGAAGTGTAAATCTGTAACAATATTCCCTGGGTTTAAATAAATTATCGCACCGGCTTTGGTGTGCTCTTCAAAGGCGAAACATTATTTCGGCAATTTACGAGTATTTGTGCTCATTTTTATGACAGGGGGTAGGGAAAGAAAATAAAGAAAAGAGAGTCTAATGTCTCAAAAGGACACCAAACTAGATATTTATGACTAGCAGCGGTTACCTGGCCTCGCCTAGGCAACCGGTCTAGGAGAACGAAAACTCTGAATTCAAACCTGTTAAACTTCGCTTAAGAAATTGGCCTTGTGTCGCATCCTGTTCGTGCGGAGGGGTTGGTAAATATAGTCGAGTACTTTAAATAGGGATTAATTGTAAGTTCACCGTTCTGGCGTGTAGCTAAACCTCGCTTTGTTTACAAATGTTTGAGGCCTCTAGTGAATTCATTTCCGCTTAGAAATGTAGCGATTAAATATTCTCCTATACTTGACAGCTGCCTCTGGCCGCACGGGTAAGAGGGTTGGCGAACGAAAGTTCATTCGGGTCTCAAACCCGGCCAGGGATAGCTGTTAACGGTATAACCACACTGATGAGAGGTGATACCTCGAAACACGTGTCTGTTGATTACTTATTTATTATATATATATATATATGCATGCGTGTGGGCTATTGGTTAGAGTCGTGGAAAATGGACTCGTCGATTCGAGTTCAATTCCTAGACGAAGCTGTTGGCATTTCACATAGCGCTAATACCCTTGGGAAAGGTATGAATCCATATATTCTCCCTCCAGCTATGGGTTAATAGTAGGGCAGACTGGGCTCTTCAGCCTTGGGTAGGTAACCAGTCTAGGAGAGGGATAACTCTGAATTCAAAATTCCTGAGGTTGGTCGTTGATTGGGTTTGTGGCAACCCTTGATGCACCAATTCTTTCCTATCGACTTTCCTATCAAAAAGTGTGGATGGTCCAACACAAGCCTTCACCACTATAAACAAATCCCTGTGTGGGAGTTCATTGTGTGTATGAACGCCCATACGTCGAAAATCGACGGGAGAGTCCATTAAATTAAAAATTAAATATATATATATATATATATATATATATATATATATATACGGCAAGTTATATATATATATATATATATATATATATATATATATATATATATATATACGGCAAGTTATTTATATTTAATAAGTGCTAATTCTTAGAACATACACTCCTTTTACTCGTCCTACTCATCTATACTCTCACCCCTGGACTTAATGGAAGCCCACCCTCCTCACAGAGTATTCAAACGACATGCTCGACCAAGCTTATTTAAAGAATAACCTCTATTATCGAAACTATCAACACCTGTGGATATACCACAATATGATAATTAGATCATTACAACGTTTGATCTGTTTACTTAAGAACTATTGCTAAATAGTTCAATATGTAAAAAGTATAATAATCTTGATTTAACTCTCTCTCACTCTTTTTTCTTTCTTTTCATGTTTGATTGAAAACAGATAATTTATCACTCCACACACTCACCCCCTCTTTTCCCTATTCTTTCTTTCTTATTCTTTAGAGCTATTGCTAAATACTTCAATATGTGAAAAGTATAATAATCTTGATTTAACTCTCTCTTACTCCTTTTCTTTCTTTTTTTCCTTCTTTTCATCTTTTCATTATGTTCAATTGAAATAGATTATCTTTATCGCTTCCACTTTCTCACTCCTCTCTCTATCTTTCCCCTACTCTCTTTCTTTCTTCTTTCTTTCTTTCTTTCTTTGTATCTTATTATATTTTTCTCTGTAGCATGTCATTTTTCCCCTTTCTTTCTATAAAATAAAAACAGAATGGTCGATTATTTGGCTGAGGCGCGTGGTGCAATGGTTAAAGTCATGGGAAATGGACGTGGTAATTGCATCTCTTAGCGCTAATACCCTTGGGAACGGTATGAATCCTACTCTCCCTCCAGCTATGGGTAAATAGCAGGGCAGACTGGACTCTTTAACCATGGCTAGGTAACCGGTCTAGGAGAAGGAAAAACTCTGAATTCAAACCTGTTCAACTCCGCTTAAGAAATTGACCTTGTGTCGTATCCTGCTCGTGCGGAGGAGTTGGTAAATATATATTTAGCTGAGGTGACGACACTCATAAGAAATAAGAATAAGAATTCAGCGTCTAACCAACACTAGATGATCAGAATTTACATTTTTGCCTTTCATCTTGGACGATTTGGACAGTCTCATTTTTAACCAAGGGGTGTTGGGAGATGATAACGGTTGTAGGAACACGAGAATTGATATATAGATCTGATAAACTGAGCATAGTAGGGCACAGGACACAACAGATGAGCATCCGTTAAGAATCGAACTCCATACCCCTCGATATTAATTTTCTAAAAAAGCCAATGACAAGGGGCACTGCAAATGTAATTATAATCATATGGCTCGCTTGTCTGTGTAATCAGTGAGACTTGTGGCCTTTTCAGCGATTTTCAGGTTCGACATTTCAAAGGACATCGGCTTTTGATATGTGGCCCAACAAGAGTGTCAACAATCATGTCCCTCAAAATGTGCCCACGCTTTGCACCTTTGAAGGTCAGTATTAACTGGCCGCTCATATTGCCAAGGACTGCGACACAATGTAGGCATGCAAGGTAGGGTAGATCGATTTTGGAACTGTAACGCCTCCCGTGTAGCAAAAGTTGCAAATTAATATAAAAAATTACCCCACGAATTTTTTTCTGTCCAAAATTTGCCTTCATTTGAGGAAATAGATTTCAATCTTTTAAAATGTTATTCCTGTTATAGCTTAATTAATGAGATAAAAAGCCGCATATCGGAGGTGTTGGTGATGATGGGGGGGGAGGGGTATTTTCAATTTTAATCTTGTTATAATATCTTATTTGTTTCATGTTAGTAAAATACATTTGTTTCAATCTTTCAGGATTTTTTTAGAATTATTTTTAAATTTCATTTTTTTCAAATTTTTTCCCAATTAAATTTTTTTTTTTTTTCGATTTGAAAATTTAAAAAAGAAAATTGTTTTTTATTATCTCAAATAAAACAGTTTAATCATCATCAATAAAATCTTATAACTTAAGGTCATTAAAACCTGATGTCTTGTATTTTGAAAAAAAAAATCAATATTTCTTTTTTCTTCTCTATTGATTCAGTGGTTCGTTTTTTCCTATTTCCTTGATAGTTCTTTCTGTTGGCGACATAACACAATTTTTGTTAGGGAGAAAAACAAAACAAAAAAACCCCTCTCTCTCTCTCTCTCTCTCTCTCTTTCTCTCTCTCTCTATTGTATAAAGAGTTCTTTCTGCCATGAAAATTCTAGAATGAGAAAAAAAAATAGAGGGGAAAAATAATAAATATTCGTCTTGTTGACAATGTCGTCGTCGTCGTCGTCGTCGTCGTCGTCGAGAACATCTTTATCAACTGAAAATCGCGACACCACCCCTGTCGTCACCCCACTTCTATTTATACTAATTTCTCCTCAGCATCCGGGTGTCTGCGCCCCACACACGAGATTCTCGAGCCAAACCCGACCGCCGGAATCCTCATAGCTATCATCCGGGCACCTGTCGCTTACATCCGGGACTGTAGCTTCTCGACTTCGGTGACAATCTTTGCATTCTGAAGAAAGCGGGTTCGATTCTACAGTCCGACATGTCAGGCAAAGCCTAGCCTGCTTCCTTCGGGAATACGACACGCCTTGACGTCCGCCACTCACCTCGTGTTCTCTGTCACAAAAATTGGTAAATTTTCTAACCATTTTCTGGGCCAAATGTTGCAAAAACGAGGATTTTGAGTGCATTTTAACTGACGATCTTTGATGCTATTTCCTTAAACAATAGTGCAAGTAAGAAATCTAGTTCTTGGTGTTAGTATTCATTATATCAACATACAACTTTCCATGTTTGAAAGAATTTGTCTTGGTGAATTTTTTCCTCAAGGATGGTGCCAAACTGACTCTAGTTTGCTGTGCAGTAGACAAAACCTGTAACCAAAACACGTGCGAAATTAATAATTTGAAATGGTAACTTATTGAATACTACAAATATAAATAGTCGAGACTGAACAAAAAATTATCTCAATGGAAGATCTTTAAAGAAATACGACGATGCAAATGATTTTGATGATTCGGGCTGTTGTCCTCGATCTTTATTGTGGCATGTATAAAACAACGCTTCGGCTGCTGTATTCCTCCAGCTTTCCCATATATCCGGGTATAGTAATGACCCTACCTGGGATATCAGTTTTAATAGTTTGACTATTGATCAAACAGGCTTTGAAGATTTTTGAAGATTTTATTTAAATATTCTTTTTAAATGATCATGATTCTTCTCGTGACGCGAGTCGAATGATAGGGCGTGCAAAACGAAGCCGTCATTATTTGAATAAGATTATCAAAAGTCTACGACGCCTATTTGGACAACAGTCAAACTATTAAAAATGATTTGCCAGATTGGGTCATTACTATACTTGGATACACAGGGAACACCGGAGGATACAGCAGCTGAACCGCCCTGTCGGCTGGGGCGTTAGAATGCACCGACTGCACCTCTGCAGAGGGGTAAGACTCCCTCAATGGGGCCACCTGTTGGCCGTGGGTGCCGACCCGTGATGCTTAAGGATGGAGCCCAGGTGGATGAGTAGTTCATGACATGCAATACTCCACTTTGGCCCTATCTTGGGCTAGACGGGCGGTCGGAGAGGCCCCCTCCCATTAATCGGCTGGTCACGTCAGCCCTAGCACCTATATGATTTTCCCAACCTTATTGCCCTTATGGCAGCCCCACCCCTTTTTATCAATATGGGTGCTAGAAGGCGGTGGCTGCGGGTCTACATGTCCTGGGAATGACGTTAAACTCTATCTGATGGTGGAGGTTCCAGGTTCTGGAGGTTTGGGGGAATGTGGAGCCCCCTTCACTCACCATTGCTCCCTGGTCCACTCTGACCCGGAGTGGTAGTACCTGTTAGGGTCCCATCTATGAGTTAAATAGAAAAATGTATTTATTAAAAAATTGTATTATCCATTAAGAATTGATTTATTTCAAAACTTTATCGGCATTAAATGACCCACTGAGGCTGACATGCCGTAAAACAAAACAAAACAGCAGCCGAAACGTTGTGTTTATACATTAAGCCTCATCTCAAAAATACAGAAAAATAATATGTTGATGCAGTTTCACACCAGAGTGTGACGGTGTGTGTGTGTGAGTGAGTGAGTGAGAGAGAGAGAGAGAGAGAGAGAGAGAGAGAGAGAGAGAGAGAGAGAGAGAGATTTGTATATAAGATTGGTATATTTCGCACTTTGCAAAGGATTTTATTACTAAAACATTGTGCAACCATTGTTTTTCTTTCTTTTTTCTTTCTTTCTTTCTTTTTTATTGTCTTCTTTCTTTTCTTTCTTTTCTTTCTCTTTCTTTCTTTTCATCTGTTTTTTCTTTTTTTATTTTGTGTTCTTTGACCATTAACATGCGATTCGAAGAAAAGTTTTTACAGTGCACTAAGAAAATAAGAAAATATTTTCTCTTGAGAATTAAGTCACTAGTTAAAGAAGTGCATCGCTATATTTTTGCTCATTCCTAATATATATATATATATATATATATATATATATATATATATATATATATATATTATATATATATCATCAATCATCATCATCATGTCGCGCTTTTCAGCGCGGATATCCATGACGATCTCTCTCCACCCGTCCTATCGCCCATCATTCTCGGAGGGTCCTCTATGCAGCATCCTGCATCCGCACAGAGCTCATCAACGTATGTTTTTGCTGGTCGGCCCACACTGGCTTGTCGATGTGCTGGTTTCCACAGGAGGACGTCGCTTATGAGTTCGTCCTTGCTTCTCCAGCAGTGTCCCGTGTGTCTTTTCCGTCTTACTCGGATGGTTTGGTTGATATGTGGTAAGTGGCCGTACAGCTGTATTCTCGTAGGGTGTTGTTTCCACGTCTTGTTCAGGATCACCCGCAGCATTCTTGTGCAGCTCCCATCTAGTTTATTCTCTAGTCGCTTAGTTAGGGTCCAGGTGGTGCAGCCATACAACAGTACTGGCACTGGAACTTGTATGTGATATTGGACCTCCATATGATCGATAATTTATTTATAGCGGCCCATGCTTTTCCTATAGGTGCATTAACATCGTTTTCTGTGGAGAAGATGTTATATATATATATATATATATATATATATATATATATATATATATATATGCACACATCAACATGCATATATACATATACACATACGCATGCACATGAATACATATATACATACATGTGCATACACATACATATATATATATATATGCATACACATACATACATATATATACACACATAGATATATAAACATATCCGCATACACATACATGCATATATATACATGTGCATACACATGCATACATATATATACACATATGCATACATACATATATACAAACACATATGCATACGCATGTATATACAGGTGCATACATATACATACATATATATGCACATACACATACGTACATAAATACACACATACATATATACACACGTATGCATACACATACATGCATATACATACACACATATGCATACAGATTTATACATATATAGACATATATGCATACATACGCACTCAGACACACACACACACACGTACACATAGATACATATATTCACACATGCATACGTATATTAATATATATATATATGAAAAGTAAACAAACATGCGATGTTTGTGATATGGCTATTTTCAGCCGACAATATTTGGGAGAATATGTGCTTAATTGAAGTCGAACCTAATTTTTATAAAAGTTAATTCATTGATAATTAATTAGGCGGGATTTATCTATTTAAATGTAAGGCTAAACAAATCGAGAAAAATCAATCTCTGTATGTACATTTCGGCCTATTAGGCCTCATCAGCAGAGCTATAGATACGAAGAACGCTCCGTGTGTGACTTGAAACCCGTCTGTCAAATCGGTTTGTTTAGCCTTACATTTAAATAGATAAATCCCGCCTAATTAATTATTAATGAATTAACTTTCATAAAAATTAGGTTCGACTTCAATTAAGCGCATATTCTCCCAAATATATATATATATATATATATATAAACATATGCATACACATATATACATATACATAGTCATATGTATTCACACATGCAGATACATACACGTGTACACACACATATGCATACATATATACACACATACATATATGCACCCATACATACATATACACATATATATATATTTACCAACCCCTCCGCGAGAGTAGGGTGCGACACAAGGTCAGTTTATGAAGCGGGGATTAACAGTGTGTGTGTGTGTGTGTGAGAGAGAGAGAGAGAGAGAGAGATACGTGCATTAATTTATAGAGGAATTGATTTCAGCTCTCTCTCTCTCTGTCTCTATATATACAGAGAGAGAGAGAGAGAGAGAGAGAGAGAGAGAGAGAGAGAGAGAGAGAGAGAGACGTTTGCATTATTTATAGAGGAATTGATTTCAGCTATTTGATCTTGTGTTGGTGACATTTCTCAATCACCCACTCTCCGGTTTTCTCCGACATTTGCTCGTAACGACCTGGAAATATTCCGCTCGCATTGTGAGCTCTTTCCCCACCTCTCCCCGTCCCCTCCCTCTCCTCTCTCTCCGACCCCTCCCTTTCCTCTCTCTTCCTACCCTCTCTCTCTGTCCCCCTCCCTCCCCTCTCTACCCCTCTATATGTAGACAAAATAAAGAGAATAAATAAATAAATAATAAATAATATCAGCAAACACACTAAAAATAAATAAATAAAAAGATTAAAAAATCCGATAACTCCCGCCACCCACAAATCCCGCCAAAAATAGCCAACTGAACTGAACATAATGTCATGACAGCGGCCATGTTTTCCCCCAAGCCTTTGCCAACTCACACTGAACTAACCTTTAATATCATTATTTAACATATATCTAACCTGTAAAATTAGAAGCATATACTGACACTGATTGCGTTATTATATCAGTAATGTTCTTAAACTTTAAAAGAAATATTAAATGCCTATTTGTATAATTGAGATCAGGGATCCCTATCACTGTGCATATGACTTATCTCGTTTGGTCCGACAGGGGGCGCTACTAATGTAGCATGTCTTGCGCGGCCCATACCTACCCAGATCTGGTTTAAATTCAGAGTTTTCCTTCTTCTAGACTGGTTGTCATACCATACTTACCCGACACTGGCGCCCTGATTCCAGTAGTTTCAGCCATTTGAACCGATAAAATGTTTAATATCAGCGTGATCCCAGGGGGTTATCCCTCGAAGTAGAACCTACCCCCTCATCTAAAAATGGGCAGTGCTGGGTTTATTGCCCAGTGCCGGAGGTGCTTCAAAAGAGGAATCCCGATGAGATTCACGAATTTTTAAACACCGCAAGAGCTTCGGTTTGTGCGTGGTTGCCCACAATACTGATCCTAGTGTTCGACTGACATGGTGGGATGTCAGTAATTATTTACCTCGCATCCCACGTATGCATGTGTGACACAAGGTATTTTTAATGTGGGACCACCACGAACCGAAGCTCATTGGATGGCAGGTCCAAAAAATGTGTAGATCCCGTCGGCATTCTCCCTCAAGGGGGCGCCACAGGCACTAGGCAATAAGCCCTGTCCCTTTAAATCAAGAGGGCAGGTGTTGCCTGGAGAGAATGGGATCTAAGCCGTTAATATTACTGGTATTTACATGTGTCCCACTTTCACATGATTCGGCACAAGGCCGTTTTATGTGGGCACCACCCACAAGCCGAGACTCATGGGGTGGTAGGTAGAAAAATTGCGTCGATCCCTTCGGCTTTCCCCCTCAAGGGGGCGCCTCAGGCGCTGGGCAATAAACCCAGCCCTGTCCCTTTAAGTGCAATGAGGCAGGTCTTGCCTGGAGGGACGGCCCTCTGGGATCGACGCTATTAATTTAGCATCCCACCGGTCCAGAGGTTGAAGCTCACTGGACCCCCGTCCCGAAGGACGGGTGGGTGGCAGCTGTAGTAACTGGGACTACCCCCCGAGGGGCAGGTAAGTATGGTGGGATGTCAGTAAATACTTTTCCCTGAACTAAAAGGGAGGATCAAAGTGTAGTATCTGTTCCAGTTACAATGCTCTGATTCTTACCTAATCCACCCGGCCCCTCAGCTGGGGGTCCAGTGTGCTTCGGCCACTGGACCGGTAAACTACAATTAATAGCGTCGATCCCAGGCCCCCCCCCAGATTGACGCAATTGTTATGCGCCCACGTAAAAACGAGACCTTGTGTCCAACCCTCATAAGTGGGATGAGCAGGCAAATACCCTTACCAAGGTTAAAGAACCCAGTCTGCCCAACTATTTACCCACATCTGGATTCATACTTTCCCCTGGTGTATTAGTGCTATGTGAAATGCGAACAGTCTTGCGCAGGATTTGAAATGATGTAGCTGAGTTCATTTCCTATGCCAATAACCATTACGCAACGAGTGCCTCCTCTGCTTACAGTTGTCATAATTCTCACCACCGCTTTTAGTTGTACCAACTGTTGGTTTCTTTGTTTAATGGCATGTCAAATGTCGTGGATTATGTAACACACTAATAATCTTAGTAACCCTCAAAAATATAATAGACTTTCCGGACCATATAACCTTTAGGCACCCCTTTTGTGATCTCCTTTCATCAGGACATTTTTTTCATTTACACCGTCAAAATCCAGTTGTTTATTAACAGACGATTTTTAGAGTTATTTTTAAAAATTATAAAACTAACCCCTAATCCTAACCCTAACCCCTAACAAACAACCGGATTTTGAAAGTGTAAATGAAAAAAATGTCCTTATGAAACGAGATCGCAAAAGGGGTGCCTAAAGGTCATATGATACGACTTTCCTAATTTGAAAGAAATAAAAGCACAAATAAATTCTAGCAATCTTACAACGTGACAGAAAGCCGATAAAGTCTGGTGGTATCGTGAGATATTGCTGGGGCACTCTGGGTTAGTGGTAATGATGCTTCGGCCCCCGAAACCATGCCTGAATCCAGAGTCATCATCTGATGAAGGCTCTGTTGGTTGCAATGCTACTGTGTAAATAGCAGTCATTGTATGAAGATTATATATATATATATATATATATATATATATATAGTTGAATTTTTTAAATTATAAGTCCTTAGAACAGTTTAAGGTGAAAGAAATTGAAATAGATTTTACATATGGTACTATTGATGAGTGCCTGTGAGTACCTACTATCAGAAGAATATATATATATATATATATATATATATATATATATATATATATATATATTATTTTAGCATCTGAGGTGGAGTGCCACACCTACCATCAGCTACTTACTTTACCGCACAGATCCCTCTGCTACTCATACGCTGAGTTGGCGAGGACCGGTATCGAACTAGGAACTTTGTGGTTTCTAGCCAAACGCTCTACCGACTGAGCTAATCTGGCCCTTATAAAATATCATCATCAGAGCATAATGATAAATAGGTTCGTTTTTAGATATAAATGTTTTTAATCCGGACAGTGTTACATAATTATTAGATTCCTAATACTTATGTACAGTAGAGTATAAACCAAAATGGCTGTTATAAATTGCAGCCAGTGGCCTTGAAGGATTGAATGACAGGGCTTGACCTCAGTCCTGATCCTCCTTCCGGTGGATACCGTGAGAATCGGTGGAGAAGACCGTCTTCCGGTTTAGATTAGAAAGAGTTTTAGTCAGATCGGCCAAGACCACGACGGCGGAAAGTCGTGTTATGCACGCTGCCGACTCAATCTGCGCAGGTAGTCTGGTGGGGATTTCAGAATAAAATATGATCTAAGTCAAAATCGAAGTCTTGTGTTATTATCTAAAATCTACCAATGACACAGGGCTTCTGATAAAGAGAAATCCCCAATGGAAGACCAGACACGAAGTTCCCAAGACGAAGTCCAGACGCTAGAAGAGACGTTAGAAGAGACGCTAGAAGAAGAGTATACAACAACAGAAGCAGAAAATAATTTAAATTCAAATTTGTGAATGCTTAAATTATTTTCTGTTTCTCTCTTGATGAGTCCGGATTAAAAACATTTATATCTAAAAAAACCAAAAAAACCCCGGACCTATTTATCACATATATATATATATATATATATATATATATATTATATATATATATATATATATATATATATATGTGTGTGTGTGTGTGTGAAAATGGGAAATGAATCCGACAATATGAGGAAAAAATGAGTAAAGAAAAGAAATGTAGATGGATAAAAATGAATTTTATCGATATCACTTTTAATCGATATCACTTACACATGTGTTTCGGTCTGTTTATCAAAATGTATACGGATTTACGTATTATTATTATTAAAAATAATCAGATGGAGTTGAAATGATGATGATAATAATGATAGGAAAATGCATAAAATGTTTCCGTACACAGAGAGATTTTGACGACCTTCATCAGAGTGATTTTTTTATTTTTTGAGTTGGAGACAAGAATTTATAAATTTTAATAAAAAGAATATTTAAAAAAATGTTATGAACGCAGAGGCCGTTAGGGACAGTTAAAAATTTTGAAAGTTTTGGTTATTCTTTTTCGAACATTTGAAATTCTATTCTTGTCTCCAACTCAAAAAATAAAAATACCACTCTGATGAAGGTCGACAAAATCTGTGTACGGAACATTTTATGCATTTTTCCTATTATTATTATCATCATCATTTCAACTCCATCTGATTATTTTAATAATAATAATAACGTAAATCCGTATACATTTTGATAAACAGACCGAAACACATGTGTAAGTGATATCGATTGAAAGTGATATCGATAAAATTCATTTTTATCCATCTACATTTCTTTTCTTTACTCATTTTTTCCTCATATATATATATGTATATATATTGCCTTTACATTATTTGGGATAACATCAACTATCTAATTCCCCAAAAGCTAAGAACGTGTTTGTCAGATAGTGACTGTCTCTAAATAAATACAGGCTCGCCGCACGGAGACATGCTGTCACACATACGCGGGGCAATGCGGGTACAGACAAAAATAAATACATAAAAACAAGAAATACTGAGTAAACATTGATGAGAAAAGGACGTGAACAGCCGGAGTTTGGAGTGCCTTCTGGAAGAGCAAAAGTAAATCTCGCAAGAAGGGTCGGATTATGGACCATATGTTTCTTCAGGACAAAGAGTTCTTTTTTTTTTTCGCTGAGATCGGGGAGGATTGGCATTTTGGGTCTGAGATTAAAATATGCACTCGGTGGCTTTTTCTTTTGTAGTTCATCAAAGAGATTTTCTTAGTTTGACAACCCAATCCCCACAAGATGATTGCGGTAGTTGTAGTTAAGTGGTTAGATATTCAAGCACTAAGCAAGCTCTTCACTGCTTAACTTTGAAGCTTTAAGTGTAATTTGATAATAATCTTTTTTCTTTGTTTAAAAACCTTTTTTTTTGTTTTATATATATATATATATATATATATATATATATATAATAAATAATAAAAAAATCCACAGACACGTGTTTCAAGGTTTCACCTTTTCATCAGTGTGGCTATACCGTAACAGCTACCCCTGACCGGGTTCGAGACCCCGAATGAACTTTCGTTCGCCAAACCTTTAACCCGTACGGCCAGAGGCAGCTGTCAAATATGGGAGAATAAATAATCGCTACATTTCTAAGCGGAAATGAAATTCACTAGAGTCCTCAAACGTTTTGTAAACAAACGCGAGGGTTAGCTATACGCCGTAACGGTGAATCTGCAATTAAGTCCCTATTCAGAGAACTCAACCATTAGTCAATGGGAGTATATATATAATAAATAAGTAATCCACAGAATCGTGTTTCAAGGTTTCACCTTTCATCAGTGTGGCTATACCGTAACAGCTACCTCTGGCCGGGTTCGAGACCCATATATATATATGTTAATGTATGAGTAGTAGCTTACCGGTGGGTATGAGTACGATCGTTGGAAGCGCACAGTATCCAGGGGTTAAGATTGAGAAAAAACAAATACAAAGTGCTCAATACAATGTAGAGCAAAAATGTATTTATATAATGGATAGAAGTAACCTACTCGAGTTTCATCGATTGATTCTTCAGGGTTACACCCATTGAATTAATCGAGTTTTCGATTAATATCATTTGGTACAATACATGCCTGTTGGAATGGGACTTATCTTTTATACACGAACGCTTATTTATATTTTCAAAGATTTATCGTGAACCGTTTTTGTTTATTGGATTAAAAATTTGAATTAATTTGTGGGGATTATTTTTTCAATTACTATTTAATGAAAGGTAGATTATGGCGCGTAATAATGGTTAAAAAAGCGAAAGGTTAAAATTATTTATTGGTTGGCTTATATTATATATATATATATAATATATATATATATATATATATATATATATATACATGTAGAATTAAACAAAAGACACATCTCCTGTTTAACAATTTTATTTTGTTGATCTTTTCGAGTTTTCTGGCCAACTTTTTAATGTTTGGGTGGAATTCGTGGATAAGTCCACCAAAGTTCATGTCCCGAGTACTTTCGGCACTGACAGAGTATTAGTTTGATACATGAGTAATATACATAGGAGTACATATGTGTACTAATACGTAGTCAACGTGGAAACAGCACCCCACGAGAAAGCAGTTGTACAACACCAAGTTTGGTGTGCACATGTGTAGGTGTCTGTATGAGAACGTTACTTATGAGCTCGTTCTTGAATAAGTGAAAAATCAACCTACCCTAATGGCCAGCCCACCAATATATGCACGGTTTCGTTGTTGCTGAATCTTAATATCTTTTGATATGTACACTTTGAAATGTTCAGTTTCTATTTCGTATGAATTTTCGTTGTTTTAAACTGCATTTATTTTTAAGGTTGATTTTAACCCGGGAAGANAACACGTCGCATATTGATGTGAAGAAAGCTTATTTCTTTCGTCTGTTTGTCGCTCTCAAAACTAGGGCTTATTTAAGGAATGGCCTTATATTTTAAAAAAAAAGATCCGATACGTCTATATTTACAAGTAAGGTCTTATTTTCAGGTAAACACTGTAGTTACACCAACTTTAAAAGACTTTGTATCACACCCCTGCTTCAACGCGGACGGTGAGGTGAGGTGAGGTACCCGTGTTTCCCGAAAATTAAAACAGGGCCTTATATAAATTCTCATTCTGAAATATAACACCCTACGGGTTATTTTTCGAAGGATTAATTCTCAACGGTTTGCAAGATAAGCCTCGGTGAACCGTTGTTCTACGGTAGGCGGCTTACGGCCACCTGCTAGAATATTTATACTATGAATCACACGCAATGCCTTCTTGTTGCAAATGTAAATTGAAATTTTATATAAAATTTACGCAAAAAGGCTATTCAACACTTATCAAAATATTTACACGGAACATACCCCGTGTTTCTGAAAGCAACGGAACACATTTACATTTAATAATTAAAACAAAACAAAATGAACGAAAATAAATAAATAAAATAATGGTAATTCTGTAGACATTTTCAATGCTTGCCATCCATTCAATTGAATGGTGGATAAACGAATCTTAGACAATATCAGGAGGTCGTTGCCCAGACGTCGGTGTCGTCATGAATGTTGTAAAATGAATTAAATAGGCTGTCTAATTGTACTTCAAATGGGTTAAGTTGAGCTGAACATCTTGTTGTTTCGTTTGTAGGAAAGAAAGAAATGAGATTGGCGTCGCCTCTTCGCAAACAGGACATTAAGCAATTACGTCTGATTGGATGAATCGGCCAAGTGAAAGACATAAAACAAATATGTTTATTGATAGATATAAGTATAAATATTAATTCCATTATTCTCTCTCTATTACATAAAGGAATATGTATGTATATATAAAGGCATATATATTATATATATATATATATATATATATTATATATATATATATATATGCCTTTATAATAAGTAAGAAAAGGTGGAATGAAACTATCACCAATGCTGTTAAAGAAGAAACAATTTATAATATATTCATAAGCTGATACTGATCAAATATTCGATTTTACAAAAATCATCATCAGAGCTCATTCACTCCGTAGTTGTTTGGGTCGGAGAGGAAAAGTCAAAAATGACTTTTCCTCTCCGACTCTGATTGATGATTTTTGTAAAATTCGAAATATTTGATCCAGTATCACGCTATGAATATATAATAAATTGTTTTCTTCTTTAACAGCATTGTGTGATGTTTTCATTCACCTTTTTTACTCATATTTCGGATTCATTCCTTTCTTTTAACTTTTATTATATATATATATATATATATATATAATATAATATATATGATGTGTTGTGTGTTGAATGTGTGTCTGTGGTGATTGTGTGTTGTGTGTGTTTGGCCAGCACTTTTTCACGTTTATACATGTTAGACATTAACAAAAGACACATCTCCTCGTTTAACATTTTATTTTTGATCTTTTCCAATTTTCTGGCCAACTTTTAATGTCTGGGTGGAATTGCTCGGATATAGTCCCACTTCTAATTACCGAAATGTTCTTACCGGAAAATACACACATTTTGCACAAAAGAAAAAAAATAACAAAACTCCAAATTACTGCGCTTATAACTTAGTACATAAAACAATACAAACTGTCTCATTGAACAAAATTAATTTCCAATTGCGTCATACATTCTAAAATGCTATAAACCTTCTCTCAACAATCTTCTCCTTTCCAGCTCTCCAGATTAATATAAAAAACAAAAAAAAAAAAACAAAAAAAAAAACAAAACAAAAAATAAACTGGAATACATTAACCCCTGTGATGCGCGCTTCGAAGTGCCGAAGTACTCGGGAACTTTGACTGTGGACTTATCCATCAATTCCACCCAGACATTAAAAAGTTGGCCAGAAAACTTGGAAAAGAAATCAAAAATAAAATTGTTAAACAGGAGATGTGCCTTTTGTTTAATTCTACATGTATATATATATATAATATATATATATATAATATATATATATATATATATATATTTGTGTGTGTGGTTGTTGTGTGTGTGAAAAAAAGGAAGTGATCCGACGGTATGTAGTTATGTTAAGAAAAATGAAAAACACAGATTAAATGGGTTAAGTGGTGAGTTTATATGGCCGACGCCTGTAGTTTCAATCTATTAATTAGATCATCTTCAGGGCATTTGTTGGTATATGGAAGGTATAATACATTTTTTTTATCACCAGAATAACGAAGAAAGCGAGTCGTAGTCCTTGTTATTCAGTCTGTTTAAAAAATTTTTGAGGTTTGAAAAAGGGAGACGGTTTGAAATATGATGTCAAATGTTCTTTTACGGTGTGTGTATCGAAATTATGATGATCAATTAATAGATCGAAACACTGCAGCGTTCGGCCAATAGACTCACCACTTAAACCTTTTAAACCTGTGTTTTTTCATTCTTTCTTGATATACCACGCACACACACACACACACACACACACACACACACACACTATATATATATATATATATATATTATATATATACACACACATATATATATATGCTTCCCACTCCCATGGTTGAGCACTGTGGGGACATTAATTGTAACTTCACCGTTTGGTATTAGCCGTTACCCGTCTGTTTACAGATTTGAATTCTCTGGTGATTGTTAAAAACATACCGCCGTAAAGTATGTTAGCAATTAAGCGTTCACCCTAGACTGACAGCCGTAATGAGTAGTAAACTTCGAAATACGTGTCTGTGGATGACTGATATATATATATTATATATATATTATATATATATATATATAAAACAGATATATGCATATACATAAAGGCCATATATATTATATAGTGCCCTCCACTAATTCACCATACAGTAGGTATTTGGGGGAATGACGCATTTGTCCATCCTTCTGACACGAGACCAAGCCAGCGCAGGCGTCTCTCGCGGATGATAGCGGACACACAACACCACACACACACACACACACACACATATATTATATATATATATGTGTGTGTGTGTGTAGTGTATGTGGCTAACACATTGCTTTGAAACCAACGTAATAAATATATATATATATATATATATAAATATTATATATATATTTGTATGTGATATATTTCTATCTATATATGAGTAGATATTTCTAAAATATTTATTATACCATGGTTTCAAAGCAATGTGTTAGCACTGATCGCTAGACGATAAGTGCCTAACACATTGCTTTGAAATCAATGGTAATAATCGCACCTTAAATGTATTGTACCCTACAACAAATATATACGTACACACACACACACATACACAACACACACAACACACGCATTATATATATATATATATATATATATATATATATATATATATAATATATTTCTTTATTTCTTTAAACCTTCTCTTTCTTTCTTTCTTTCTTTCTTCTTTAAACCTTTTCTTTCTTTCCTTTCTTTCTTTCTTTCTTTCTTTTCTTTCTAATATTATTTTTTCTTCCTTTTCCCCATTATTTTCTTATTTCTCATCAAATTCCCCACCTCTTTTTTCTCCTTTTCTCTTTGTCATTTTCTTTATTCTTTCTGATGGTTACATTTTTTTCTACTTCCCAGTTCTCATTTGCCCATTAAAAAAATACCCAATTCATTAAACACTAATACTGTAGAATCAGTCATCCATTTCCTCACAGACTCCGCACTTCAAAAACAAAAAAAATATAAAGAAAACAATTTATTAAACTTAACAATTGTTCGTAATTAACGATTACATAGATTTATTTCAACAGTAGAATTTCAAGAGCACTTGTGTTATCTTTTTCTTTTTTTTTGATTTTGATCTAACTTAAAGTCGCAAGAAATTTATGCCTTACTCAAAATTCCAGAAATTTTTTACCACGAATGAAATCTTGAGATAATTAGGTTGTTTGGTTGGGTTTTATGGCATACCAACCCTTGTTGGGTTATTTTATGCGAAGACGTTTCGTTTATTTCATCTTTATGGGTACTCAATTTTTATCTAAAATTAACGCCTTACTCAAAATTCCAGAAACTCTTACCACATATTTAATTTTATGGGTTATTTAATGCCAAAACTATCTATGTACAATGATAGTTGTGGTACTGTTTACCCTATAACTGGAGGGATGGGGTGGTTCATACCTTTCCCAAGAGTATTAGTTCGGAAAGTGAACAGAGAAAGAAAGAAAGAAAAAATAGAAAAGAAAGCAGAAAAGAAAAAAAAGAAAAAATATTGGTTTGGTTTCTTTGTTTCATGGCATATATATATATATATATATATATATATATGTGTGTGTGTGTGTGAGATTATGTGCTTAATTAAAATCATACCTAATTTGTTAATTAATTAATTATAATTAAATGAATTAGGCGTACATATCGGTTTAAATGTAAAGCGTAAACAAATCGAGAAAAAGTCGATCTCTGTATGTACATTTTAGCCTATTAGGCTCATTCAGCAGAGCTATAAATAGGGCAGTGCTTTGTGCGTGATTCGAACCCTACCTGTCAGGCTGAAAAGCGGACATTTCTAACCACTACGCTAGCTGATTCCCCAGAATTTCTCGTTCATTTTTAAACTGATATGTATATCGCACTTTTGGGTGACTTATGACTCCGCATGAGTGGCCGGCCGGCAGAATCCCTGATTTAACACCCTGTGACTTTTTTCTTTGGGGCTGGTTGAAGGAGCAAGTCTACTCTACAAAACCAAAGACTTTGGAAAAGCTTGAAAGACGAAGACGAGGATTTATTTCTGCCATTTCACAAGAGTTCTCGGGAAGATCAGTTGATACGAAGCTGGAGGTGAATACTGGTGCCCATATAGAAAGTTAAATAAAACTCCATGTTATGCGTGTTCTTCTCGTATACATCTTTTTGTAAAAATAATGATTCAGAAATTAATTATGTTGTAAAAGGGAAATAACCCTCACGTATGCAAATGAGATACGTATAAAGGAACAACAGAAGATTAGCTCATATGATGCGAGTTGATCTCCAACACGTTATTCTCAGATTGCAAACACACATATTACAACTTTTTCAAGATAAGTAATCTTACCAATCCATCTTTTACGCGCAGAGACTTTTTTTTACCTTGCCGGCCGGAAGCCGTTTTTTTTTGTTATTTGTATTATTTGTAATAAACTATTATTCACAACCACTCACCTTCTCGTTAATGTATTTCCAATACATAACCAAATTATAAGATTTTTTTTAAATCGGGAAGGGGTTACTTTACAATCATTCTGTATATTGTTGTTTCCATGGAGATTAATAGTAGGCGGTACTTTCCGAGTGCTCGTCATAGTTTACGTCTTCAAAGGTAGTAATAAAACTAAAATGATAGCAGTGAATATCTGTTTGGCTTTATTATTCTATTTCAAGCAATAACTTTTATGATCTAAAGGGATTCAACAGGAAACGAAATGTCGAATCATTTTTTTTTATGGCGTTGATCTCAGTATTTCTCGTTGACTTTTGCAGCGGTGCGTTCACATCCGGGTGTTTGGTTTGTCTTAAACTTTATTAAAGCGCATAACATTTTAAAAAAGTATTTAGTGAAATTACCGACTTAATTGGTAATAATATCCATATAGAGATAAGATATGAAATGTAGACTTAGATAGGTAGTTAGATATGTACAAAATGAACTATATGGTTTGATATAAAAAAAGACTGAGTTTGTTTGAACAAACAATGATAGTTATGAAGAAGCGAGACAAGGGTAATGCAATCATATATATATATATATATATATTATATATATAGATGTGAGGTAGTAAGGGATGATTCTATATGTGATTTCTAAGATACACTGTATTATTATTGTATGGTCCAGTATGTTATAAATACAGTGAATCTTTGAATCACTACAGAGAGCTCAATGTATAATAATCTTTTTAGATTATATACAGAGAAATATTTATCTTTTAAAGGAAGAAAAATCAACACTGTTATTCCATAATAAATTTATTTTCGACCAAAATTGGGGCCTTTATAAATCTAAGTTGATTTAACAAAAACTCCCAATTTTGGTCGAGATAAATTTATTATGGAATAATGGTGTTGATTTTTTCTTTCCTTCAAAAATATATATAATATATATATATTATATATATATATATATATATATATTGAAATCTTAATATTAGAATTATTAAACATCCTTCATTGAATCGCCCCACACTCATACATCCCCCGCCCAAGCCGTTGACAGTATCAATTTTTCCTACAGACCTCATGTCAACATCCGCCCAATACACACACCCACGCATATGAATGCGAATACATACGCTCACACTTCAGTATTGTCAGACGTTGCACACTCGAAAACAATGTGAATGTGTGTGAAATCCACTGATTTGTATACATAACCTTTGCACTGTCCATAAACACACATACGTATCCCCTAATACACTAAATACATACGCATATCACTTCAACCAATCAAAAACATCTTATGCCCGTAAAAACCTTTTGAATTTTTCGATTTTTTCGATTTTCCTTGTATTCGTATCAAGTCACCTGATGAGTGCATGTGATTTTAGCTTGTATGAAACCTAAGTTGTGACTGTTCTATTGCCATCAAATAAATAGATATGTAATACCTTTATATATTTATTATATTATATATATTATATTATTATATATATATATATATATATATATATATATATATATATATATATATATATGAAAATAAAATGGAAATTAATCCGACAGTATGAATAAGATATAATGGGCCGGTGTTGCTTTTTAAACCGTCGAGAGATTTGGCCCCGAAACGGTTTGCACACTTCTCTCCTGATGAGCCTATTTCAGTTGTAAACATCTTTTGTTTTTTCATTATATCTTATTCACACACATATATATATATATATATATATATATATATATATATATATATATATATATATATATAATTCGAGTTTAAATATCATGGAGTTAATATTCCGTATATGCAGTTTCATGCATAGTTGCAATCGTCAGATGGTCAAAAATGTTAAAATTTATTTTTTTAAAAGCCCCCCCCTCAAAAAAACAAAAATGGTGGCTTGTTCAGCGTTTATATAATGTGAAGCGTGCTCACGTAATGGAATGTTATAACGCGAAACTTGAAAATGATACAATAGAAATTTGTTTAAATGCCTACATTTGGAAATGAGTATGGTAAAAAAAAGGCTTAAATATCAGTCATATCAGTAATTATAGATCTATTTCCAGCCATATGAAATGGGTTTCTTCGTGAAGCCCATTTAATATGGGTAGAAATAGAAACATTTAAAAAAAAATTAATAAACAATTCATAGAATAAACGAATAATTTACATTTGAACTATTACACAGAATTTTCCACCCACAAATAAGAACACATGTTCAATTATTAGATTATTTTTATTGTTTCATTTTTAGGGGTGAAAAAGAAAATAACTTAAACGAATACATTTTTTATCACTTTAACTTAACGAACAGAATTTAAATGTTTGTCATATGTACAAGAAAAAAAGTTTTAAGAAAAATAAACTCATGTTTCAAAACACGCACGAGATTAGGATTACATTTAAAAAAATAGTATTTTATATGTAAACAAAACAAAGCGCTTGTTAACTGTTATTATTACTAGCAATATAAAAAACGCCCTCTAGGCGACGTAAAATAAATATTGCTTGAGATGATATCATAAGTAAAGTAAAATCATCAAATTTATTAAAGGAGTAACAAATAAAATAAATTTATTAAAGATGTAAAAAATAAAAAAATTGAAATGGAAACTTAGTTCTGATAACTTTAAATATATATTAAAATAAACAAACTATATATAGATAGATAATACCAGGTATGTATTTATTAAAACTTGTTTAAAAAACCAATGAGGACTGTCTAACATTGCATGCTCAAATTTTGAGTGTATTCTATTTATGTCGATTTTAGGCAGTGTCACGTAAGCAGTGACGTAGTTTTTTTACAGACAAAAACCGGAAGCAAATCTCCATTATTGATAGATTTCACGTCATTCGAGTTTTTCCCACCCACCATAGCCGGTGTTCACTGGAGGTTGAGTGACAGTAAGTCTTCCCGGGTCTCCAGGACTCTTCTATTCTAGTTGATCTTAACAATGCTGAAGTCTGGATGGTCTCAAGTCTTCCTCTGACTTCCAGTTCATCTAGACTTTTTTCTAGACCCCTGGGCCCGTTCCAAGGGCACCGATTACAATTGGCACGACCTTCACCTTCATGTTCCACAGTTTTCTTAGTTCTCTGGCAAATTCCAAGAAATTTTTCTATCTTTTCGCTTTCTTTCACTTTCACTTGATCACGATTATTATTATTAACTCCTTTTGAGTTTTCACATCAGATTAGCTGATGGTCTTTCACTGGAGTCTGAGTTACATTAAGTCTCCTCAGGTCTCCAGGACGCTTCTGAGTATTCTGGCAGATTGTAGCAGTGTAGTGTTCTGAATGGTTTCAATCCTTCCTCTGATTTCCCAACTTTCCAGACCCTTTTCCAGTTCTTTTGGGACTGTTCCAAGTGCACCAACTACAATTGGTATCACCTTCACTTTCATATTCCATAACTTTTTCAGTTCTCTGGCAAGGTCCAGATATTTTCCATCTTTTCATTTTCCTTTAACTTCACCAAGTGATCTGCTGGCACTGCAAAATCCACATTTGACAAGTTCTTTCTTTTTTGTTAATCAACACTACGTCTGGTCTTTATTATTATTATTATTATTATTATTATTATTATTATTATTATTATTATTATCATTATTATTATTTGGGACCATTCAACGACTTGCAAAAGAAAAAAAATTATCATCATTATCATGGTTTTTCATCCCTGCCGTAGCTGGTGGTTCACTGGAGGCTGAGTGACAGCAAGTCTTCTCAGGTCTCCATGACACTTCTGAGTATTCTAGCTGATCCCAACAGTGCTGTAGTTTGGATGGTCTTGATTCTTCCTCTGATTCACCCAAATTATTTTCCAGAGCTTTGGGGATTGTTCCAAGGGCATCACTTACAATTGGTACGATCTTCACCTTCATGTTCCACAGCTTCCTCCGTTCTCTGGCAAGGTCCAAGTATTTGTCTATCTTTTCGCTTTCTTTCATTTTCCCTCGGGGATCGGCTGGGACAGCAAAATTCACGAGGTGGCCGGTCTCCTGGCCGGGATTAGGTGATCCGTCTGTACCTCGAAGTCCCAGAGAATTTTGTGCATCTCGTTCTCTAGAACAGGTTTAGGTTTGTGCATGTATCATTTGGTTGTATGGTGAAAATTGAATTTCTTGCGCAGTTCCCAGTGGAATCACCTTTCCCACAGAGTCGTGCCTAGTCTTGTATTCTCTTTGTGCTAGTTTGCTGCATTTGCTTATTATATGATTGACTGTTTCGTCTTTATTTCCACACATTCTGCACTTGCTATTCTGCTGCGTCTTATCTATTTTTGCCTCTTATTATTATTATTATTATTATTATTATTATTATTATTATTTGGAACCATTTAACGGCTTGCAGAAGAAAAAAAAGACTGATTTCGGCATTAAATAGCCAAACAAAGGTTGACATGCCATAAAATGAAACAGCCATTCACCCAACGAAGTGAAATTTTATTGTCATGTTTTTAATAATGGCGATGTCACAGGTAAACGCCCTCCGACCGATCTGTAGTTTATTTTTGTTTTCGAAGTGTATTCCCCTTTGCCGAAGGGCGGGACAGTAAATAAATAATTAGGCAAATAAA
Organism: Doryteuthis pealeii; assembly: GCA_023376005.1. NCBI lineage: Eukaryota > Metazoa > Mollusca > Cephalopoda > Myopsida > Loliginidae > Doryteuthis > Doryteuthis pealeii. The sequence goes on along the minus strand of CM042165.1, from coordinate 17,152 downwards.
TAAAGTGAATCTGGAAAAGATCGGTGATATATATATATATATATATATATATATATATATATATATATATATATACTAGCAAAAGTACTCGGTCCATGACCGGACTATATATAAAGATTGGACCATAAATAGGAAAAAAATTCCTAGCTGCTATTTTGTTCACTAAAATTAAACTAAACTGCTGGTATAGCTATAATAGGAAGCAGGAAGCGAACAATTTTTATTATCAGCAGTAGCTGGTATACGGACAGTTCCGAAAATCGGTTGATTTTAGTTAGATTATTTAATTATATCCCTTAATCAGTAAAAATCAATAATCAAATTTGTCGTGTTTCTTAGAAAAATATTAAGGTGTATGCAGGATTTCGAATCTGAGTGACCTCCCGTTTCGGAGTTATATGTCGACACGTACATACCAAACTTCCTTATAATATATATATATATATATATATAATATTATATTATATATATATATATATTAGTCAATCCTATGGTGAATTTTACACCTCTTTTGAATTATTCTGGGCGTGAATGTTCTATATAGTTTTCTTATAATCTATAGATTTGATTCAGTGTCAGTCGTTGGTATAAAATGAAATGACTGTTGTCATTTATATATTGTTTTTGGCAACGATTGCTGTCTAGTAAGTAAATTACATTTTTAATCCTGCGATTAGATTTGTGGGAAATTTTAAAAGTTTTCTTAGTTATAAAGTTATCATAATTATTTTTCTAATATTGTTATATAGCAGCCTTCTTCGCTACTCTAAATCGTGTATGTCGGTAGTCGGACTTAAGAAACCACAACACATGGGTATTGTAAAAAACTTTGAGTTTATTACTTTAATCTCTGCCGTGGTGGGTGGCGAGCGTTGACAATGACTACTACTATTGGGATGACAAGCGTTGATGAGGTGGGAGGTGGCTACGTGACCGTGAGTGGTTGACACTTGTTCTCTGTCCCGAGGGTTCTGTCTGACTGACCTCGGCTCGAACCCTCAGGCCTTTATATTAATAGATACTCCTACGCATCTTTATCTTTTGATCGGATAACGGGCATTTGTTATATATTTCTTTATCTTCTCCCTGCTTCTTTGACCGGAAAGTCTCGCTTCCGTTTTCCCCTTTTTTTAAATATATATTTTTATATTTCTCTTTGTCTTTTTGCCGGAAGCTTCGTGTTCTGGCCGAGGACAATACAGCAATATTACATGGTTTAAAGAGATTTAGCTAATTTTATTGTGGGCTACTTATGGGGTATATTTATAATCTAGTATGTTGTTGCTTCTTATAATTTCTCTGAGAGTACTTTGCGGCAAAGAGGAATACAGCTTTGATCCCTGGGGTTAGCTCCCAGGCAATACCTACACCCTCGATTTAAAGGGACAGGGCTGGGTTTATTGCCCAGTGCCCGAGGCGCCCACTTGAGGGGGAATGCCGACAGGATCAACACAATTTTTCACCCGCCACCCAAGAGCTTCGGTTTGTGGGTGGTCCCACAGTAATAAGGCCGTGTGCCTAACCCGTACACGTGGTGTACGAGGTAAATATCGAGTACTTTGTGGATGATAAGAATGATAAATCTGTCTGTGAGTCAGTGTATATGTGTAAATTAGGGTATTGGAGATATAAAGTCAATAATAATACCCAGACTACTGCATTGCTGCAATCGGTTATGATACTCAGGAGAGTCCTGGATACCTGAGTAGACTTGTTGCCACTCAGACACCAGTGAAATACCATCAGCTAAACCTGGTCACCTAATCCCGACCAGGAGACCGGACCTAGTATTGCTGTCACCCAGCCTCCAGTGAACCACCAGCTACGACAGGTGTGAAAACATAATAATAATAATAATAATAATAATAATAATAATAATAATAATAATACGCTCAGATCAACACTTAAGAAAATAGCAAACTGGAAAACACCTGGCCATGATGGCATACACGGATTCTGGTTCAAGAAATTCACTTCAATCCAAGAGAGAATGTGGTTCCAGCAGATCACAGGGTGAAGATGAAGAAAAACAAAAAGATGGATAAATACCTGGACCTTGCCAGAGAATTTAAAAAGCTATGGAATATGATGGTCAAAGTGATACTAATTGTAGTTAGTGCACTTGGAACGGTCCCAATTTACTTGGAAAAAGACTGGAGAATCTGGAAATCAGAGGAAGAATTGAGACCATCCAGACTACTGTACTGCTGCAATCGGCTAGAATACTTAGAAGAGTCCTGGAGACCTGAGAGACTTTTTCTCACTCAGACTCCAATGAAATATCATCAGCTAAAGCTGATGTTATAAACTCAAAAGGGGTGAAAATATTCAACAGTGTCACATCATACAATCAAAACGGATATTATTAGGTATTATTCATTTCCCAATATTTACACTCTCCTATCCAAAATAAAAGAATAACACTTCCCGCCCTATACATTGGCACATGTCAGGTCACATGTACTTATCTAATAATTTATGTTCATAAATTTTGAAACGTATATTTAGAACAATTCATGCTTTTTATGTCAAGATATGTTTTTCATAGTAGAATTACACCTAAGCTATCCCCAACGCACACACTCTAAGCAATGAATCCTTTAAAATTCAAATGACAAAATCCTTTAAAGATATACTTCTTTAAGTTGTATTATACCCCAGTCCAGTGAAGGTAAAAAAATCTTTTAACAGACCAACACCTGTAATACGACAGACACTTTCTCCTTGTAATGTCATACTCCGCCATGCCTCATTAATTGGCTCCAAAAGCCGTGACGTAATGCCTTAAAATGAGAACAAACACAATAAAACTAACGTAAATAACTCGCGAAAGAATATAATTATTGTTGAATCTGTTGGTTTTTTCTGTTATAAGGTGTGTACCAGATGGTCATTTCTACTTATAGAATTGCCAATAAGCACGTGACCTGGGAAGGCAACCTATTGTCCAATCACTGGCAGTGCTCTGCTGCTGTTGTTGTTATTTATACTGGCTGATTCTAATCTTAGCTCACTAATACTTGGATCTTCTTCTGGAGCAGGATGCAACACAAGGTCAATTTTTGAGCAGAGTTTAACGCAGTGGTTACCAAACTTTTTTCAGGCTAGCGACCCATGGCTTTCCAGTTGATTCCTAGCCCCCCTCTCATACTGGGATTGTAACCAAGAGACGTTTTGTTCTCTGCTTATTGGGCTATCAAGAGGGCGTCTATAATGAGGGGCTCAAACCAAACGAAACAGTTAACGCAGAGAAGTATTTTCGACAATTGGGAGTCTTTCACAATAATGTACCGTAAAGACGCCTATCATTGATTAATAGTAAAAGGCGTTGTCTCTTACATGATAATAATGCATGGCCACATATTGCTTGAGTCACCAGGAAAAGATAATGGTACTATATAAGGAAGATTTGCCTCATCCCCCACTCTACTTGACCTTGGTCTATATGACTATCAGACTACTTCAATATATATATATATATATATATATATATATATATATATATATATATATATATATATATATATATATATATATATATCAAATTTTTTTGTGATGAAACAAAGAAAATACAGTGCTCAATCACAAACTGTAAGAGCTAATATTTATTTAATTTGCTGAGTTTTAAAAAAATCCTTATTATAGACAGCTACCCAGGTTGTCTTGTTAAGTCGCAATCATCAGGCTGTCAAATTAGATCTTATGGTGTTTATTTGAAGATCTTTTCTTAATGTAGAATAATAAAGAACATTAAGAAAAAGATCTTCAAATAAACACCATAAGATCTAATTTGGCATCCTGATGATTGCGACTTAGCAAGACAACCTTTTTAAAAAACTCAACAAATTATATATATATATAGAATTAAACAAAAGACACATCTCCTGTTTAACAATTTTATTTTTGATCTTTTCGAGTTTTCTGGCCAACTTTTTAATGTTTGGGTGGAATTCGTGGATAAGTCCACCAAAGTTCAAGTCCCGGGTACTTTCCGCACTTCGAAGTGCCATCATCAGGAGTGATGTATTCCAGTTTTTAAAAAAAATTATATTAATGTAGAGGCTGGAAGGAGAAGAATTGGTGATTGTTTGTTTGTTTGATTTGTTTTACGGCATATCAACCTCAGTGGGTCATTTAATGCCAATAAAGTTTTGAAATAAATCAATTCTTAATAGATAATACAATTTTTTTATAAATACATTTTTCTATTTAACCCATAGATGGGACCCTAACAGGTACTACCACTCCGGGTCAGAGTGGACCAGGGAGCAATAGTGATGAAGGGGTGCCCACATTCCCCAAACCTCCAGAACTGGAACCTCACCATCAGATAGAGTTTAACGTAATTCCCAGGACATGTAGACCCCAGTCACCGCCTTCTAGCACCCATATGATAAAAAGGGGTTGGAGCTTGCCATAAGGGCAATAGGGTTGGGAAAATCATATAGGTGCTAGGGCTTGACGTGACCAGCCGATTGATCGGAGGGGGAGACTATTTCAATACATATATATATATATATATATATATATATATATGAAAAAAGTGAATGGAAGTGAATCCGACAGTATGAAATTAATATTTAGAAAAAACAAACACATGATGTTAAAATTCGCTGACAGAAATCTGTTTCGACCCTTTATTGAAGTCGTCTTCATCAAGAGCGATGTATGTATACGAGTGTACCACTTTCGTCTCATAACGGTCCACTCGTACACACACATCGCTCTTGATGAAGACCACTTCAATAAAGGGTCGAAACAGATTTCTGTCAGCGAATTTTACATCATGTGTTTGTTTTTTCTAAATATTAATTTCCCCCTCTCTCTCTCTCTCTCTCTCTCTCTCTCTCTCTCTCTCTCTATATATATATATATATATATATATATATATATATATATGAGATTTGATAATTTGCTTTAGAAGTATTGTTGATTAAAGTATATAATTATTTATATTTTTTTTGCTTGAAGGCAATTACAATACGTATATCGTATAAAATTCGATAATTATTGAAAATGACCATGACAAGCGAACTCGGCAAACATTGTGCCCCACGTAGAACATCGTACAGCTGTTTCAACTTTATTAAGTCTCATCAGCGATGTATACGCATTGTAATTGCCTTCAAGCAAAAAAATGAATAATATATATTATATATATATATATATATATATATATATATAAAAATATAGATGATAATATTATATATATATATATATATATATATATATATATACGCATTGTATTGCCTTCGAATTTTATTATTTTATAACATACTTAACAATGCTTCAAGCAAATTACCAATTACTTTTTATATATATATATATTTGGGCGGCCACAAACAGATTATCAGTCATATGGAAATATGATCTAACTGACAAGTTAAAGCGACAATTCTTCCAAACCGTAGTTGTATCAGTGCTACTGTATGGCCGAACTACTTGTACCTTAACGAGGCGCCTTGCGAACAAGCTGGATGGGAGTTGCACAAGAATGCTGCGCGCGGTCCTGAATAAGTCCTGGACGCAGCACCCCACAAGGAAGCAGCTGTATGGACACCGATTATTTATTACAAACATGAAATGAGCACAGATGACCCATCCCAAAAGAAGAAGAAAAAATCAGGTCACAGGAAGATGGCCACCGACGAAGTAAGAACACGAAGAACAAGTTAGCGACCATCTCCTCTCCTGTTCACTCTTCTCCCTCCATTATGTATCCGATATCTAGGTAGTAATATCTCATCCACAGAAAGTGATATTAACACTCGAATAGGAAAGGCATGGTTGGCCACCAACAAATTATCAGTCATATGGAAATCCGATCTCCCCGACAAGCTAAAGAGACGATTCTTCCAGGCTGTAGTTGTGTCAGTACTGCTGTATGGCTGTACCACCTGGACCCTAACGAAGCGCCTTTAGAATAAGCTAGATGGGAGCTGCACAAGAATGCTGCGAGCGGTCCTGAATAAGTCGTGGAAGCAGCACCCCACAAAAAAGCAACTGTATGGCCACCTGCCCCCCATCTCACAAACCATACGAGTAAGACGGACTAGACATGCAGGACATTGTTGGAGAAGCAAGGACGAGCTCGTAAGCGACGTACTGTGGAAGCCAGCACATGGGCACGTCCATGTGGGCCGCCCAGCCAGGACCTACATTGACCAACTATGTAGGGATACGGGCTGCTGAGTCGATGAATGATAGGGAAGGTTGGCGAGAGATCGTCATGGATATCCGTACAAATTGCGCGATATGATGATGATGATGATATAACACATATCAAACATTGTAATAATCAAATTATCATACTGTGGTATATCATACTCTTGGATTATTTCAGTATATAAGGTGTGCCGGAAACCACCACTTAAACTTATAGACTCGACATGGGAACGTGGATTAAACCTAGCCAATCAACGGCTCAAATACATGGTTAGTTAGGATTCTAATCAGCACTAAGTGACACCAAGGAAGAACCAAAGGATTTTACCCAACACTAAGGAACACCGAGGAACAACCAAAGGATTCATTACTAAAGATCGTGCTCTGCTTAACACAAGGGATCTCCACTGTAAAATGCTCTCATTTTAAGTCTAAAAATAGCCACAAAAATTGTAACACACGGGTCCTGCTTGTCTATCTATACATATATAAAAGGCCAGTTGTGTGTATATGTATGTGCGGAGGAAACTTCGAAAATAAAACAATTAATGACAAAGTAAATATATATACACATTAAATATCACCAGGGCTTGGTTTTCTATACATATATAAAGGGCAGTTGTGTGTATATGTATGTCCGGAGGAAACTTCGAAAATAAAACAATTAACGACAAAGTAAATATATATACACATTAAATATCACCAGGGCTTGGTTTTCTATACATATATAAAGGGCAGTTGTGCGTATATGTATGTCCGGAGGAAACTTCGAAAATAAAACAATTAATGACAAAGTAAATATATATACACATTAAATATCACCAGGGCTTGGTTTTCTATACATATATAAAGGGCAGTTGTGCATATATGTATGTCCGGAGGAAACTTTGAAAATAAAACAATTAACGACAAAGTAAATATATATACGCATTAAATATCACCAGGGTTTGGTTTTGAGCAAAAATAATAGAGATTTGATTTATATTCGTGAAGATCATTAAAAAATAAAATTTAATTTTTTTTTATTTGATATAGACAGTAGACATTAACATTTCTTTTCAGAGTAGCTGGATCAATGCAAGGTCTATTGTTTTTTACATAGGGATGTAAATGGGGCATCCCACGAAGATTAAACTCCCGATTCAGTAATAATGGATCTGCGGGACTAACTCAAAAAAATCCCCCTCTACTCAGGCGGTGCTAGTCGTTTATAATTCGCAAGTAATTTGTTTGTTTTACCGCCATGAATCAGTTGTTGAATTTTCTTTTTAAGCATTGGGAATTATTCATCTCAGCGGGCGTCCGTGGAAAACACGTGTGAGCAGCGAACTAGGGCTTCGTGCTCTGTAAACTCTCAAGCAATACTAAAAAGTGTTGCATAGTGTATCACATTATTTTACCATTGTATTCATGTTTTTATTCTGTGTATTCGTATTGTGTTACATTCTGATCGGCGTAGAAGCGAGTTTCACTTTCATTGCTTCTATTATACTTGTTATGTGCTCCCATTCTTATTGTCTGACGTCAAATGATAATAATACTATATATACATACATACACACACACACACAACACACATATATATATATATATATATATATAATATATATATATATATTATATATATTATATATAGCATATGTTATATATAAGCATATAAAATAAGATTATAATTGAAGATATATTTGGAGAATGTATATAAATGTGTATGTACATATGCATATATACAATAAATATATATGTATATATATGTGTATATACGTGTCTATATATGTGTAATGTATATGTATGGATATATATATATATATATATATATATATAAGTAAAGATATATATATATATATATATATATATATATATTATATATATATATATATGTATTCTTCACAAAGAAGAAACGGTAATACAAACATGCTAGACACTGGAGAAATAAGGACGACCCCATAAGTTACATTCTCTTATCCATATATGGATACTCAGGTGTTATCCATCTACTATAAACTTATATTCTTTCATTCTGTATGGACACTGAATATCGTGCTGAAGAGTTTACGAGGGCAATGAACGATAGGGACAGTTGGCAAGAGAGTCATGGAAATCCGTGCTGTCTCCATGATCTGACGATATATATATATATATATATATATATATATATATATATATATGAATAAAAAGTGATAAGACAAACTGGAATATTTTATGTTTTTTTTCTCAACTAGTTTCAACATTAGGTCATCGTCAAGTGAATTTTTTTGTTGAAGAAATTGTTTTTAGAGAGTTTTTAAAAGTTAAAAGAATTTTTTAAAGTGTTTGACAGGCCACTATAATCCGGACAGAGAAGTGTATTAGAAGTAGCGAGTCCATCCGTTCCGTGAAAAAAAACTTCTTGTTGATATATATATATATATATATATATATATATATATATATATATATATATCTGTGTTCGTGTGTGTGTGTATGCATGTATGTATGGAAATTAATATATATAGGTGTTTAGTTTGGTTTCTTAGTATTAACATGCGTATCGAACTTCGTGGGTTATTCAATGCCAAAGCCATCCTTGTAGAAGAACAGTATTGGTACTCTTTAACACAGAGCTGGATGATGAGCAATTCATACCTTTCCCATGGGTATTATTGTGTATATATATATAAGAGAACGTAATAGTTCAACTGGAGGTCAAACTTGATTACTACGACATTCCACCATGCTAGCCACTTCGCCTCATGAACTCCTCTCATGTTTAATCCAACAAGGCTTCCCCTCCACACAAGCTAGGAAACTAGCTGAATTAAAATGGATCATTAGACTAGACACTCACAGGAATGGCCTTAACACAGACACCGGCACATTAAAGGTATACACATATTTCCAAGACACCCTCATACCACCATCCCCATGACCCCTATCAGATTACTACACACACAGAACAAACTCATTAGTCACCAACTAACCAATCAGCATCAAGCACCTCCATATCATTCAAACGGAGCAGCAAGCAGCCAGAAGATTACTACAATTCACGGTCTTGAAGAAGGGATGTTACTATCCTGAAAATTTACCACTACGTCTAAATAAAAGAAACTAAAAAAACCCACCGAGTTTTCTGATATTTATTCCTAGATTAACATATTATGGTAACAACATTATCATAATATAGCACTTTAATGCTTCACACCAATGCCCAAATCTGGTATATGTACTTCCAAAAAAACGGATACAGATACAAAAATATATCTTAAATATATATACTCACTAGAAACATACGGAGACTCAAAATCAACAACATATATATATATATATATATATATATATATATATATATACCAACCCCTCTGCACGAGCAGGATCCGACACAACGTCAATTTATTAAGCGGAATTTACCTATACAAGGTTAAAGAGCCCAGTCTGCCCTACTGGTTACCCATAGCTGGAGGGAGAATATATGGATTCATACCTTTCCCAAGGGTATTAGCGCTATGTAAAATGCAAACAACCACGTCCTGGATTTGAACGTGGGTCAACGAGCCCATTTCCTACGTCTATAACCATTACACAACCCATCTCCATATCTATGTAAGTATCTATACGTATATATATATATATATATATATATGTGTATAAATATGTGTATAAATGTGTATATGTCTCTCTCCTTGTCTTTATCTTTCTCCACACACACACACACACACACACACACACACACATATATATATATATATATATATATATATAATATAATAAGATAAATATATAGGTTTTACATATCTATTTATTGGGTGACAAAGGAACATTCACAACCATATTGATTTCATGCGATGCATTCATCAGGTGAAGATGTTTCAAATGTGAGGAAAATCGAAAAAATTTCAAAAAATTTCAAAAAATTCAATAGACATGGGATGGTTTAATGGCTAAAGTCATTGGAAATGGACTCGTCGCCCCGACTTCAAATCCTGGACGTGGTAATTGCATTTCACTTAGTGCTAATACCCCTGAGAAAGGTTTGAATTCTACTCTCCCTCCAGCTATGGGCAAATAGTAGGGCAGACTGGGCTCTTTAACCTTGGTTAAGCAACCGGTCTAGGAGAAGGAAAACTCTGAATTCAAACCTGTTAAACTCCGCTTAAGAAATTGACCTTGTGTCGCATCCTGCTCGTGCGGAGGGGTTGGTGAATATATATATATATGTATATATATATATATATTGCATGCGTATATATGCGCACATGTAACTATTTGTTAGGTCAGAATTTACACTTGAAAACATATTTTCTTCTTAGACATTCCTGTTCAGGTTACCGTCACAGTTTGTTGGTGATAAAACAAATCCATCTTGCAGGCGGCCATTTTGCGAAAGGGTTTGTTTTTTGTTTATCTCAACATCTGCAATTTATCCTTCAAAGTTTGTTTTTTGGCATATATCTTATTATAATGGAGATTTTGTAACTGTCTGTAACCGAAACTACGTCACTACTGACGTCACGATTTCCTTAGTTATTGTTGTATACTGGATCATAGAATATTCAGTTTACTTGTACATCCAAATACAGTTTGCGCCAGACATAGAGCAACTCGCAACAGAGTACTAAAACATCGAGGTCGATGGTTCGCGTAATAGCTCCGTAATCTTCAGTATCAGGTATTTGCCTCTCATCCCACTTATGAGAATGTGACACATGGACAATTTTTATGTGGGCCAACCCACAAGCCGAAGCTCATGGGTGGTAGGCACAAAAAGTCCGTTGATCCCGTCGGCATTCCCCCTCAAAGGGGCGCTTCAGGCACTGGGCAATAAACCCAGCCCTGTCCCTTTAAATCAAGGGGGCAGGTATTGCCTGGGGGGATAGCCCCCTGGGATCAACGCTGTTAATTTTACTTAGCCGCTCCAGAGACCGAAATCCTGAAATATGTGTTATATATCTTTCAGAAATAAAGATTTACATAGCATATGGTGGAAATAATTTGCATAATGATTTTAACAGAACTGAGTTTACTAAATAATTATCTACTGCTACTGATTTCTAATACTTTCATGTTATTCTCAAATGTATTAAAATCAACCCTATATATAATTTTATATAGAAATCAGTTAAAGAAACATTAAAATAAGTTTAAAAATAAAATCTTTATATTCGTTCTTATTTAGTTTCGTTAGTCTTTCTAATTTAATATAATATTTCATTATATTAAAACTTGTGGTGCATACTTTTGCTACTGTATATGATGACGATTCCTGAACCCTTCATATATATATATATATATATATATATGTATATATATATATATCATTATCACCATGTCGCGCAATTAGCACGGATATCCATGACAATCTCTCGCCAACCTTTCCTATCATTCATTTTCCCAGGGAGGTCCTCTGCGCAGCATCCTGCATCTTTGCTTAGTTGGTCAATGTAGGTTCTTGATGGGCAGCCCACACTAGCATGCGTTGGCTTCCACAGGAGAACGTCGCTTATGAGCTCGTCCTTGCTTCTCCAGCAGTGCCTGGCATGCCTTGTCCGTCTCACTCGAATGGTTTGTGAGATGGGGGGCAGGTGGCCATATAGCTGTTTCCTCGTGGGGTGCTGCTTCCACGATTTGTTCAGGACTGCACGCAGCATTCTTGTGCAACTCCCGTCCAGCTTGTTCTCAAGGCGCTTCGTTAGGGTCCAAGTGGTGCAGCTATACAGCAATACTGATATAACCACCGCTTGGAAGAATTGTCGCTTTAGCTTGTCATCCACAGACACGTGTTTCGGCGTTTCACGCCTCTTCAGTGTAGCTAGTCACAACAACTAACTCCGACCAGAAGCGAACCCCGACTGACTTTACGCTTGCCCGACCCGTTAACCTCTAGGCCATTGTCAGCTGCCGTTTAAGGAGCAGTGTTTTAACTGTTTTAAATACATACCTCTGTGTATATACTTTACGATCACCAGAGAGATAAAATATGTAAACAGATGATCATTGCGTTATGCTGGCGGTGAAAGAAACGAGATTTGGTATTAAATAACCCACAAATATGTCATTAAACCAAACCAAACTAACCAAACCATTTCGCAGTTCACCAGTATGTCGCAGGTTATAGGTTGGACACAGAATCAGATGAAATGACCGATTTCGTCTCGAAAACACACTGTGAAGAAAACACTTCGGACGACAAGTTATCGAGAACATTTTTTTGTCAACAACTGTTAAACCTGACTTAGGATAGAGAGAGGGGTGGTGAATTATGAGCATGGACCAAGACTAACCTGAACGCATTGAACCTTCCGACTACTGTCTACTGAATGAACATGCGTATTGCTTTTATGTGGATTCCTCCTCTTTGTGTTGTCAGATCGTTAACCAAGCGTAGTGTCAGACAAGTTCGCCTTACTTCTCAGAGCTGAGACTTCATGTATCGTTATACATACTGTATCGTGAATTCTCTATACATCCGGACCTTTCTGGACGCATCCCGTAAAACAGGAGTCACCAAACTACGGCCCGCGGGCCGGATCTGGCCTGCGAAGGCATTTTATCAGACCCGCCGACGGTACTTGAATTTTTTGTTAAAACGTACGGAATGCGAGACGTTCTGATACCATTTAAATTTAAATATCTTGTTAAGCTTACTAAATCTTCATGGACTTGACTACGGAACCAACCCATCGAACGAAATTAACCGATAAACATTTGAAAGCAATTCTCTTGATTGGATGTAGCAATTCCAAACCAAACATTGACGATATGTTAAAAGACAAACTTCAGTTTCACAACCTTTCTGCTAATGTTGCGTTCTTTGATAATGTTTTGAAAATAAACATGTTTGTTAAATTTATTTTTGTACATCTTACGCCTCCCATCCATGAATATAACATGGAAAGATACATTTTGTTTAACATCTTTTTCTCGGAGCTTTCGTTCTAGCTAGCAAGTATTAAACACAATAATAATATGGTCCGCGCTCGTTATTTTTTTTCAGTTATCCGGCCCGTGCTCGTCATTTTTTCAATTATCCGGCCAACCATGAAGAAAATTTGGTGATCCCTGCCGTAGAACAAGGATTACGATAGTCTTCATTCCCAAGCGGGGGCCATATTCACAACGTGTCTCAATTATTAAGACCTTGAGGCAGACTAGTTGACGTTTCTTGATAAACGACACATGGTACTTTTGCTATTGACAATTCAGGCTCGACAGCGTTATTAGTAGCGAGATAGATAGAATGAAGAATGGTTTGATGGAGAGAGAGAGGGGGGGAGAGATAGATAGATAGAATGAAGAATAGTTTGTTGGATTAAAAAGAGAGAGAGAGAGAGAGAGAGAGAGAGAGAGAGAGAGAGAGAGAGAGAGAGAGAGAGAGAGAGCATGAATTGAATATGTTAATGTAAATATTTAGCGATCGACACAGCAATATTAAAGACATAGGAACAATTATACAATGGACATGACGAGGGGGGGGAGGTGATACAGCAGCAACGCTGACAGAGGCGAATTTTTTTTTTATGAATTTGGGGCGGCAAAATAATTTGGGCTCAGCCAATACATCTCATCCCCCCCCCCATCTCTAACACAAAGGGCACAGATGTGCTTCGAGCATCACAGAGTTTCAAGGGGACCAAGTAGTTTTAATTTAATCAACTAAAGAACACTTGTTTTATTTATTCTTTCTTTCTTTCTTTCTTTCTTTCTTTCTAATTATTTTTTTCTTTTTCATTCTTTTTTATCAAAACAATTTCTTTCTTTCTTTCTTTCTTTCTTTCTTTTGTCACGGTCTTTCTTTCTTTCTTTCTTTCTTCTTTGTCACGGTCTTTCTTTCTTACCTTTAAGTAACTCGTTTTTTTTCTTTTTCATTCTTTTTTATCAAAACAATTTCTTTCTTTCTTTCTTTCTTTCTTTCTTTCTTTCTTTCTTTCTTTATTACAGTCTTTCTTTCTTACCTTTTAATTACTCATTTTTTCTTTTTCATTCTTTTTTTTATATCAAAACAATTTCTTTCTTTCTTTCTTTCTTTCTTTCTTTCTTTTGTCACGGTCTTTCTTTCTTCCCTTTAAGTAACTCGTTTTTTTCTTTTTCATTCTTTTTTTATCAAAACAATTTCTTTCTTTCTTTCTTTCGTTCTTTCTTTTTTTCTTTCTTTCTTTTATTAGTATTTCGTTCTTACCTTTTAATTACTCATTTTTTCTTTTCCATTCTTTTTTTCATCAAAACATTCTTTCAAAAATTTCTTTCTCTCTTTCTCAGACTTTTGTTTTCCAGTCCTATATCTTTCTTTCTTTCTAATTATTCTTTTTCTTTTTCATTTATTTTTTATCAAACCAATCTCTTTCATTCATTCATTCATTCATTCTTCTTTCTTTCTTTTTTACTTTTCTAACAGTCTTTCATTCTTACTTTCTTATTATACTTTTTATTTTTCATTTCCTATTTGTTAAAATAATTTCTTTCTTTCATTCTCATGCTTCTTTCTTTCTTTCTTTCTTTCTTTCTTTCTTTTTTTTCTTTCTTTCATTCTTTCTTTCTTTTGTCCAAGTTTTTCTTTCATACTTCCTTATTATTCTGTCATTCTTTTTTTTTCTATTTTTATCAGACTTTTTCTTTCTTGTTTTTGTCAGTTTTCTTTCTTTCTTTCTTTTGTCCCACTCTTTCTTTCTTTGTCTCATTCCTTCTTTTTTTCTTTCTTTCTTTCTTTCTTTATTTATTTATTTATTTTGTCCCAGTATTTCTTTCTTTCTTTCTTGTTTTTTCTTTCTTTCTTTCTTTCTTTCTTTCTTTCTTTCTTTATTTTATCACAGTATTTCTTTCTTTCTTTCTTTCTTTTTTCTTTCTTTCTTTTTTCTTTCTTTCTTTATTTTGTCCCAGTATTTCTTTCTTTCTTTCTTTCTTTCTTTCTTTCTTTCTCGGTGGTTCAATATTACGCGCTCCCTATTCTCCTCCCCCCCCCCACTGGCAATATGAAACACCCTGAATTAAATGATTTGCTACGCTTCACTCTACCGATGGAATCTCATAACTTGTACACCCAGCACACGACCACCATTTCACTTTTCGAACTAATACTCTGTAATACCCGCCTACTAAAACAAATTCCTTCAGTTTTCACATACAAGTTTTTTTTTGTCTTTGTAGCAAAATCAAAACATCGTCTGGTCACCCATTTTTTTTCATTTGGTAGTGTCAAAATTTCGTTCAGCTCATTGATTAAAAAAAACCCAGAAGATACGTTTTTTTTTATTTCGGCATTTATGAACAACCTATTTACTATACCTATCTTAGTTCTTCAAATCTATCTATCTATCTCGTCGTTCAGATCTATCTATCTAATCATATCTATCTTCTATCTAGTCTGCCTATTCAGATCTATCTATCTATCTATCTATCTAATCTATTCTATCCAAGCCTGTTCAGATCTATCTATCTATCGTAGTTGTAGATCTATCTAATCTATCTATCTATCTATCTTTCTATCTATCTATTCTCAGCCTGTTCAGATCTATCTAATCTATCGTAGTCTTTCAGATCTTTCTATCTATCTATCTATCTATCTATCTATCTTCTATTCTATCTATCTATCTCTAGTCTGTTTAGATCTATCTATCTATCTATCTTATCCTATCTATCTATCTCTGCATATTCAGATCTATCTATCTATCTCTGCATATTCCGATCTATCTATCTTCTATCTATCTATCTATCTATCGTAGTCTGTTCAGATCTATCTATCTATTCTATCTTTCTTGTCTGTTAGATCTATATCTATCTATTTATCTATCTATCTATCTACTATCATCACTTATCTCAGCCTGTTCAGATCTATCTATCTATCTATCTAATCTATCTATCTATCTATCTATTCTATCTCAGTCTGTTCAGATTTAGCTATCTATCATCTATCTCATCTATCTCGTCTGTTTCAGATCTATTCATCTATCTCAGTCTGCTCAGAGTCTATCTATCTATCTATCTCAACCTGCAGCATCTATCTATCTATCTATCTATCTATCTACTATCTCAGCCTATTCAGATCTATCTATCTATCTCCAACCTGTTCAATCCATCTATCTATCTATCTATCTATCTATCTATCTATCTTATCTATCTCAGCATGTTCAGACTATATCTCATCTAACTATATAGCATGTCAGACTCATATCTATCTATCTATCTATCTATCTATCTATCTATCTCAGGCCTGTTCTGATCTATCTATCTATCTATCTATCTATCTATCTATCTATCTATCTCCAGGCCTGTTCAGATCTATCTATCTATCTATCTATCATCTATCTATCTATCTATCTTCACACCTACACGCAAAACATTTCCTTATAGAGTGCTTGCGGTTATTTCGCTCTAATTCAGAAAGAAATATTTCAAGCAAATATATGGAGGGATATGTTTGACAAAACGAACATGGATGACATTTTATATTGAGAGAAATAAAGATATAACTAAAATTATGAATAATATATAAAAAATACATCCACGAAATACATCTTCATGTAATGGAAACTTGAGTACCAACTTTTATCTCACACCCTAACAGTTTTTGGCATTAAATAACCCACAGGGTTATTATACCATCAAACAAACCCCAAAACAAAAACAAAACCAAATGAAACCAAAGAAATTATTTTATACGACTAGAAAGAATATGCGCCCTCCGTCTGTGATCGTAAGAATTTAAGTTTTAATGTTAGAAGTATGTTAAATTAAATTAAATTAAATTAAAAAGATTAACGAAATTAAATAATATTTCTTTGAATGTATAAGATGAGGCTTGAAGATTAGTATTATCGCGTTATTCGGATATGTCCCCATCTTCACTGTTATTTTGTACAAACGTCGCCGATATGCCCTCCGTCACTCTTCGGGTATTTCTTGTCAGACTTCTGAAACCTTCTTAGCTTCGGAACCATCTTGATACTCGGCGAACTTTTCTCGTAATCAGGAGCCATCATGGAACTTTGAACTCAGTACAGGGGTATTTCATCTCTCT
>CM042164.1:88848095-88865297 GCA_023376005.1 Doryteuthis pealeii | reverse complement strand
TCAACTCTTCAGGCAAGTTTCTCTGCCCTTTTCGCGCTCTATCCTCAATTTCCTTCAACAAAGTCTCTTTTCGCTCCTTCTTGCTCTTCTTGAAAAAAAAAAAAATTTAAAGAAATGACAAGTCGAAATGTCAAAATCTGCAAACTTATTTTTGCTGTATTGTGTTGAAATATACAAAACCCTGCAGCTTACCTGTGGATATACCACAGTATGTGATTAATTCAATTATAAAACGTTGTATGTTTTACTTAAGAGCTGTACTCCTGCAAAATAATTTCAATATGTCATCATCATCCAGTCGCGCATGGCAGCACGGATATCCATGACAATCTCTCGCCAAACCTTCCTATCATTCATTGCATCATGGGAGCTCCTCTGCCTGAGCAGCAGCCATCTTCGCATAAGCTAGTCAATGTAAGTCTTGCTGGCGCCCCACACTTGCAGCCATGTGTTGGCTTCGCACAGGAGAACCGTCGCTTATGAGCTCGTCCTTTGTTCTTCAGCAGTGTCCTGTGGAAACGCCAAACACATGGACATGCAAGTGTGGGGCGCCCAGCAAGGACTTACATTGACTAGCTATGCGAAGATGCTGGCTGCTCAGCAGAGGAGCTCCCAGATGCAATGAATGATAGGGAAGGTTGGCGAGAGATTGTCATGGATATCCGTGCTGCATGCGCGACATGATGATGATGACATATTGAATTATTTTGCAATAGCTCTTAAGTAAACATATCAAACGTTTTATAATTGAATTATCATACTGTGGTATATCCACAGGTACTGCAGGGTTTTGTATATTCAACACAATACAGCAAAATAAGTTTGCAGATTATTGACATTTCGACTTGTCATTTTTTAATTTTTTTTTTTTTCAGAAGAGCAAGAAGGAGCGAAAAGAGACTTTGTTGAAGGAAATTGAGGAAGAGCGCGAAAGGGCAGAGAAACTTGCTGAAGAAGTTGAAGCCCTTGAGGAAGATGAAGATGAGGAGGAGGAAGAAGAGGAGGAGACAGAAGGAGAAACCAAACAGAACGTAAGTTCTTTTATCTAAAAATTAGAAGCGGTTACTCGGCGCCACCTGGGTAGAGGGGGGGGGGTAAAAAGGTAGTCGCGCAGATCCATTATTGTTGAATTGCAAGTTGGATCCTCGCAGGATTCCCCATTAAAATCCTTACGTAAAAAAAGACCTTGCGTTGATCCATCCACTATGAAAAGAAACCGCCCTGTCAGTGGGGCGTTAGAATGCACCAACTGCACCTCTGCAGTAGGGTACGACCCCCCATCTCAATGTGGCCACCTGTTGGTCGTGGGTGGCGACCAGTCATGCTTAAGGATAGAACCCAGGGGGATGAGCAGTTGATGACTTGCAATACTCCACTTTGGCTTTATCTTGGGGCAGACGGGCGGTCGGAGAGGCCCCCCTCCGATCAATCGACTGGTCACGTCAAGCCCTAGCACCTATATGATTGCCCCAATCCTATTGCCCTTATAGCAACCCCCAACCCATTTTTATCATATGGGTGCTAGAAGGCGGTGGCTGGGGGGTCTACATGTCCTGGGAATGGCGTTAAATTCTATCTGAAGGTGAGGTTCCAGTTCTGGAGATTTGGGGAATGTGGGGCACCCCTTCATCACCATTGCTCCCTGGTCCACTCTGACCCGGAGTCATAGTACCTGTTAAGGTCCCATCTATGGGTTAAATTGAAAAATTTATTTATAAAAAAAATTGTATTATCCATTAAGAATTGATTTATTTCAAAACTTTATCGGCATTAAATGACCCACTAAGGTTGATATACTGTAAAACAAAACCAAACCAAACCAATCTGAAAAGAAAAATTAATGTCTACTATTTACAACATTAAATACAAAAAAAAAAAGAAAATTAAAAAGCAAATTATCTAATACTATCATTCTTAAGCCTGAGCAAAGGCCTAATAAACAGCTGTACGGTGTTCCACATGTCGCACGCGTTATTCGCCGAGTTTGCTTGTCAGGATTATTTTCAATAATTATCGCATTCTATACGATATACGCATTGTTATTGCCTTAAAAAAATATAAATAATAATATACTTTACTTAACAATGCTTCAAAAGCAAATTATCAAATAATATATATATATATATATATATATATATATATATATTGAACTATTTTGCTGTGATATATCCACAGGTCCTGCTAGTTAATTGTGAATACTGGGGGGGTGTATATACCATCATCTATGGCATTTTCTTTTTATTTATCAATGATATTCATTCATTTATTTACCAGGATCAACCGATTAGCTTATTCGATGATGACGATGAAGAGGAAGAAGAGGAAGAAGATGGAAGCCCAATTCCTGGAAGAAGTGAGTTTTGTGTTTCTTTAAATCTACAATTACTAGAAATTAACCCGTTCACTGTCCTTTTTCATCCTTTTTTTTAGTAATTTCTATTAATAATGGAGATTCGCTTCCGGTTTTTGTCTGTAACAAAAACTACGTCACTGCTTACGTCACATTACCCAAAATCGTCATAACATAAAATAAATACACTCAAAATTTGAACATGCAACATTAGACAGTTCTCATTGTTTTTTAGAACAAGTTTTGATAAATACATGACTGGTATTATATATCTATATATAGTTTGTTTTATTTTAATGCTCATTTAAAGTTTACATTTCAAATTGTTTTATTTTTTAATCCTTTAATGAATTTGATGATTTTACTTACTTTTTAACTCCCACCCCTCAGGCAATATGTTTCAAAAATCTATTTTTACATCGCCCGGAGGGTGTTTTTTATTTTGTACTAGTGATAATAATGGCTGTCAACACGTGTTCGAGAAAGACCATAACATGTTTTTTTATCATCATATTATTACGTTAGGTGTCAGTAGCATTTGACACTGTATCCTTGTGTTTTCTCAGATGACTCACCAGGCCAGCCCTGGAGAGACATACTCTTCCACATAAACTACATGTTGGAACTTCTCCACTTTGAATGTTGCTGGGCTGAAAATTACCCTTTCTAATAGCCCGCGTCAGTTTTTTTGGTGTTTAATTCGGTTGGACTCAAATTCTTCCACAGACAGGTAGATGGTGGCTCTCCAGCAGGTCTATTACAAGCTAGCTTCTCCCAGTCCTCCACAGCAATAACAGTGTTCTTCAGAGTGTCCTTGAGGCAGTCCTTAAACCTCAATTTGGGTTTGCACTGACGACGTTTGCCAATTGAGATTTCCTCGTAAGATAGTTATTTTGGGATTCGACAATCATTCATGCGAACTAGATGACCAGACCAACGAAGATGTGATCTAAGGATCAAACTCTCAATATAAGACAGGTGACATCTTTCAAGCATTGTGGTGTCTGGTGTAAATGACAACCTTTTTAGTAATTGTTCAGATTTTTTGATGATATATATACATATATATATTTACCAACCCCTCCGCACGAGCAGGATGTGACACAAGGTCAATTTCTTAAGTGGAGTTCAACAGGTTTGAATTCAGAGTTTTCCTTCTCCTAGACCGGTTGCCTAGCCAATGTTAAAGAGTCCAGTCTGCCCTACAATTTATCCATAGCTGGTGGGAGAGTAGGATTCATACCTTTTCCAAGGGTATTAGCGCTAAGTGATATTTTGGTGATATAAGGTGTGTGATAGATCTCCGCTGCTAATTATAGACTAGGCGAGATCATGTGACGTATTTCTTGGCCAATCACTGTCAGTACTCTGAGGCTGATACAATACTTAACCGACCTTACTGATCATAATTCCGCTACCATTCTTGGACGACGGACATAGGATTAAATCACTGGACCTTTACCAATACGCAGGGTAAGACTTATACGCTTACCAAAGGATCACCAAAGGATTCCATAACATAGGACTTTCTTTAAGCCCTATTTTAACTGGCCAAGGATGGCATTTAAAAACTTTACAGTAATGCCCTTGTTATAAGCGGAGACACAGGTTTTTGCTTATATACAAAGTTTATACAATTATTTTCCTATTATTGATTGCTTGCTTGCTTAGCTCAGTCGGTAGAGCATCCGCCTTGGCAACCACAAGGTTCCAGGTTCGATACCTAGCCTTCGCCAACTTAGCATATGCGTAGCACAGTTTGGGCCTGTGCGGTAAAGTTGGGAGCTGAAGGTAGGTGTGATGCAAAAAGTAATGTCCCTGGTCTAGCACTATAATTTGAATGAAAGTTCCAGGTTTGCATGTATAAGTTGAATCAATGTTCCGGGTTTGATACTGGCCCTCACCAATTCGGCACATGCGTAACACTGTTGTATACACTTTCTTACTTCTTACTTCTAGTCGTATCTTCTTCTGGCCGGCTTTGCTATTCTGATCGTCTATCTTGGTCTGGAATCTTCTAAGGTCTGGATTTTCTTGGGGACTTCGGGTCTGGTTTCTGTTAGGGATTTCTCCTTATCAGAAGCCCTGTGTCATTGTTAATTTTTAGATAATAAACACAAGACTTCGATTTACTTTTGATGTTAGTTTATTGTTAATCCCCAAACCAGACGTCTGCGCAGATCCTTACATCCTACGAGCTCGGCTTCTAACTTCTAAAGTGACTGAGTTGCTCACTATCCTTAAACCGGAACAGGGTCTTCTATGCCTTCCGGTTCTCACGATTTATCCCCGGAAGGCAAGGTGAGAGTGAGGTCAAGCGCCGTCACTCACTCTCAAGGCCATCAGCTGCACTAATCGCCATTATGTTTCTATACTACCTTATATAAGTATTAGGGATCTAATAATTATATAACAGCACAGCTTGGATCTGTTTGGTAAAGTGGGGAGATACTGGAAGGTGTGGCGCTGCAATCTCCCTGATCTAGCGCCAGGGAAAAGGGAGTAGACTCCCTCGCTGTCCGGCCGATACCAACAATAGGTCACACCGTCGATTTTACTTACTTACCTATAGTCTCCTCTACAAAACGCGCGGTGTAATGGTTATCGTCGTATGGAATTGATTCGGCGATTCAAATCCTGGACGTGACTGTATTTCACATTGCGCTAATACCCTTGAGAAAGGTATGAATCTAACTTTTCTCCCTCCAGCTATGGGTAAATAGTAGGGATGATTGAGCTCTTTGATTTTGGCTTGGCAACCAGTCTAGGAGAAGTATTAAGACCTGTTAAATCCCGCTTAAGAAATTGATCTTGTGTCGCATCCTATTCTTGCGGAGGGGTTGATTATATATATATATATATAAATTGAACTTAACGGACCTAAATTCCGCCATCGTATGTCACCCCACCGAAAGAAAAAATAAACCCAAAATCAGGGAATTATCCGAATTTAATGAAATTTTCACTTTTGATATATTAATGAATAAAAGATATAATGCACCAGTTATTTTATTTAAAGACTCTTACATTTTTTCAGGTCAGTTAATTTTGAACCGCGTATCTTTGAGAATCTTTGTTACGCCTCAAAGATACGTGGTAAGTCTCACGAACTTGGCTCTATACACAGGAAAGACTTTATATTGTTAGTCATTGTTTTGTTGTTAGATAAATTGTTAGAATTGAACTAAGTTTTAATTCATTTATTTATTGTTGTTAGTCTTAGAATTAGATTCTATAATAACGTCAATTCCATGAAAAACTTATTATTTTCGGGATCAGCACCATCTAATTAGCAAAAATGTGTTTGGTTTCCTGGCACCAAAAATCGTGTTGACCAGTGTAATTATTTGTTTATTTGATATTTCTTAATAAATATGGAACAAATTTTCAAATAAGAAATAGATACTTAATAGATAAATTAAAAAAACAACGTAAATTTATGTGACAATTTGTCTGCAAATGGTGTATGTTACTTCAAATTTGATCATGTTTTCTTTTGAAATTAAATAGACTCAAATTTGATCTTGTCTATAAATTGATGTATGTTACTTAAAATTTGATCATGTTTCTTTTGAAATTAAATAGACTCAAATTTGATCTTGTCTGTAAATTGATGTATGTTACTTAAAATTTGATCATGTTTTCTTTTGAAATTAAATAGACTCAAATTTGATCTTGTCTATAAATTGATGTATGTTACTTAAAATTTGATCATGTTTTCTTTTGAAATTAAATAGACTCAAATTTGATCTTGTCTGTAAATTGATGTATGTTACTTAAAATTTGATCATGTTTTCTTTTGAAATTAAATAGACTCAAATTTGATCTTGTCTGTAAATTGATGTATGTTACTTAAAATTTGATCATGTTTTCTTTTGAAATTAAATAGACTCAAATTTGATCTTGTCTGTAAATTGATGTATATTACTTAAACTGACACGAAGGAATTTTTACATGTATAAATTCTTAAAGAATCTCCACCTTAATCAGAGTTAAGTTTATATTTGAATAAAACTGAAAGTAAAGTCATATTTTTGTTCGTCTTTCATTACAACATCAAACGCTGGTCTTTTGTTCAATTATTTAGTCATATCTTGTAAGATCTGTTCAATGAATAGTGTTATATAACGAGTGCGCCGAGAAAGGCGCTCGGAGTGGAGGGGGTCGGAGTGAGGGGGCTCGGAGTGTGTGTGTGTGTGGGGGTTGTGTCAAACTTGGACGGGTACACAACTCTAACTCAAGTGTAAAATTAAAGCTTTTCTTTTTTTAACCTTTGCCTTTCTTGAATATATTATATATATATATATATATATATATATATATATATATATATATATATATTAATGGTGCACAACCTACTCGAGTTTCACCATAAGGTTCTTCGGGGTTAAATCCACTGGATTAATCAAGATATTGATTAATTGAAATCGATTACACATGTGTATTTTTAACAGAGCAAAGTAATTTTCATCTGACGAAACTCGGAGGGTCTCAGATAACCACGGGTGGAAATGAACAATAATCATTACATACACGGTCTTTAAGTCTTTTTTTCTTTGCAAATTTCTTTGCAAATATATATATATATATATATATATATATATATATATATATATATATATATATATATATATATATATATATATATATTAAACTCCAAAAATTGAAGCGGGCTATTAGAAAGGCTGATTTTCAGTCCAGCAACATTCAAAGTGAAGAAGTTCCAGCATGTAGTTTATGCGGAAGAGTATGTTTCTTCATGGCTGGCCTGGTGAGTTATCTGAGAAAAACACAAGGATACTCTGTCAAATGGACCAGTAATGACAATGTGATCCCAGGGGGGTCATCCCCCTTGTAACATCTGCCCCCTTGATTTAAAAGGGCTTGGAATGTGTTTACTACCAAGTGCCTGAGGCGCCTCGGTAGAGGAACGCCGAAGGAATTCA
Organism: Doryteuthis pealeii; assembly: GCA_023376005.1. Taxonomy (NCBI): domain Eukaryota; kingdom Metazoa; phylum Mollusca; class Cephalopoda; order Myopsida; family Loliginidae; genus Doryteuthis; species Doryteuthis pealeii. Next base: position 88,858,001 of record CM042164.1, on the reverse strand, counting down.
CGCAATTTTATACCTACCACGCATGGGCTTCGATTTGTGTCTGAGTGGCATGGCGGGGTGTCAGTAAATACATTCAAAAGAAACTTGAAATCTCAATTACTACTATCTTGGGCTAGACGGGCGGTCGGAGAGGCCCCCTCCGATCAATCGGCTGGTCACGTCAAGCCCTAGCACCTATATGATTTTCCCAACCCTATTGTCCTTATGGCAAGCCCCAACCCCTTTTTATCATATGGGTGCTAGAAGGCGGTGGCTGCGGGTCTACATGTCCTGGGAATGACGTTAAACTCTATCTGATGGTGAGGTTCCAGTTTTGGAGGTTTGGGGAATGTGGAGCACTCCTTCATCACCATTGCTCCGTTGGTCCACTCTGACCCGGAGTGGTAGTACCTGTTAGGGTCCCATCTATGGGTTAAATAGAAAAATGTATTTATAAAAGAATTGTATTATCCATTAAGAATTGATTTATTTCAAAACTTTATCGGCATTAAATGACCACTGAGGTTGATATGTCGTAAAACAAAACAAACCAAACCAAATCAATTACTACTGAAAAGCAATTTCGATCCTCGTTCCACCTCCCACCCGTAGCGAATTTGAATAGGTATGAATCTAATTATTCCCTCCGCACTTAATGGGTAAATAGTAGGACTGACTGGGCTCTTTAGCCTCTCTGGTACCGTATCTCTTCCCCTCTTGATACATTTAAAGATTTAGATCGATGGATAGATAGATATGAATGAATTTAGAATAGATAGATAGATAGATAGATAGATAGATAAGAACAAACTTGAGATCGTTATATAGATTTAAAAAAACTGGATAGATAGATAGATAGATAGATAGATAGATAGATATAAATGAACTTAGATAGATAGATTGATAGATAGATAGATAGATAGATAGATAAGAACAAATTGAGATCGTTAGATAGATTTTTAAAAAACTGGATAGATAGATAGATATATAGATAGATATAAATAAACTTAGATAGATTGATAGATAGATAGGTAGATAGATAAGAACAAATTGAGATCGTTAGATAGATAATAAAAAAAACTGGATAGATAGATAGATGTGAATGAACTTAGATAGATAGATAGATAGATAGATATGATTGAACTTAGATAGATAGATAGATCGATAGATAGATAGATAGATAGATAGATAGATAAGAACAAATTGAGATCGTTAGATAGATAAAAAAAAACTGGATAGATAGATAGATAGATAGATAGATAAGAACAAATTGAGATCGTTAGATAGATAAAAAAAACTGGATAGATAGATAGATAGATAGATAGATAAGAACAAATTGAGATCGTTAGATAGATTAAAAAAACTGGATAGATAGATAGATAGATAGATAGATAGATAGATATGATTGAACTTAGATAGAACTTTAAGTGCCGATTTAACTCGTTTTAAAAGAATTTTCGAATTATTCACTAATTTTGAATCTTTGCAATTTATTTTTCAGATCCTTGCGAATCCAAGAAATGTGGCCGTGGAATGGAATGTGTCTTGGTTAAAAATCAAGCAGTCTGCGAATGCATCAAGAAGTGCCGAAAGCAAGATTCTCGCCATAACGTAAGACATCATTTATGTTCCATTTCAAACCCAAATTTGTTATTTATAGATTTGATGTTTTGGACATATTATTCCAGTGACGAGGAAGTGAAATCTGTAGTGAAGCAGTGGCTCAAAGAACAGTGAGCAGGGAAACGTTCTCTCATTCGAAGGTGTAACATTGCTATTGAGAGAAACGGTGACTACTGATTTGGGGTTGAAATGGGACATAAAAGAAACATAAAATCTATTTAAAACATCGGACCATATTACCTTTAGGCACCCCTTTTTGATCTCGATTAAGAAAGGACATGTTTTTCATTTACACCGTCAATATCCGGTTGTTTGTTAGGGTTAGGGGTTAGGGGTAGGGTTAGGGGTTAGTTTTATAATTTTAAAAAATATCTAAAAATCGGCTGTTAAAACAACAATTGACGGTGTAAATGAAAAACATGTCCTTTCTTAATCGAGATCAAAAAGGAGTGCCTAAAGGTAATATGGTCCGATGTTTTAAATATATTTTATGTTTCTTTTATGTCCCATTTCAACCCCTAAATCCGGAGTCACCGTTTCTCTCAATAGCAACGTTCCACCTCACAAATGAGAGCACGTTTCCCTGCTCACTGCTTCACTACAGATTTCACTTCCTCGTCACTGGAATAATATTTGCCTCTCTGTTTAATGTTTGAAAGATGGTTCGAGTGGCAAAAATGTATTCAGTGACGGGGAAGTGAAATCTGTAGTGAAGAAGAGGCTCAAACAACAGTCAACATACTTTTACGGGGCAGAGATACATGCTCTCATTCGAAGGTGGGACATTTCTATTGAGAGAAACTGTGACTAAGTGGAGAAGTAGGGATGTGATCCACAGAAGACCAGTTTCATTTTGATGTATAATGCATATTCCTGTGTTGGTAATTATACCTGTCCTAAACAAAATGACATTACTTTTTTACTCACCTATGTGGAGAAGTAGGGATGTGATCCACAGAGGACCAGCATCATTTTGATGTATGATACATATTCCTGTGTTGATAATTATACCTTTCCTAAACAAAATGGCATTACTTTTTTTACTAACCCTCGTACATGTTCCTGCGTTGGTGATTATTCCTGTCCTAAACAACATGGCCTTAACTTTTGACACACCTATGTGGAGAAGTAAGGATGTGATCCATACAAGACCAGCTTCATTTTAACGTATGATACATGTTCCTGTGTTGGTAATTATACCTGACCTAAACAAAATGGCATCACTTTTTGATTCACCTATGTCGAAAAGTAGGGAGGTGATTCACAGAAGACCAGCATCATTTTGATGTATGATACATGTTCCTGTGTTAGTAATTATACCTGTCCTAAACAAAATGGCATTACTTTTTGACTCACCCTCGTACATGTTCCTGTGTTGGTAATTATACCTGTCCCAAACAAAATGGCATCACTTTTTGATTCGTCTATGTGGAGAAGTAGGGAGATGATCCATATATGACCAACTTAATTTTGACGTATGATACATGTCTCTGTGTTGGTAATTATAACTGACTTAAACAAAATGGCATTACTTTTTGACTCACCCTCGTACATAAAATAATGTATTAACAATAAAAAAAAACTCTTCTTTTCAGATGAAAACTTACCATTGTTGATTTAATTTTTTGTTATTTTTTTTTTTCAGGTTTGCAGTAAAGCAAACGTGACATTTGAGACTGAATGCGAACTTGATCGTCAGTTTTGCCTTTGCTCACATGACTTGGAAGGATGCGCCGATGCGAAATACAAAACAGTTCGACTTGATTATTTCGGAGCATGCAGAAGTAATTATAGAATTCATTAATTAAAAAAAAAAATGTTGGGTTTTGGTTGAATTTATTGCAACGGGCGTTAACCACACAAATAAGCACGGATAAGTCGACGTTACTCCAGAAAGACAGTCCGGCTGAATTTACACAAAGGTGTCAAAATTAGGGAAGACCCATAAAAAACAGAACCCACAAATTTTGTAATAAAACTGTTAATTTTAACTATGGGGGTCGAAGGTTAGTGTCTAGGGTTAGGGTTTGGGTTAGGGTGAGGGTGAGGGTTAGGGTTAGGGTTTAGGGTTAGTTTAATGGGAAAATGAATAAATAATTTGCGATCTGTTTTTTTCTGGGTCACGAAGGGGATTTTAACTTTTTTAATACACACATCGCTTTGTATGTAAAAGCCGTCATAGAATGCTCCATCCCTTATATAGGAGAGCGTTGCGTTTATGCTTTTAGTTGGCGGTCATCAGCGAAAATCCCCCCACCAGAGTGCTCAACCCTTGGGGGATGGGGAGCATACGTAATGACGTATCGACGCCATTTGAAATATCAGTAACATAGTGTGAACGCATTCTAAAAGTCATATACCATAAATGGCCACGCTTAAATCTAACATTACGATCACAGAGAGATCTAGTTTGCGAGCAAACGATCATTGCTTATATGCTTAGTAGTGAAAGTTAATTTAAATCACCCCTTATATATATATATATATATATATATATATATGTGTGTGTGTGTGTGTGTGTGTGTGTGTGTGTGTGTGTATTTAGGCAGCATTTTTTCTTGTAGGCATATATTGTTAAATAATGCAGCCATTTTCTGTCTGCAAGTTTTGTCCTTTGTTTTTTCGTATTGCCGGATTATTTTTGTAATATCTGGCGAGAATTGGTTGATGTATTTGCCATATGTCATAGACCGAGTACTTTCTGCCCTATCGTGGTCCATCTTCAATATATATATATATACGTAAGGACGCCATTTGAAATATCAGTAACATAGTGTAAACGCATTCTAAAAGTCATATACCATAAATGACCACGCTTAAATCTAACATTACACATTTATTCACATTTTCATGGGAGTCTGCTTTCTTCTTATACATCTTACCATAATTTTGTAAGTTAGTTCATACAAGCGTTCACCCGAAGAGCTACAATTGTTAAAAAAATCCTCGTTTAATGAATAAATATTGTCAACTGCCTGTTTTATAATTTCACATGTAAATTTAACCATTACATGTAAATTTATCCATTATGATCTCTTCATAAAAGGATTCTGTATGATTTCCTCATGCCCTTAACTAATAATAATATCAATTCTAACTAGCAAATATATTCACCCTCCGCCGAGTGCAAGTATTTAAGTTTTAATGTAATAAAATATTATATCAAATTAGAAAGCTTTATGAAACTAAATAAGAATGCAGATAAAAAGTTTTGAAACAGACGAGGATATAATTGAAAAATTGAACAACTAAAACTTACTTTCATCACTCCCGTCTTTCATTGCTAAATTTTCGCAATTTAACAATTTAGTTCAAATAGGAAGTAAAGAATAAAATTACAGTTATTTCTTCTTGTTAATGGATTTCTTTTAAAATTTATTCCCAAGATTTTTTGCTTATATTCATTAAAATAAAACCAAACAATTAGAAATCGATAATTCTAAGCACATTTGTTAAAAGCATTATATATTATCAACTACCTGTTTTATAATTTCACATTTAAATTCATTTTCATGTACATTTTCAATTTATTTTTATTATTTTTTTTTTAGAACTTCCCACTTGTCTTCCAAAACAACTGAAAGAATTCCGCGTTCGTGTCCAGGAATGGCTTTTTAGAGTCATGAAGGATTTGGTAAGTGTTAAATATTCATAGATTGAAAGAATCTTTTATTTGGCATGTAGTGTAGTTATCGAAAAAAAAGTAATAATTGGCATTGCCGTCTCGGGAGAATATATATATATATATATATATATATATATATATATATATATATAGTTCTTGTGCCCCTGAAGTTACTGCGCCTCTTGTGGCTGTGAAATTATCTTAAGTAACAATTACACAAAAAATGTCAATATGGACGTACAATTTATGGGATTCCCTAATCTCCTTTTGTACCATATGATATTTAGGCACCCCTATTTGATCTCGATTAAGAAAGGACATGTTTTTCATTTACACCGTTAATATCCGGTTGTTTGTTAGGGGTTTAGCGTTAGGGGTTATTTTTATAATTTAAAATAAAATCTCAAAACCGTCAGTTAAAACAACCGGATATTGACGGTGTAAATGAAAAACATGCCCTTTCCTAATCGAGATCAAAAAGGGGTGCCTAAAGGTCATATGCTCCTTTTTTTATTGGCATATCAGTCTCAGAAGACTATAATATAGTTTTTTGTGTCCCTGAGGTTACAGCGCCTCCTGTGACTGTGAAGTCCAATGTTTGAAAAACATTCTCGACCACAGATGTCGCATGTGAAGGCTCTCCCTGAAGATGTTGATGTGCCAGTGCTTTGTTGCCACTGCTTTCTTCTGGGCCACTTGGCTTCATGGTGTTGCGCCAGGGTGACAAAAAAATCAACTGTCCCAAAAGCTGAAACCGTTAATGCCAAATATGGTAATGACATTTTGGGGGCAATTTGAGAACTTGGCTGTGATTTGATAATCTATCAAGTTACCAAGGATTCTAGAAGCTTAGAAAAATAGTTTGAAATTTAATCAGTTAGGCCAGAACCAAAGAAGAGAGCGAATCTAAATTCCATCTATGGTCTGTTTGCTCATTCCCGGTTAGCAAAAACGTCAAATATTAATAAAGTTCGCGTGCACACAGAAGATCACATCTTGTTTATTCGGCCCAACAAAGAAGGGGTGGAACAGCGTGGGAACGCGATGAAAGATGGCGGTGAGTATAATGACTAACGGACTAGACAAGCTGGTTTTACTCCCTACTGGTTTTAGTAAAAAGGGGATGCTTGACGCTCCTTATTGATGTCATCAAGTTTATTTTGATAAACACCGGGAAACACTACAAGGAAAAACATTCAATAAAAGGATAACAGCAAATACTTTTCAAAGAAATAGAAAACCCGAAATAAATAGGACAACTTCTTACCGTGTCACCTGTCCTGACCAACGGCGTAAACTAAAAGGATTTGTATATAAGTTCCCCTTACCATTTTCCGGCTAGGAATTCATAAACCGCAGAAACTAATGGTCAGCACAAAATGAAATTAATAAAACCCACAAATTACTGTAAATTGGACATTGTGGTTGTAGTTAATTTTATAAACAAAAAATAACTACATAAAAAAAGGGCTGACTTCTGATTTAGGTCGGAAAATTAAAACGGAAAGTTTTTTGGTTGTACCCAATGACAGTTTAACTACAATCTATGAATTAACATTTTACGAATTGGGTTATGGTTTTAAGGGATTAAGGTTGTTTTTAATTACGTATTGCTTAAAAAAAAAAAACAATTACTATACATTTAATGTTGAAAAATATTTTTTAAAAACTAAGTTTAATTGAAATTATACATTGCAATACTAACACAAACAACTGTCTTTCAATGATTATTCAATAATTAATTTCAATGGTTAATTAAATGTATAGTAATTTGGGATTTTGTTGTTTATTTTTTTTAAGCAATACGTAATTAAAAACAACCTTAATCCCATAATCCCGTAACCCAATTCGCAAAATGTTAATTCATAGACTGTAGTTAAACTATCATTGGGTACCACCAAAAAACTTTCCGTTTTAATTTTCCGACCTAAATCAGAAGTCACCCAAATAAGATATAATTAACGGGTCAGTTTAGCGGCAGTTACGGCTGCTGATACAACATGATTTTAAGATATTATTAAAATTCTTTTTTTTTTTTCTTTGAGGACGGGAAACTTGATAAGAGAGGGGAATGGAAGGAGAGAAATCCGATTTTTTAAGTGTTGTTTCTGTCATTTGCCATAATTGAAAACAAAATCTAGACTGGTATTTTTTTTTTTCAATCTATTTTAGCAAGCCAGAAAACAAATCGCTGATTATGAAAAATGGTTGGAAGCTGCCAAGAAAGAAAAGAATCATGAACATGCTGTTGTCTGGAGATTCTGTCAGTTGGATAATAAACCGAGAGATACGTAAGTATATATATATATATATATATATATATACATTCTTCGCCCTCTATTATATAAAAAAGATAATAATTTATTTTTTTGTTAAATTCTTCTTCTTCTTCTTCTTCTTCTTCTTCTTCTTCTTCTTCTTCTTCTTCTTCTTCTTCTTCTTCTTCTTCTTCAACCCCCTCTGATCAATTAAGTGGTCACGTCAAGCCCTAGCACCTACATGATTGTCCTGACCCTATTGCCATTATAGCAAGCCTCAACAGTTTTCATGTATGATAGAAGGAGGTGACTAAGGGTCTTAGTGTCTTATATATATATATATATATATATATATATATATATATATATTATATATATAGTATTTGATAATTTGCTTGAACCATTGTTAAGTATGTCATTATTTATTTATGTTAAGAAAGCAATTACAATGCGTATAAAAATAAAAATAAAATAATGTCCAGTCTTATCGATTTCAAAGAAACTTTATCATCAGAGACTTTTTCTGAAATGGACGCGGTCTTGTGTGTGAGTGTGTGTGTTTTTTGTACGTTATAAACACGCGTCTCGTGGGGTTTTGTTTATAACGCCACAGGAAGGGTCGTGATAGCCGTTGTTCAAATTGAAATTGATTGAACAACGGCTATCACAACCCTTCCGCGTGGCGTTATAAAAAAAAAACCACGAGACGCGTGTTTATAACTTACAAAAAAAAAACAAAAAAAAAAAAAAAAACACAAGACCGCGTCCATTTTAGAAAAAGTCTCTGATAATAAAGTTTCTTTGTAATCGATAAGACTGAACATTATTTTATTTTTATACGCATTGTAATTGCTTTCTTAACATAATTAATAATAATAATAATAATAATAATAATAACACACACACACACACACACACACATATATATATATATATATATATATATATATATTGTCCTCTATTAATCTAAAATTTAAATTTAAATTCTTATTCATTTATTTATTTTATTTCTTTTATTTATTTATTTTAATTTTTAAGGATTAAGACTTAAGCTTGTTTATGTTTTTAAATATAAGTATTGCGTTATAACATTCCATTGCGTGAACACGCTTCACATTATATAAATGCTGAACAAGCCAGCGTTTTAATACTTGAATATTTTTGACCGTCTGAAGATTGGAAAATATGCATGAAACTGCAGTTACGGGAAATTAGCACCAAAATATTTCATCTCTGATTTTAATATCTGCTCTGCTATTTTAGCATTGAGCACCTTCATATGCTAAACATTAGATAGCTATGGGTTAAATAGTAGGGCAGACTGGGCCCTTCAACCTTGGATAGGTAACCAGTCTAGGAGAGGGATAACTCTGAATTCAAAATTCCCTCCAGCTATGGGTTAAATAGTAGGGCAGACTGGGCCTTCAGCTTTGGTAATTAACCAGACTAGGAGAGGGATAACTCTGAATTCAAAATACCCTCCAGCTATGGGTTAAATAGTAGGGCAGACTGGGCCCTTCAGCCTTGGGTAGGTAACCAGTCTAGGAGAGGGATAACTCTGAATTCGGAATTCCTGAGGTCGGTCATTGATTGGGTTTGTGGTAGCCCTTGATGCACCAATTCTTTCCTATCAACTGTGCCAAAAAGTGTGGATGGTCCAACACAAGTCTTCACCACTATAAACAAATCACTGTGTGGATGTTCATTGTATGAATACTCATTCGTCGAAATCGAAAAAAAGAAGTGAGTTTGCAAAGCGAATTAATTTTGTTAAAAAAATAGAAAAAGTCCGGAGAATTAAAAAAATCATTAAAATCATTTTGTAAGATTTCTATAAAAGGGAAAGTTTGACCAAATCTAAATTTAAATTGACCTAATTCTTGAAATTCTATTAATAGCTTAGGAGTTAGGGTCCAATCTATAGGTTAAATAGAAAAGTGTGATTCTAAAAAAAATGAGTACCTATTAAAATGAATTTATTTCAAAACTTTGTGGGCATTAAATGACCCACTGAGGTTAATATGCCGTAAAACAAACCAAACCAAACCAAACTCTCTCTCTCTCTCTCTCTCCCTCTCTCTCTCTCTCTCTCTCTCTCTCTCTCTCTCTCTCTCTCTCTAAGCTTGTCATGGAGTCTAACTCTTCTCTTCACATGCAAAGGGCAACATTTATATCAATCATCACGTGTCAGTATATTCAAATGCAGATGTTGAGCGAAAATATTTTATCTAAGACATCTGAAATCATCCACTAAACATATATATATATATATATATATTATATATATATATATATATATATATATATATATTCGCGATAAAACGCAATAATGTTTTCTGTGTACTGGAATGTCTTGTCAGTGATGTATTTCCTGGGGTCATTGACAGTTTCGGGTCTTCGCAACATCACACTTACTTTCCC
>CM042164.1:88810595-88843095 GCA_023376005.1 Doryteuthis pealeii | reverse complement strand
GGTTAAATTTATTTTGTAAAATTCGGATTTGGTTAAATCGAATTTAACGAACCTAAATTCCACCATCGTATGTCAATCCGCCGAAAGAAAAAAAAATACTAAAAATCAGGGAATTAACCAATTTTGATTAAATTTTCAGTGTTGATATATTAATGAATAAATATATAATACACCAGTTATTTTATTTAAAAACTTTTACATTTTTTCAGGACAGTTAACTTTGAAGCACGTATCTTTGAGATGTAACACAGCTTCTTAAAGATACGTGGTTCAAAGTTAACTGACCTGAAAAAATGTAAAAGTTTTTAAATAAAATAACTGGTGCATTATATATTTTATTCATTAATATATCAACACTGAAAATTTCATTAAATTCGGTTAATTTCCTGATCTTTGGTATTTTTTTTCTTTCGGCGGGATGACATACGATGGTCGAATTTAGGTCCGTTAAGTTGGATTTAACCATGGATTTTACGTCATCTTAGGCAGTGTTTACGGCTATGTTTACGATATATTTGAGCAAAATTGAAATTTTGACAGTCTCTATCTTACATCATTGTCCTTTCATATCCACAATCTTCTGATTTTAAAAATCCAAGATCTTTGAAACTAATTATTAACTCGATCAGTAGAGCATCCGCCTCGGAACCACAAGGTTCCGGGTTCGATACCGAACCTCGCCAACTCAGCGCAACTAGCATGGCTTGGAACTCTGCGGTAATTTGGGAACTGAATTGCTTTGCGACGCGTTCGTGCAGTTCGGTTCTCGTGCGATAAGTAAAGGTGTAGGGAGTGCTTTTTAGAAGCTACTCGCCTAAATAATAATCTTCAGATGAGTGCCGGGGCTTGATTCTCCCGCCAACCTCGTGTTGGCGATTCGCCCCCTAGCGACAGGGGAAGATAATTTAACTATCAGATTTCCAACAGCACGTCTCTGTTGCACATCTTGGCCGTCTGCAAGCCTCAGAACCTCCACTTGTTGTGACCGTGACGAAAACGCCTCCGTACATTTTTTTATGGACGTAAACAACATGTTTTTTAACGTGCAATTTTATTGTTTTATTCATCGTTCATTGATTTTTAGAAATAAAAGATTGGCGTTTGTGGTATTTTCTCGTCTTTTGTTGCACCGTTCCGCTAATCTGAACGTCGCCTAGATGCGAGATTTTCATAGCTTCTTTCTATTTCGTTATTTCAAATTTCTCTTTATTCTTTCCTTCATGTAAGATCAATCAATGTTTTGACTCGAGTTATTTATTTACTTGATATAAGAAAATTCAATTACTTTAACATCTCTTTTACTCCTGATCAATATATCTTTCTTTCTTTCTTCTTTTTCTTTCATTTTATTTCTTCCTTCTTTCCATTCTTTCTTTCTTTCTTTCTTTCTTTCTTTCTTTCTTTCTTTCTTCCATTTTTTTCTTTCTTTCTTCTTCTTTTTTCTTTCTTTCTTTCTTTCTTTCTTCTTCTTTCTTTCTTTCTTTCTTTCTTTCTTTCTTCTTTTTCTTTCTTTCTTTCTTTCTTTTTTTCTTTCTTTCTTTTATTTCTTCATTCTTTCTTTCTTCCATTTCTTTCTTTCTTTCTTCCATTCTTTCTTTCTTTATTTTTTCTTTCTTTTATTTTTCCATTCTTTCTTTCTTTCTTCTTTCTTTCTTTCTTTCTTTCTTTCTTTCTTTCTTTCTTTCTTTCTTTCCTTTATTCCTTCCATTCTTTCTTTCTTTCATTTCTTTCACCCTTTCTCCTTTCTTCTTCCATTTCTTCTTTCTTTCTTTCTTTCTTTCTTTCTTTCTTTCTTTCTTTCTTTCCTCTTGTCTTTCTTTCTTTCTTTCCTTTTATTTCTTCCATTCTTTCCTTCTTTCTTTCTTCTTTCTTACTTTCCTTTTTTTCTTCCATTCTTTCTTTCTTTCTTTCTTTCCTTTTTATTTCTTCCTTTTTCTTCTTTCTTTCTTTCTTTTTTTTTCTTCCACCCTTCTCCCTTTCTTTCCTTCTTCCATTCTTTCTTCCATTCTTCCATTCTTTTTCTTTCTTCTTTCTTTCTTCTTTCTTCTTCCATTCTTTCTTTCTTTTCTTTCTTCCATTCTTTCTTTCTTCTTTCTCTCTCCCTTTCTTCTCTTCACCTTCCTCCCTATTTCCCCCTCTCTCTCTTTCTCTTCCCCCCCTCTTTTATTTCTTTACTCACAATTCAAACAATGACCCATTATTCATCAGAGGTGGTGACAGGGCGTCACACAAAAGCGTATTATTATTGTAGATAGTTCAATTTTTTCACTGTTCTCTTTTGTTTTGTCCAACACTGAACATGTAAAACACGTACATACAGAACATACGCTACAATTGATATCTCTTATTATAATGGAGATTATGTGTTTGTCTGTCTGTAACCGGAAACTATATCACTACTCAAGTCACAATTCCCGTAGTCATTATGTCACATTCTACATGATTTTATTTTCATTTAGACCTCACTTATTAATAAAATTGTTTTACATTTCACATATATGCAATTTGTATTTATCTATCTATCTATTATTATTCTAAAGCTGAGATTTTGAGCTTTCAATCCCTAAAGGCTTTTTTGCTGGTGACCTTCATCACACGAAATTTGTCATAAATTATTCCTTAGTTTTAGGATTACTAAATGTTTGAAAAAAATTCCAGTTTAATTGGTTCTAATTAGTCATAATTTGCAATTAAGTCAAAACCTGACTCATCTCTGTCTGTACATAATACATACCCCCTTTTTTACTCTCTATATGCCAGTGAAGGGCAGTGAAGGGGAGTGACATGTAAAAGCAGCATCCAGCGCCGCCCCCTCAACACCCTCTTCGCTTGTCTTACATTATACATAACCCTCTTTCCCTCTCTATAGGCGACTGAAGTGACTTTTAATTTTAACTAGGTCAATTCGTTTTTTTTAATACAACTCTGACCAACCACGTTTGAAAAAAAATGTACCAAAACTCAAAGAATTATTCGATTATAATTAAATTTTCAGTATTGATTTAGCAATGAATTAATTTTTATTTTATTTTAAAACTTTCTGATTTTTTTCAAGTTTGTTTAAGCTACGGGTTGCTGGTTTTGAAATTTAACATAGAAATACATTTCAAATTCTCCCGGATCTCTCTCTCTCTCTCTCTCTCTCTCTCTCTCTCTCTCTCTCTGCCTCACCAGAGAAACTAACATTATATAACGAGGAGGTTGTCAAGAGATACATAGAGGGGAAGAAAGTGATAAACAAAGAGTAAAGTAAGAGATTCGTCGGATTTTTACTTAATTCCAAATTACGACTAATTAGAACCAATTACAAAAGATTTTTTTTCAAACATAATTCAATCCTAAAAGTAAGGAATAATTTAGTATAATTTTCGTGTCATTAAACTAAACAGTAAAAAAGCCTTTAGGAAGCAAAAGTTGATTCACTCAGCTTTAGTATAATAATAGATATGTATGTGTACGCACGCGTATATGTGTGTGTGCGTGGTGTGTGTGTGTGTTCACAGATAAATAACACTTAGTTATGGTTTGGTACCTCCACACTTAAAGAGAAATTCAAGCATCTATTTTTATTTAAGTACACACAAGAGACGTGCAATGCGAATTAGTCTTACTCATACATACACGTATAAAAAAAATGATTAAATTAATTATACAACACGCCACTAGAGGGCGATACGTCATGATATGCGGACAAGCACAAGTACATTCGCAACCACTAATATTTGCACACATCCAATCTAGAATGTGTCATTAATATGATCTTACATTAAGGGCCGGCTTAGCTCAGTCGGTAGAGCGTCAGTCTAGCGAACCACAAGGTTTCGGGTTCGATACCGGCCCCTCGTCAACTCAGCGTATGAGTAGCACAGGGAGCTGTGCGGTAAAATGAGGAGCTGATGGTAGTTGTGGCGCTCCACCTCAGACGCCAAAAACAATCTCTTCAGTCTAGCGCTAGTGAAAAGGGGATATACTCCCTCGCTGTCTGGCTGATACCGACTTTTGGCGGTATTCATGAACTTTAGTTTAGTAAATTCCTATCATAAAATTATGCTTGCGTATTATCTGAAATGAACTTAATTATTATTAAGAACACATTTTATGATATTTTTGTGTTAAAGCATGTAGTTGTATTGATTCGAACAAGTTTATATTTTTTGTTTATATCGTACGATAATTCAAAATGTGCTTTGGTTTTGTAAATTCCTACTATAAAATTATGCGTGCGCATCAGTTGAAATGAACCTAATTGTTATTAAGAACACATTTTGAATTATCGTACGATATAAAGAAAAAAAAATTGACAAAAAAAATAGTTTTTTATGAATGAAAATGAATTAAAAATAAATTACATGTACTAGCAAATATATGCACCCTACGGGTGCAAGTATTTAAGTTTTAAGGTAATAAAATATTGTATTAAATTAGAAAGGCTAATGAAACTAAATAAAAATGCATATAAAAATGCATAGAACAACTGAAACTTACTCTTCCATCACTCTCGTCTTTCATTTTTATTTTTTCTAATTTAAGTATTTAGTTAAAAGAGGAAGTAAAGAATAAAATGACAGTTACTTTTTCTTGTTAATGGATTTCCTTTAAGATTCATTGAAGAGATTTTTGCTTATATTCATTAAAATAAAACCAAACAGTTAGAAATCAATAATACTAAGCACATATTTATTAAAATCACATTTTTAATATCAATATGCAAATTAGCCTTCCCATTCACATTGTAAAGCGCTATTTTGTTGTATATATAAATATAATTGCATGTTGAGTAGTACGTAGATACGCTTAACAGTTTTAATAATGTCAAACAATTTTATTAATAATTGAGGTTTAAATAAAAAAAAATCATTGAGAATGTGATGTCAATAACTAGTTTCGGTTACAGACAGACAAACACACAATCTCCCTTATAATAAGAAGATAATATCTTTTTTTCTACTGGTGGACATTATGTTACTACTTTTCGACTACTTAGACAAAAATTTGCCATTAAATAAACGATTTAATTAATTTTAATTTGTTTTCTAAATGAAAATGAATCAACATTTTGGCAGCGCCTACTGTTTACTGTTTGGGTAATCATTTTAAGGAAATGGACTCGTTGATTCTGTTACTATTCTGCACTTAATCAAAATTCCATCTGTAATTTTCGCATGTCGCCAGAAAGTAAAAAATGAATAAATAAATAAAAAGCACCAATCTTAAATCTGACCTAAATATTTTACGTCAGATGAATAACAAAGACGGTTAACTCTTTAACAGTCTTTGTCCCTCATCTTATTACTCGTAATTTGAAATTGCATCTCATTTTATATATATATATATATATATATATATAATATATGAGTATGAAAATACATAAATATAATCATAGCTGATATTGATCAATATTTCGATTTTACAAAAATCATCATCAGAGCTCATTTACTCCGGGGTGTTTGGGTCGGAGAAAAATTTTTTTCTCCGACCCAAACACCATTCTCCGACCCATTCTTTTAATATATATACATATATATATATATAATGTGTGTGTGTGTGTGTGTGTGTGTGTGGAGTTGTGGAAAATGGACTCGTCGATTCGAGTTCAATTCCTAGACGAAGCTGTTGGTATTTCACATAGCGCTAATACCCTTGGGAAAAGTATGAATCCATATATTCTCCCTCCAGCTATGGGTTAAATAGTTGGGCAGATTGGGCCCTTCAGCCTTTGGTAGGTAACCAGTCTAAGAGAGGGATAATTCTGAATTCAAAATTCCCGAGGTCGGTCGTTGATTGGGTTTGTGGCAACCCTTGATGCACCAATTCTTTCCTATCGACTGTGCCAAAAAGTGCGGATGGTCCAACACAAGTCTTCACCACTATAAACAAATCACTGTGCGGGTGTTCATTGTGTGTATGAACCCCCATGCGTTGAAAATCGTCGAGAGAGTCCATAATAATATATAACTCTCCATTTAACAGATAATGGCTCCATTTCACAACACCTAAAATTACATTCATGCCCCCACTCTAATTACCGAAATGTTCTAACGGAAAATACACACATTCTGCACAAAGAAAAAAAATAAACAAAAACTCTGAAATACTAGAAGCTTTATACATAAAACAATACAAAGCATCCTTAAACAAAATTAATTTCCAATGCAGTACACACATTTTAAAATGCCTACAGCACCTTTCCGACCAATTCTTCTCCTTCCAGCCTCCACATTAATATAATTTGAAAAACTGGAACACATCACCCCACCATTGTGATCCTACCGTAAGCTGCTTGCATCAGCTCCCACATGTGTCACTTGCTGACACTAAGTGACTTCATCTGAATAGAATGTGTTCTGAGGTGGATAGATAGTGAACTTTGAAATATCCCGTCATACAAATAAAAAATACCAATAAAATTTGGTACAACCGTGGGGGAAATTTGGTAGGCAAAGAGTTAACTTTTTTATGATTTTTAACTTTTTATGTTTTTTCTTAAAATTCTATTTTGTTCAATATGTTTTGTCTGTATCATTTGGATTTTTCGGACTATTATCATCATCTTTATTGTTATATATGCAACGTTTCGACCGATGTACTCTCCGGTCTTCTTCAGGTGTTTCTTGTCAAACTCAGGAACTTTCTTGTCAAACTCCGGAGATTTATGTCTTAATTGGGAGGGAGCATTCACGGAACTTTGAACCGAACCCGTTATTCAATCCACAGGAGTAGACTGTTCTCATTCCATTAACCATGACTCGGTACAAGTGTTAAGCTATGTCAAGTATTCTGTTATTATCGGCCTTGACCAGGATTGAACCTGCAGCCTGGAGATGGTTGTCAGAGCTGTATTAACTCAACCCTTATATCTGTTGTGCTATATGCAACAAAAAACACCTGAAGAAGGCCAGAGGGCACATCAGCTGGAACGTTGTGTATATAACAATAAAGATGAAGACAATAGTCTGAATAATACAAATAATACAAATTATCAATCCTCATCTCAAAAATTCAGATAAATATTTTTTTTTGATTACTCGGACTATTGTCCTCATCTATATTGTTATCTGTACAATGTTTCGGCCGATGTGCCCTCCGGCCTTCTTCAGGTATTTCTTGTCTGACACAGGAGCCTTCTCGAACTCAGGAACCTACTCTTCAAACTCAGGAACCTTTTTTTAGATCTCGGGAACCTTCTTGTTGTAATCAGGAGCCTGAAGAAGGCCGGAGGGCACATCATCCGAAATGTTGTGTATATAATAAATAAAGATGAGGACAATAGTCCGAATAATACAAATAATACAAATTATCAATCCTCATCTCAAAAATTCAGATAAATATTTTTTATTTTTTATTATTTGGACTATTATTCAGACTATATTGTTATCTGTTCAATGTTTCGGCCGATGTACCCTCCGGCTTTCTTCAGGTATTTCTTGTCAGACACAGGAGCCTTCTCGAACTCCGGAACCTACTCTTCAAACTCAGGAACCTTTTTTTAGATCTTGGGAACCTTCTTGTTGTAATCAGGAGCCTGAATAAGTCCGGAGGCCACATCGTCCGAAATGTTGTGTATATAACAATAAAGATGAGGACAATAGTCCGAATAATACAAATAATACAAATTACACTGGTTTACAAAGAAATTGAGGCATGCACAAACATAGCTGTTTAATCTAATTTGGGGGTGCTGAATTCAGATTTGAAATCCGTTTTTACTCATCACCTCTAGTTTTTTTAGATATGCATACTGTATATTTTGTACACATACTGTACATTTTGTACACATACTGTACATAAAGGTGTATATGCATTCAGGGTTAATTTCTAATATTGTGTGACTTATGTCTTCTTTTTTAGTTATTATGCAAAAAATGTAAGTGATAGCATTAAATTATTATATATATAGCTATATATCAAGACGGAATTTGGCAGTTAAGCGTAGCCAACATGTCTCAATCAACAGCCAGTAGTGCACTGGCAGTCAGCAGATCATATAAGAAAACACATTTCTAACTGTCTGCGGTACTATGAATTGTGTACATTGTGTCATCCAAGTATATTTATTCCATCAATGTTCTTTATCTATCCAGTCTTATCTGTAATAAGCTGCTGCAACTGTTGAAATAAGCACGTATATACTCTGTATATACTAAAATGAGACTATTTAAAAGACAGAAAACTAGAGGTGATAGAGCAAAACTGTTTATAAATTTGAATTCAGCACACCCAAATTAGTAAAAAAACACCTATTCACATTCTTGCCTCAGACAAAAAATACTTTTTTGTAAACGAGTGTTATCAAACCTCATCTCAAATTATTTGTTTGTCTAATCAATTCTTTTCTTTTTGAATTTTTCAGACCAAGTTCCCAAACATTGTCTTCCAATAATCGAGTAAGACTGCATCTTTCACCTTGTGGATTTCTTTTTATCATTTTCTTTTTTAAAAAAAGAATTTTCAATACAACTAATTTATTTTTATTTTTTAATTACTCAAAGTGAAAAGTTTTAAGAATAGTTTTTAAAACTTCTTATGGACTAACTGAAAATAGAACTCTCTAGAAATGTGTAAGCGCTATACAGTCATACATTTCCATTTGTTTTTTTGAAACAAAAATATAGAATAAATGTATTCAATTTTGATTAAGAATTTAATTAAAAACTGAAATAATCTGTAAGTATTAACATAAAAATGGGCACTTAACAGCCGTTAAATTTCATTTAATGTGAGTTTGTTTTTTTGTTTTGTTTTTTTGTGGGTTTTTTTTTATTACTTTTTTTTTTTTTCTGATTCAATTTTTTTTTTTTTCCACAATTATCATGAGAGCACAGATGCTAGAGAAATGTTTAAAAGTTTTCATTTTCCTCAATAAAAAGTTTTTGAAAGTTTCTTGTTTCTGGTTTTATTTTCATATTTTCTCTCTTTTTTCATTAAATTTATTTAAATCATTATTATTACTAGCAAAATAAAAAAAAAAAACCCTCAGGGCGATGTAAAAATAATTTTTTGAAAGATATTGCTTGAGGAGGTGGAAGTTAAAAATTAAATGTCGGAGAGTTTGAACCATAAATCATGAAATCATCAAATTTATTAAAGGAGTAAAAAAAATACCCCACCGAAAGAAAAAAACTATAAAAGATCAGGGAATTAACCGAATTTGATGAAATTTTCAGTGTTGATATATTAATGAATAAAAGATATAATGCACCAGTTATTTACAAACTTTTACATTTTTCAGGTCAGTTAATTTGAACCAAGTATCTTTGAGAATCTGTGTTACACCTCAAAGAAACGTGGTTCAAAGTTAACTGACCTGAAAAAAAGTAAAAGTTTTTAAATAAAATAACAGGCACATTATATCTTTTATTCATTAATATATCAACACTGAAAATTTCATTAAATTTGGTTAATTCCCTGATTTTTGGTAGATTTTTTTCTTTCGGCGGGATGACATACAATGATGGTATTTTGGTTCATTAAGTTCGATTTAACCGTAATTTGTGTATTTTTCCTTTTCTATTTGGAAATTCTTGTTTTCATGTGGCTGCTGATATTTTTTGTAAAATGAGTCCTGATTTTAAGCTCAAAATCAATTGAGGGAGACAAAAATTGTCTCCCCTTGGATTTGAGAATGTGTCTTGGGAAATCACATGAAAATTCAGAATACATGAGAGCACAGATGCTGGAAAAATGTTTAAAAAATTTTAATTTTTGTGAATAAAAAATTTTGAAATTTTTTGGTTTTATGGGGTTTTTTTTTCATATTTTTATCTGTATTTTTTCATTAAATTTATTTAAATTAAAACTCATATCTGTCAATAATGGAGATTGGGTGTATTTCTGTCTGTAACCAAAACTACGTCACAGCTTACCTTCCAATATTCTCAATGATTGCGCAAGTCTATTAATGAGTATTTAATTTATAGTCAAAATCGGTAATACATCGAATAAAGAACAACCCTGTGTTATATACATTCAAAATTCGAATAAGCAACTTCAAAAATTATTTTTTTTACTCTCGCCCTTTTTTTGTCAATAACAAGAAGTTAACTTAAAAGTTTACAAAATAAATAAATAAATAGCTACGATTTTGTGTAAAATTTATGTGTAAAATATTCAAAATAATTATTTAATTAATAATCAATTAATAATAATCAATTAAGAGATGCACACAACATTTTATTTGAGGGGGACAAAAGTAAATTTTCCATTTCAGATTGTTTTATTTTTTTTACTCCTTTAATAAATTTGATGATTTTACTTACTTATGATAGAAACCTTCTGACATTTAATTTTTACCTCCCACCACACTCAGGCAATATCTTTCAAAAATTAATTTTTACAATGCCCAGGGGGTGTATTTCTGTTGCTAGTTTAATTAATGAGAAATGTGTATTTTTCCTTTCATATTTATAAATTTTCGTTCTTATGATTTGGTAAAAAAAAGTGGTTATTTCCTATAAGTCTAACATGATCAAAGGGGAACCACTCTTGACTGATAAATTATTTATAAATTTATTGATCTACTAGGAAAAAAGAAGACGGGGTTAGGTTTAGGGTTAGGGTTAGGGTTAAGGTTTAGGGTTAGTTTAATGGGAAAATAAATGAATAATTTATCAGTCAAGAGTGGTTCCCCTTTGATCATGTTAGAATTATAGGAAATAACCAAAAAAGTTTTCATATGACATCTGATATTTGTTGTAAAATGAGTCCTGATTTTAAGCTCAAAATCAATTTAGGGAGACAACAATTGGATTTGAGAGTGTGTCTTTGGACATAAAATGAAAATTCCGAATTCATGAGAGCACAGACGCTGGAGAAATGTTTGAATGTTTTCATTTTTGTGAATAAAAAGTTTTTGGTTTTATGGTTTTATTTTCATTTTTTCTATTTATATTTTGCTTGAAGGCAATTATAATGCATGTATTGCATAAAATTCGATAATTATAGAAAATAATCTTTACAAGTGAATCCCGGCAAAGGATGGCTCGCTATGCAGAACACCGTACAGACTGTTTCGAAACAGTCTGTACAGTGTTCTGCCTAGCGAGCCATCCTTTGCCGGGATTCACTTGTAAAGATTATTTTCTATAATTATCGAATTTTATGCAATACATGCATTATAATTGCCTTCAAGCAAAATATAAATAATAATTTATTCAACAATGCTTCTAAAAAACAAACACCCAAAAATCTTATTCTTTTTTTCTGTTTTTTTATTTTATTTTTTATTTTTAGATTTATTCAGATTAAAAATCATATTTAAATGATATGACGTGACAAATCAATTTGGGTATTTTTCATTTCGTATTCGGAAATTCTCATTTTTATTGTTATGAAGGGAAACAGGGTTATTTCCTATAAGTCTAACAGGATCAAAGGGGAACCACTCTTGCACACAAAATTTTTTGCTAGGAATTTTAACAACTAAAGGTGAAAATTACTGACCAACCTTTCTCATTCATAGATTTTATTAGTGGTTGATGGAATATTTTATTCATTCATAAAAATTGTAGTATCATATGTAAATAAGGTAATGCTATATAAAAAAGGACTGCCTCAGTATTAAGTGGTTGGCTAATACACTTGAAAAAGATAACACCGGTTTCTAGAGACTATTTCTGGTTATTTCCTATAAGTCTAACATGATCAAAGGGGGACCACTCTTGACTGATAAATTATTTATTTATTTTTCCATTAAACTAACCCTAAACACTAACCCTAAACCCTAAACCCTAACCCTAATCCCATCTTCTTTTTTCCTAGTAGATCAATAAATAAATAAATAATTTATCAGTCAAGAGTGGTCCCCCTTTGATCATGTTAGACTTATAGGAAATAACCAGAAATAGTCTCTAGAAACCGATGTTATTTTTTTCAAGTGTATTAGCCAACCACTTAATACTGAGGCAGTCTTGTTTGTATAGCATTACCTTATTTACATATGATACTACAATTTTTATGAATGAATAAAATATTCCATCAACCTCTAATAAAATTTATGAATGAGAAAGGTTGGTCGGTAATTTTCACCTTTAGTTGTTAAAATTCCTAGCATAAAATTGTGTGTGCGCATTATCTGAAATGAACTTAATTGTTATTAAGAACACATTTTATGATATTTTTGTGTTAAAGTATGCAGCTGTATTGTTTTTGAAACGATTCTAAGATTTGTATATTTCGTATGGACACATTCAAAATGGCTACTGTCTTGTTTCAAAGTAAAAGTCAGTTGGCTAAATTTCTAGTATAAAATTATCTGAAATGAACATAATTGTTATTAAGAACACATTTTATGATATTTTTGTGTTAAAGCATGCAGTTGTATTGTTTTCAAAAAAGTTTCTAAGATTTGTTTATTTCACATGGAGACTTTCAAAATGGCTACCAGCTTGTTTCAAAGTGAAAGTCAAGTGAGGTTACTCTAATTGCTTTATTTGCTAGGAATTTAGCCAACTAAAGGTGAAAATTACCGGTTGGTCTATACTGAACAAATGTAAATTAAAGAGAATGAAATCGTCCATTTTTTCTATAAATAATGTTTGATGAAACCTCAAAGCTCTTCCGATGTTTGAAAGGGAAATTTATGTCATGAAGTCACAGTAAATAGACGTTATCTTAGTCAAGTGTAGTAGCCGACTCACTTATTACTGAGGCAGTCTTACTTTTATAACATTGCCTGGGTATATTTGCAGAGTTTCCGTCCTAGCCTCCTGCCTCAAAAACTGCTAGCCAGTAGCTGCTTTAAAAAAACACCAGCTACGATTGAAGTCCATAGCTGAAGTGGTGTCACTTGAAAAAAAAACTAGGGTTAGAGGTTAGAGTCAGGGTTGGGGTAGGGGTTGGGGTTTAGGGTTAGTTTAATGGGAAAATAAATAAATAATTTTGGCTCTGTTTTTTCTGGGTCACCCTGTATACAGGGTGACCCAGAAAAAACAGAACCCACAAATTTTGTAATGAAACTGTTTAACTAGGAGGGTTTAGGGTTTAGGGTTTAGGGCTGGAGTTGGGGTTGGGGTTGGGGTTGGGTTTTCGGGAAATACGCGCTAAGTTGTTTTTTTGTTTTTCAAGTGACACCATTTTGGCTACAGACTTCTATCGTAGCAGAGTTTTTTTTTTTCAGCAGCCACTGGCTAGCAGTTTTTGAGGCAGCAGGCCGGGACGAACTCTGCGAATATTACCCATTACCTCAATTACATATAATATTACACTTTGAACATTTTTGTTTTTGGTTTTATGGTTTTATTTTCATGTTTTCTGTTGTTTTTTTTTTTAAATTTAAAAAAAATTTATTTAGATTAAAAATCATATTTAAATGATATGAAAAATTAATTCTCATTCCTATTGGGACCATATGACCTTCAGGCACCCCTTTTGCTATCTCGTTTCATGGGGACATTTTTTTCATTTACACCATCAAAATCCGGTTGTTTGTTAGGGGTTAGGATTAAGGGTTAGGATTAGGGTTAGGGTTAGGGGTTAGGGTTAGGGGTTAGGGTTAGGGTTAGGGGTTAGGGTTAGGGGTTAGGGTTAGGGTTAGGGGTTAGTTTTATAATTAAAAAAAACCTCTAAAAATGATCTGTTAACAAACAACCGGATGTTGACGGTGTAAATGAAAAAAATGTCCTAATGAAACGAGATCACAAAAGGGGTGCCTAAAGGTCATATGGTCCTCCTATTGTTATGAAGCGAAGCAGTCTCTGGAAACAGACGTTATCTTAGTCAAGTGTAGTTGCCGACTGGCTTATTACTGAGGTAGTCTTGCTTTTATAACATTACCTCATTAACATATGATACTAAAAAACAGATAAACCAATCCAAATTGGTGTTTGAGGGTGAGAAAAGTTGAGAATTTGGTGGGGGGCGATACGAAAAGACGAGAAGTTGGTGAATATGAGAAGAAACAAGGGTATAATTTGTGCGGAAAATTGTTTCTAACTTTTTGTCATATAGTACCTAAATAATGAGAATGGAATCGTCTGTTTTTCCTGCAAATAATGTTTGATCTTTCAAAGCCTCCATGCTTCCTGTAGTCTACCAACACTGTACCTGATGCACCTCTCCACACACATATGCACACACGTGCACACATACATGCATATTATTACTGTACTCTATTCATGTTCCTGACACTAATACATTATTCTATGTACTAGACATGAGACTTTGATGAGTTGTGGTGCACTTGAGCACGGTACACATACATGTATATCATTACTTTACACTATTCATGTCCCTGACACTAATACATTATTCTGTGTACTAGACATGAGACTTTGATAAGTTGTGGTGCACCTGAGCACTGTACACATACATATTATTACTGTACGCTATTCATGCTCCTGACACTAATACATTATTCTGTGTACTAGACATGAGACTTTGATAAGTTGTGGTGCACCTGAGCACTGTACACATACATGTATATTATTACTGTATGCTATTCATGTTCCTGACACTAATACATTATTCTGTGTACTAGACATGAGACTTTGATAAGTTGTGGTGCAACTGAGCACTGTACACATACATGTATATTATTACTGTATGCTATTCATGTTCCTGACACTAATACATTATTCTGTGTACTGAACATGAGACTTTGATGAGTTGTGGTGCACCTGAGCACTGTGCACATACATGTATATTATTACTGTATGCTATTCATGTCCCTGACACTAATACATTATTCTGTGTACTAGACATGAGACTTTGATGAGTTGTGGTGCACCTGAGCACTGTACACATACATGCATATTATTACTGTATGCTATTCATGTTCCTGACACTAATACATTATTCTATGTACTAGACATGAGACTTTGATGAGTTGTGGTGCACCTGAGCACTGTACACATACATGTATATTATTACTGTATGCTATTCATGTTCCTGACACTAATACATTATTCTATGTACTAGACATGAGACTTTGATGAGTTGTGTACACAGACATGTATATTATTACTGTAAGCTATCCATGTTCCTAACACTAATACATTATTCTGTTCTACTTGACATGAGACTTTGATGAGTTGTGGTGCACCTGAGCACTGTACACAATAAATTTCATTATTTTTTTATTATTTTTATTTTGATCAAACAACAAAGTTCTTCAGATGTTTGAGGGGGAAAATTATGTTCTGAAGTGGAAAAGTCACTTTAAACAGACGTTATCTTAGTCAAGTGTATTAACTGACTGCTTATTACTGTAGAATAATCATACTAAGTTCTAATTACTGTCGAATTGGTAAGACAAGGCAACAAGTAGCTGTAACTCAATACGGATCTAACCTTGTTGCAATGCCACTGCAGAATGCTAGAGTATTTATGAAGCCTCATAACATCATAGAAACCAAGCAGCCAATCAGGACTCCACGAATGGAATCCCCCAAATACATGAATGGACTATTCTTGATTTCCATAAATACCAGCTGTCATGGGCACTGGTTCAGTTGCGCTTAGCCAGTTGCTGTTGTCCAAACTGACTGACTGACTGACTTCAATAATTACTGAGGCAGTCCTGCATTTATAACATTACCTCATTTACATATGATACTAAACTTATGATTTGGTTAAAAAAAAAAATGGGTAATATTCACAGAGTTCCTCCTGCCACAAAAACCGCTGCTGAAAAAAACCCACAGCTACGATTGAAGTCCATAGCCAAAGCAGTGGTACTTGAAAAAAAAACAACCAACTTAGGGCGTTTTTCCCGAAATTGTCCTGTATACAGGGTGACCCAGAAAAAACAGAGCCCAAATTATTTATTTATTTTCCCATTAAACTAACCCTAAACCCCAACCCCAAACCCAACCCTAAGCCTAAACCATAATCCTAGTTTTTTTTCAAGTGACACCGCTACGGACTTCAATTGTAACTGGTGTTTTTCTTCAGCAGCCACCGTCTAGCGGTTTTTGAGGCAGGAGGTCGGGACGGAACTCTGCGAATATACCCCCCAAAAAGTTTTCATTTGACTGCTGATACTTGTTATAGAATAAGACCCAACACAAATTTAGGGAGACAATAATTGTCTCCCCTTAGAATTGAGGGTGTGTCTTAGGACATCACATGAGAATTCAGAATTCATGAGAACCCATAATGCTAGAGAAATATTTTAAAGTTTTTATTTTTGTCAATAAAAATTTTTGAAAGTTTTTGGTTTTATTTTTATGTTTTCTGTCAATATTCTTTTTATTTATTTATTTATTTATTTTTTAAAGATTTATTTAAATTAAAAAATCATATCTAAATGATATGACAAATTGGGTTATTTCCTAGAAGTCCAACATAACAAAGGGGAACCACTCTTGACTGATAAATTATTCATTTATTTTCCCATTAAACTAACCCTAAACCCTAACCCTAACCCTAACCCTAACCCTAATCCTGTCTTCTTTTTTCCTAGTAGATCAATAAATAAATAAATAATTTCCCCTTTGTAGTTCCCCTTTGTTTATGTTGGAGTTATAGGAAATAACCCAAATTGATTTGTGAAGTATGAATTGAACATTTTTAGAAAAAACAAATGATGTTATTAGCATGCTGACAGATCTGTTTCGACCATTAAACTTTCCATCTTTCTTCAATTGGGCTGTGGACTTTTTAAAACTTACTTTTTGTAGCTGGAATACATCATGAACATTTTTGATACCTTTTTTTTTATATATTTTTACTTGAAACTCTTTTGAGTTTTTTCTTATGAATTATAATGCTTCTGATTTTTTAAAATAAAATTTATTTTATTTTTAACACAGAATATGCATTTTTAAAAAATTCCAGCATCGAACACCAGCGTTCGTTTGTACCCTTCCTATTTAATGGTTATTTATCCCGTCTTTCCTTCATATATTTGCTCTTGATGAAGACTGATTTATTACATGGTCGAAAAATAACATCATTTGTTTTTTCTAAAAATGTTCAATTCAAATTGATTTGTGTATTTTTCATTTGGTATTTGGACATTCTTATTCCTATGGTTTTGTAAAAAAAAAGTTTTGATTTGACTGATATTTGTTATAAAAATGAACCATCAGATCAAATTACCCAAGCTGTGCTACTCATGCGCTGAGTTGACGAGGGCCGGTATTGAACCCAGAACAGTGCGATTCCTAGGTGTGTTTAAAAGTAAAAAAGTCGACGTGGGTGGCCTAAAGTCGGTATCAGCCAGTCAGCGAGGGAGTCTATCCCCTTTTCAATAGCGCTAGACCAAGGAGATTGTTTTTTTAGTATCTGAGGTGGTGCGCCACACCTACCATCAGCTCCTTACTTTACCGCACAGATCCCTGTGCTACTCATACGCTGAGTTTTGGATCCCAAGTACAAATACATGATGTTTGATTGATTGATTTTAATGGCATGTCAACCAGCCTAGGGTTATTTTATGCCAAGAAGTTAGGGAATTTCATTCATTTTTCTTTAGTTGTTTTTAAAAATTTTTTATTTTTTTGCATACGGTTAGTATGGTTGCCTTCCAAGCAGTCGATCTAGGTTCGACTCCTGGCCAACACAGGTTTCTTTTAAAAGGGCCGGTTTAGTTCAGTCGGTTGAGCGTTTGGCTGGGAATCACAAGGTTCCTGGTTCAATACTGGCCCTCGCCAACTCAGCGTATGAGTAGCCCAGGGATCTGTGCAGTAAAGTGAGGAGATGATGGTAAATGTGGCGCTCCACCTCGGACGCTGAAATAATCTCCTTGCTCTAGCACTAGTGAAAAGCAGGTAGACTACCTCACTGTCTGGCTGATACCGAGTTTAGGCCGCTCCAACGACTTTACTTACTTTTACTTTACTTTTTTGCATATGGTCTTATCGAATAAGAATAATTTTTAAACACATCTATTTGACCCATAGATGGAACCCTAACAGGTACTACCACTCCAGGTCAGAGTTGACCTGGTAGTAATGGCTGTGAAGCTATACTCCACACTCCCCAGATCTTCAGAACCAGAGCCTCACTATCATCATCATCATCATGTCGCGCTTTCAGAGCGGATATCCATGACAATCTCTCTCCATCTGTCCCTATCGCTCAACATTCTCGGGAGGTCCTCTATGCAGCATCCTGCACCCGCACAGAGCTGATTAGCGTACATTTTTGCTGGTCGGCCCACACTGGCTTGTCCATGTGCTGGCTTCCACAGGAGGACGTCGCTTATGAGTTTGTCCTTGCTTCTCCAGCAGTGTCCCGCATGTCTTGTCCGTCTTACTCAGATGGTTTGGGTGATATGTGGTAGGTGGCCGTACAGCTGTTTTCTCGTAGGGTGCTGTTTCCACGTCTTGTTCATGATCACCTGCTGCATTCTTGTGCAGCTCCCATCTAGTTTATTCTCTAGTTGCTTAGTTAGGGTCCAGGCCCTAACCCTAACCCTAACCCTACCAAAAACATAAATGCATGATGGCTTCTTTTTCTATATTTGAATTATCACTGAGAAAATATGAAAATAACAGAATCTTGAAGCACAAATAGGAAGACCAATAGAGACAGACAAAAGATTGTGGAAAATTGAAATCAAATAATAATAATAATAATAATAATAATAAAGTGGGACTTCGAGATAAAGACAGATCATCTTATCCCAGCCAGGAGACCAGACCTAGTATTGATTAAGAAAAAAAAGAGAACTTCTCAACTGGTAGATTTTGCAGTTCCAGCAGATCATAAGGTGAAGATGAAAGAAGACAAAAAGATAGACAAATACTTGGACCCTGCTAGAGAATATAAAAAACTGGGAAATATGTAGTGAACAAAGAGATATAGTTCTGAGAATGCACAACATTACCATACCATCATTTATAAAGAATTCCTCCTTCCCAAGAAACTCTAACAGAATAAAAAAAAGTTCTGAGACACATGATCAACAAAGACAGAAAGAAAAAAAATCTATACTTAAAATAATTTCCAGTCAAAGAGTTGTAAAATATATGGTTAGAAAATGGAATATGACAGGGGAGATAATTCTTTATAGTTACTTCCCTTAGATAACTCGACGCATTTTTCTGAAGTCGAGAGAAATGAGTTACAATTCTGTTCCCTCAGTGTCGTAACAAGAGAGAAGCTCTTGAGTTAGTCTCCCCGCCCCTATATTACTCTAGGGTGCAGTTCGAGGGGGTGGAGCGCCACCTCCTAGCTACGCTATTGATCCCGAAAAAAATCAACATTATCCTTCAGAGTGTAGTAATTTTATTTTTCGTTGGTATTACAATATGAACAATATTTGTTCCTTGGATGGAGAAAAATAAATGAATGAATAAAATAAAGGATGATAATAAGTAAACTAAAAAAAGAAATGACATGATTTGAAAAACAAGTTTCACAGTTAATCTTAATTTCTCTGAATTTTTTTAGATGAGGCTTGATTATTTTGGTTATTTGGATTGTTCGGACTATTATCTTCATCTTTATTGTTATCTGTACAACTTTTCGGTCGACGTACCCTCCGGCCTTCTTCGTGAGAACAATGAGAACAGAATACCCCTGTGGATTGAATAAAGGCTTGGGTTCAAAGTTATCCGAGTTTGAAAAGCAGTTTCCAGAGTTTGAAAAGAAGCTTCCCAAGTTCGAGAAGGCTACCGAGTCCAAAACGAATGTTCCCAAGTTCAAGAAGGCTCCCAAGTCTGATAAGAAATAACTGAAGGCAGGAGGGCACATTGGTAGAACCATTGTACAGATAATAATAAAGATGAGGACAATAGTCCGAATAATCCAAATAATACAAATTAATCTTAAATGACATATTTAACAAAAAAGAAGTTAATATCACAAAAATAAAATCCTGCTAGCAATTATATATATATATATATATATATATATATATATATATATATATATACTATAGAATGAATAGAGAATAAATGAGAAAAGTATTGGCATGGAAAGGTGCTTAATGCTAATAAAGCAGAGCAGATTTATAATCAATAGTAATGGTATTATGGATGATTTGGAATCATAACTTAAAGTTTTATGGTTATGCAATCCTCAGATGAGTAAAAAAAAATTATTTTTATTTTTTTATTTTTTTTTTACTCGTCTGAGGATTGCATAACCATGAAACTTTAAGTTATGAGTCCAAATCATCCATAATACCATTACTATTGATTATATATATATATATATATATATATATATATATGGGATGTTGTACAAAATGGATGTTTATTGTAGTACCTACGATAAATATCCATTTTATACAGCAACCCGTGTTTGTCTACCTTTCTCCACATATTGTCAGATTAATTTCCTTTTATATCTCCCATATATATATATATATATATATATATATAAAGAGAGAGAAAGAGAGATGTGAAGATTTTGTGAATGCTTCATGATTAATTGACCAAGTTTTATAATTAAAAAAAATATACATTGAAAAAAAAAAAAAGTCCACAACTTAAACTTTATATGCCTGTAACAATTTTTGTGGCCATTTTTAGGACACAAGTTTGCGTGTTATTTGCTGAGTTTGCTTGTCATGATTATTTTAAATAATTATCAAATTTTATACGATATACGCATTGTAATTACCTTCAAGCAAAAAATATGAATAATAATGATAATAATAACAATAACAATAATAATATATATATTATTATTTATATTTTTGCTTGAAGGCAATTACAATGCGTATATCTCATCAGCGATGTATACATCATTGATGAGACTTAATAAAGTCGAAACAGTCCGTACGATGTTCTACACACCGAACAATCCTTTGCCAAGATTCACTTGTCAAGATTATTTTCTATAATTATCGAATTTTATGCGATATACGCATTGTAATTGCCTTCAAGCAAAAATATAAATAATAATATATACCTTATTCAACAATGCTTCTAAAAAAAAACAAAAAAAACAAGCATCCAAAAATCTTAATAATATATATATATATATATATATATATATATATATATATAACTAAAAGTTTGGTATATTCATAAATAAAAAGTACTCGGTATCAGCAATAGAGCATATCTAAGCTAGTTTAGCATATACATACTCTTGCCTATGATTGGACCAAGAAACTGACAATCATCAAATGCCACTGACTCTATCTATACAATCCTAAGACTAGGAAGAGGTATAAGGATTGCTTAAAAAACAACCTTGTAAAAATAAAAATAAATCCTGACAACTGGGAAAAGCTGGCACTGGGGAGAACTGACTGGAGAATTCATGTGGATGATGGTTGTACCAGTTTTGAGAGTGAAAGAATTGTGCATGAAAACCTCAAGCGTCAACTTCAAAAGGGTTACACCTGTCATATTGGAGAGAACATGGAGTGTTGGAAATGTCAAACATGTGGTCGAACTTTGCTTTCTAAGGCTGGATATGTCAATCATAGGAAATCTCAACAGGGTCAATCCATGCAAATTCCAGTAACAAACAATGTGTCTTGTGCTATCTGTGGCAAGGTCTGTAAGTCGGCTTCATGTGGTGGTGCATAAGCATCCAAATTTTATCATCTGATTCATCTGATTCATCTGAATTATCTTATTCATCGGGAAGGAAGTCCTCTCAATGTCATATTTGCATCAAACTTTATGGATCTGCAGCAGGTTTGATGAGTCATGTGAGGGCTCATGCAAGGAAGGGTTCTGGTGGTGGAGTTATAGGATTGTGAGGGACGGCAATGATCTGTAAAGATTATGCTATTATTATTATTATATATATATATATATATATATATATATATACAAACAATCAATAATATATTATATTATGGATATTATTATCTCGTTACTATTAGTTTCATGCTTATGCAATCCTCAGATGAGAGTCAAATGGTTGAGATTTTAAAAAACAGTAGTTTTTTTAGTGTTTATATAAACGTGAAGTTTCTTGAAGCAATGGAATGTTATAACGCTAAAGTTGTCATTTTTTAAAAACCTGTGGTTTGTTTAGCGTTTATATAATGTGAAGCGTTTTTTAAAAACAACAACTTTAGCGTTATAACATTCCATCGCGTGAAAATGCTTCTTGTTTATATAAACGCTAAAAAATTACTATTTTTTATAAATCTAAACCATTTGACTCTCGTCTGAGGATTGCGTAAGCATGAAACTAATAGTAACAAGATAATAATATCCATAATATAATATATTATTGATTGTAAAGCTGCTCCGCTATTTTAGCATTGAGCACCTTTTTATGCCAATACTTTTCTCTGCATTCTCTATTCATTCTATATTGCATATATATATACAATCAAATAATATATTATATTATGGATTTTAAAATCTCCACTTTTTGAGAGTCTCGTCTGATGATTGTATAAGCATGAAACTAATAGTAACAAGATAATAATATCCATAATATAATATATTATTGATTGTAAATCTGCTCTTCTTTATTAGCATTGAGCACCTTCAGCACGAGCATAATGGAACGCAAGGTCAATTTTTTGTGGGGTTTAGCAGATTTGAATTCAGTTTTCCTTCTCCTAGACTGGTTACTATACCACGGTTAAAGATAAAAATAGAACTTTAAATCTCATTTATTTTTTATTTCTATTCATGCTTATTTCTCCATCCTTTGAAGAAGAAAAAAACCTGCACATTTTTTTTATTTATAAGTCCTAGTCAGTTCTCAGTTGGTAGAGTGTCCGACTAGGAACCACAAAGTTCCAGCTTCGATACTGGCCCTTGCTAACTCCATGTATGAGTAGCACAGGGATCTGTACACTAAACTGAGGAGCTGATGGTAAGTGTGGCGTTCCGCTTGACTTTCACTTTGAATCAAGCCAGTAGCTATTTTGAAAGTCTCCGTGCAAAATAAACAAATCTTAGAAACTTTTTTGAAAACAATACAACTGCATTCTTTAACACAAAAATATCATAAAATGTGTTCTTAATAACAATTAAGTTCATTTCAGATAATTTTATGCTAGGAATTTAGCCAACTGACTTTCACTTTGAAACAAGACATTAGCCATTTTGAATGTGTCTGTGCGAAATATACAAATCTTAGAATTGTTTCAAAAACAAGACAACTGCATGCTTTAACACAAAAATATCATAAAATGTGTTCTTAATAACAATTAAGTTCATTTCAGATAATGTGCACGCACAATTTTATGCTAGGAATTTTAACAACTAAAGGTGAAAATTACCTTGTTAACTATGTGTGTGGAGAGGGGCGTCAGGTATAGTAAAGGCGGACTACAGGAAGCATGGAGGCTTTGAAAGATTCAGTATTTCAGCAGCCTACAGCAGACACGGGAAGCTTATTCCATGCCTCCGCAATTCTGAGCGTGAAAAAATGTTTCCGAAAGTCATGTGAGCAGTACTGTTTTCTGACTTTGTAGGCATGCCCCCATGTATTGGAAAGATGGAAATCAAAAAGGTGCTCAAGGTTGCTGTTAAGATGATTAATGGCCTTATAAGCATTTTCCAGGTCAGTTGCCAGACACTGAAGTTTCAATGAATCCATTCCCAGGGCAGCAAGATGTTCAGAGTATGGTAGATGCCTGATGGAGGGTATTCGTTTGGTTGCACGTCTCTGTACAATTTCTAGGAGGTTAATATTCTGAGCAAGATAAGGGTTCCAGACCGGTGATGCAAATTCCAAGTGTGGCCACACCATAGTTTTATATCTTTAACTCTTAACATCCTATACCAACTCATTCCACTCGATCAGAAGTCACATTTCCTAATTTGCCCCAAATGATAGCCTTTGTTTAAATGTAATATTAAACATATTTATAAGTCTTTATTTTAAGGGAAATAACAGGTAACTTTAAATGAAAAGGCCATTTTTAGCATTTTTGATAGATCCTTATAGGAATGAGGCTCTGGACTTAGAAAAGTCTCAACAGGATGTTAAGAATTAAACAGTTGTAGCAGACCCAGAGTGAAAATTCAGGGATTTTGAAGTAAAAAGGGCAAAAACCCATGTTTTTTCCTTAACATTGTAGATCTTCCTTAAACAAAAGGAACAATCATTAGTGACAATTTTAAAATATATAAAAATCTCAGAAAATATCTTAGAGGAAAATTGTGTATTTTTAATTGTATATTTTTAGAAGATTAAATAAATCTTTATTCATAACAAAATTATTGTGCACAACATGCCACCTTCCAGATACTAAAAATTCACTATTAAATTGAATCAGAGAAAATACTTTTTTTGTCTCAATTCAAAGAAAAATATTGCTTTTAAAAATAACTTTCAAATTTTTGGACCATATGACCTTTAGGCACACCTTTTTGATCTTGATTCAGAAGGACATGTTTTTCATTTACATCGTCAATATCTGGTTGTTTGTTAGGGGTTAGAGTTAGAGTTTAAAGTTAGGGTTAGGGTTAGGGTTAGGGGTTAGGGTTAGGGGTTAGTTTTATAATTAAAAAAAAAACTCTAAAAATCGTCTGTTAACAAACAATCGGATATTGATAGTGTAAATGAAAAACATGTCCTTCTGAATTGAGATCAAAAAGGGGTGCCTAAAGATCATATGGTCCAAATTTTCAAATAATTTTTGACAAGTGTCAAAATATCAAACCCAGGAAACCACATTAAAAATAAAAATAAATAATAATTCAGTTTCCTGGATTTTATCTTTTTAGAAATTTAAAGATTAGAGAATGGAATTTTTTTTTTTTATACAAATGACCAAAGGTTGAAATCCCCCACAATCTTAATTGATAAAAACTTTTTTTTCAAGTTTTTTCTTTTATTAATAAAAATAAAATATTCATTATAAAATTATGTTCTTATTGAATAAAGTGCTGAAAATTTCATTAAAATTGGACAATTCCCTGATTTTTGGTCATTACTTTAGAATTTATTCATTATTATTACCTCCCATGACAAAAATTGAACATACCTAGTTATATAAGATAACTTTTCTGCGTATCTAAATTGTGTGTTTTTCCCTTTTCAATCCATAAAGATGTGATAGAGTTGCATAAGAGCAAAGACTTTTTTAAAAATGTAATTTTTAAATTTAAAGAGCAAAGACTTTTTAGTTCTAATTTGTTTGTTAATTAAAAAAAAATATTTCTTCATGTTCTTTTATGTTTTTTATTTATTTATTTTTGTTTATAAATCCTAATTCTTAATTTTGTTTAAAAAAAAACCAAAACTTTATAAGTGTGGTGTATGTACTAAAAAAAAAAAAAAATTTCCCTAAAAATATAAGAAAAATGATTAAAAATATCAGATTTGAGAATCTTTTAACCTGTGAGTCAAAAGTTTTGCAAAGTAATTCGGCAGCAGCTCCTGATACTTTTGCCGAAAGGGTCACGTGAGTGGCAATAGATGTGCCACAAACTCGCGCGTACCAAAGTATTGCAAAACTTTTGACTCACCCTTGTAAATAACAAATTACAAATAAGTATAACAATGAGACATTTTTTCCAAATAAATGCCAATGTTCTCCCCCCTTCCTTTGGTTAAGCAGAGTTACCTCCCCTTGTTTCTACCTCGCTTATCTTATCTTGTCTGTGTTAATATTTTGTCAAGTTGGGCGACCTTTTTCTACATGGTTTTTTGAGGGGAAAAAAAACAGACACACAACACAAGAATGGCCTTAAGATGTTTCGCTTCACATATCTGTCGTCGATTTCTACCGGGATCACGAATTCCTTGTCGCCAAATGTCCGCTTATTATCCCATAAATGACGATCTTTTTGGAATATCTGACGAACAAAAGCAGGTAATTTTTTTTTGTCGGGGTGTCAGGGTAGAAACAAAATTTTCCTTTTAAGAAAACAAACAAACAAAACTCTCATTAAATTCCCAGCAACAAAAAAATGTCTATTTTAAACAAAAATTTACTTAATCTATTATTAGTATTTATCATTGAGTTCTTTTTTCTTTTCTTCGTTGTTTTTAATTTAACATTCAAAAAATAAAATTGTTATATAACACGTGTGTACGTGTACGACGTACACAACAAATAATTACAACATTTAACAATAACATAAACATTTTTAACCAAGGTGAACGTTAAATAATTCTTTTATTTATTTATTTTTTTAGATTATTTTTATTTGTATATTTTCTAAAATAAACAACTTTATCTGACAGATAAAAATCACAGATAATATCTGTGATTGTTGATGCATTTATTTTATTTTTATTCGACCTTCTTTCTTTCTTTCTCTTTCACTTATTACAAAAAAAAAAAAAAAATTACCTATGTTAAAGGGTTAAACTTATGTAAGTTGATATTTATCATGTAAAATAATATTTTATTATTATATAATAAAAAATTATTTTTATTGAAGAAGGAGGATTTATCATCAAATTTTAAATATTCACGAATAAATAATATTTTAATTTTTAAATTTATCAGCATATGTTCTTGAATCATTTTCCCCTCTTGAAAATTTAAAAAACTGTTATTGAATATAAAATATACAAATTTATTTAGTAATCTTGAAGAGTCAAAATATATCAGTTTACTGTTGTTTCTTTTTACTAGGTTTAAACTTGTTCAAACTTTTATTTTCTTTCCATTTACGTTCAAATTTAATCTTTGTACTGTACTGTTTCGGCAAAACTTGCAAATTGGTCGGAAAATTAAAACGGAAAGTTTTTTGGTGACAGTTTAACTACAGTCTATGAATGAACTTTTTGCGAATTGGGTTACAGTTTAGGGGTGGGATTGAGGTTGTTTTTACTTACTTACGTATTGCTTAAAAAAAAAAAAAATTCCTGTACATTTAATTAACAATTGAAATTAATTATTGAATCCAACGGTAGACACATTAGTCTCAGTTGTTTGTGTTAGTATTGCAATGTATAATTTCAATTAAACTTGGTTAAAAAAATATTTTTCAACATTAAATGTATAGTAATTTGTGTTTTGTTTGTTTAAGCAATACGTAATAAAAAAACAACCTTAATCCCCAAACCCTAAACTGTAACCCAATTCGCAAAAAGTTCATTCATAGACTGTAGTTAAACTGTCATGGGGACCACCAAAAAACTTTCCGTTTTAATTTTCCGACCAATTTGTAAGTTTAACCACTGTTTGTTATTGTTGAGGTACAATTTATTGTTTCACAAATAATTATTTTTCATTTTTTTTTTCTGTTCTTATCAAAAAAAAAAAAAAAAAAAAAAAAATATGGTTAAACCCATTCGTGATTGGTAAAAAAAAAATGTAATTATTAAAATAGATTACTAATTAGGACTGAGCCTATTCTAGTAGTGACCACTCCAAGTGGATTTAACAGGTTTTAATTCAGAGTTTTCCTTCTCTTAGACTGGTTGCCTAACCAAGGTTAAAGAGCCCTATTTACCCATTGCTGGAGGACGAGAAGTTGGATTCATACCTTTCCCAAGGGTATTAGTGCTATGTGAACTGTAGCTTCGTCCAGGATTTGAACTCTGGTCGATGAGTCCATTTCCTACGACTATAACCATAATACTACGGCCTCCTATCTATTGTCATTGTTGGTCCAAGTTAGAATGAAAACCACACTGAAAGCACCTGTTTTTATTCCATCACTAAAACAAAAAGTGTTGAACTTGGTCACTAGTTAAAAAAGATGGGTTAAACTTGCAAATCGGCCTCAAAATTAAAACGGAAACTTATTTGGTGATCCATGACAGTTTAACTACAGTGTATGAATGAACTTATTTGCGGATTGGGTTACGGTTTGGGGATTATTTTTTTAATATTTTTAATTATGTATTGCTTTAAAAAAAAACCCAAAAAACCACTATACGTTTAATGTTGAAAAATAATTTTTTAAAACCAAGTTTAATTGAAATTATACATTGCAATACTAACACAAACAACTGAGACTAATGTGTCTACCGTTGGATTCAATAATTTTTTGGTTTCAATGGTTAATCAAATGTATAATAATTTGGGTCTTTTGTTGTTGTTTTTTCGTTTTTTTAAGCAATACGTAATTAAAAACAACCTTAATCCCCAAACCCAGTTTGCAAAAATGTTCATTCATAAACTGTAGTTAAACTGTCATGGATCACCAAATAAGTTTCGGTTTTAATTTTGAGGTCGATTTGCAAGTCTAATCAAAAGATGACCCCCTGAAAAACACTGGATAATACTAAAAACAACTTCTGGCTTTGTGCTATACTAAGCAATGATTAATAAAGAGTACCATTATTATTGCCCCAGGGTCGTTGTACCATTATTATTGCCCAGGGTCGTTGCTAAGGATTAAAGATAAAAAGTTGTCATTCTGTAAATTTTTTTGTTTTTCCTAAAAGTTAGAGTTGGAGAATAAAAAATTTAAAAAAATGATTTTATTTTAATAATATTAATTAATAATTAATTAATACCCAATTTTGCATCTTCTTTTCATTTTAAAAACAAATTAAAATGAATTAAATTGATCATTTAAGGTCTAAGTTGAAAAGTAGTAATATAATGAGCATTGATAAGAAATGTAAAATAATATTACACATGTAATTTATTTTTAAATAACTACTGAGGTTGATATGCCGTAAAACAAAACAAACCAATCAATTGACCATAAACTGTCGATACCATTTAACATTAACAGGATTTTTTTAAAAGCATCTACACTAATTTTTCTATCTAAAAAAACTGATTTTGCATAAAATTATTATCTTTCTTTTTTCCAAGCTCCGAGAAGCTGTCTTCCAATTTGCCCAGAAAGAACTGGCACCAATGGCTCAAGAAATTGACGCTAAAAACAATTTTGCTGATTTGAGGGTAAGTCTATAAAAAAAACTATCTATTAGACATTTATTATTATACTAGAAGTGGCTACCGCGCGTTGCCTAGGTAGAGTTGGGGGTGTGAGAAGACCTGTTCTGTACTCTGCTCTTTCGATATACTTGTCTAGATCCCAACGTTGTGAATTATGTACTGGCCGAATTTAAAGCACGAGTCGGAAAACAGGCTCACAAGGATTAAGAACAAAACAACAACAACAACAAGTGTAAACAAGACACATGGAAGAAGGGTGTGTTGATACTCGCTGGCTGCTACTGTCTATCCCTACCGGCAATCTTAACACCCCAACGGCCGAGTTGTAACTAATTTAGGGCTCGAGTTTAGTTGTATTTATGTCAAATTCCCCTACCCCAAACCATCTTCTCCGGACCACACAAATGGCCAGGACTTAAATAAATCGCTGACTTCTAGACGCCATTAACCCTTAAAATTAGAGTACTCAAATATTTTTCCAGACAATCCGTCTTCAATATGTTGATCATTAATTCTTTCAAAAGAGAATTTCTCCTAAAAAATCCTTTTTGCTTTTAATACCTGGGTGCCTAAGATATTATCACCAAGTGGTCCCATTTCATGGTGGCATACAGGTCTCTTTAAACTTTACGACCTAATCTTTGGATTCGTAAAAAGGTCAGCCACCCACCCCTTTTACTTATGCCGTACCTTAACTTATTTCTCTTTCTTATTTATTTATTTATTTATTTATTTATTCTGACCATGTACGTCTTCAACCACAGTATCACAGGGGGTAAAAGGGTAGTCTCACAGATCCATTATTGTTGGATCCTTGCAGGAGGCCCTATTAAAATACCTATGTAAAAAAAGACCTTGCCTTGATCTAGCCACTCTGAAAAGTAAAATTATTTCTCCTATTTAAGATATTAAATCCCCCCCAAAATCTAGTCTGTTATCATCTAAATTTAATATTTTTAAGTTATCTTCATGAATATAAATCAAATCTTCATTGTTTTTGCTCAAAAACCAAGCCCTGGCAATAGTGAATGTGTATATATATTTACTTTGTCATTAATTGTTTTATTTTTGTAGTTTCCTCTGGACATACATATACACACAACTGCCCTTTATATATGTACTAGCAGCAGCTACCCGGCGTTGCCTGGGTAGAGGGGTTTTTTAAGTTAGTCCCGCAGATCCATTATTACTGAATCGTGAGTTGAATCCTCGTGGGATGCCCCATTTAAATCCCTATGTAAAAAAAAAATAGACCTTGCATTGATCCAGCTACTCTGAAAAGAAATATTAATGTCTACTATCTAAAATATTAAATGAAAAAAAAAATTCCATGCTGTTATCATTTAAATGTTATCTTTTAATTATCTTCACAAATATAAATCAAATCTCTATTATTTTGGCTCAAAAACCAAGCCCTGGTGATATTTAATGTTTATATATATTTACTTTGTCATTAATTGTTTTATTTTCAAAGTTTCCTCTGGAAATACAGATTCACAGAACTGTGTCCCATCTATGGGTTTAATTGATCAAAAAAGGAGGGAAGAAAAAAGAAAAACGCTGGGACACATGGATACGATTTTACTGTGTTCTTTTAAATTTTTGTGCATCAGGGACGCAGGATGCATACCTATTAGCATCTCTGGTACTGTATAACTTGAGAGACTAAACTAAGGCCATATAAAGTGTAAATTCAACTGGAGTCTGTAAAACTATACCAATTTTGATTCCAATGACCACTTAATTGCTTCTGACTCAGATTCCACAATTTCTCCGCTGTGTTGTAAGATTGTAACACATGACAAGCCTTTGCCGTATGATGTTAGTACAATGTCACCCAGGAAGGTCGGATATGATAAAGAGGAGCGGTAAAACAACACGCATGGTGTTCATGAGTTGTTATTACAATTATTTTTTACCTGTAATATGTTTTTTTTTACTAGCTATTATTTATAATTAGAATTAAATTAATAACAGTACAGAAATGAGAACTAAGGAATAAATAAACGAATAGAATAAGCGGCATGCAAAAAATTAAGAGAAAAAAATATTAAATAACAGTGTTCAACTGTTATTATCCGGAAAGAAATTTATCTCAGTTTAACTAAGGAATTAAATCAACTTAGTTAAGTGTAGTGTAGGGTCCTGATGAAATCATTTGGATTGAAACCATGGTAGACCCTTAACTTTTTTCCTCTACTAATATTATTATTATTACTGCTCTATGTTTTTAATATATTGAGCACTTTTGGATTATTTATTGATGCCACTGCAACGGAGAGGTTAAAGTGGCAATTGGATACTATATATTTTATTTGGTTTCAGTTGAATTCATTACTTATTATCATAGTTCTTGAATGATGACATTAATATAAATTAATAATGCAAGGAGAAAATATTACACTTATTTCAGCCTTTGTCAGATGTAGGATATAAGAGAGAAAAAAACAAAATGAAGTCTTCACCAATATATACCAATCCATTTCAGCCTTTGTCAGGTTTATAAGCTAAGAGAGAGAGAGAGATATGAAAAACAAAATGGTCGCCAATATAGGCAATTCCATTTTTCAGCCTTTGTCAGATGTAGGATATCAGAGAAAAAAAACAAAATGAAATGATCACTGATATAGACAATTCCATTTTTCAGCCTTTGTCAGGTTTAGGATATAAAAGAGAGAAAAACAAATTGAAATGTTCACCACTATAGACCAATCCATTTTTCAGCCTTTGTCATTTGTTGGATCAAAAAGAGAGAAAAAAAAACAAACTAAAACCCAAAAACTAAGTGGTCACCAATATAGACCAATCCATTCCAGCAATGCTAGGTATACCAAGTACCTAAGCAGATTTAACTTTATTTTAAATGTATGCTACTCTGACTGATATAATAAAACAACACACATGGTTTTCATGACTTGTTATTACAACAGTTAGTATTCAGTTCAATAATTTTTAAATTCTAAAAATATCCGTCTCAACTTGCAAATCGGTCGGAAAATTAAAACATATTACAGGGTGATCCAGAAAAAACAGAACTCAAATTATTTATTTATTTTCCCATTAAACTAACCCTAAACTCCAACCCCAACCCTAACCCTAACCATCCCTAGTTAAAATTAACAGATTTATTACAAAATTTGTGGGTTCTGTTTTTTCTGGGTCACCCTAATTTTACGACCGATTTGCAAGTTTAGGCAAATATCCTATTTGAATTCTTATGTAGATTAGGACACCATCTGCTACATAAATCCATTTAAATAATAAATGAAATTATTATTTTATTTATTTTATAAAATACTAGCAGCGGCTACCCAGCGTCGCCTGGGTAGAGGGGGATTTTTTAAAGTTAGTCCCGCAGATCCATTATTACTGAATTGTGAGTTGAATCCTCGTGGGATGCCCCCATTTAAATCCCTATGTAAAAAAAAAAAAAATAGACCTTACATTGATCCAGCTACTCTGAAAAGAAATGTTAATGTCTACTATCTAAAATATCAAATGAAGAAAAAAAAATCCATGCTGTTATCATTTAAATTTTATCTTTTAATTATCTTCACGAATATGAATCAAATCTCTATTATTTTGGTTTAAAAACCAAGCCCTGGTGATATTTAATGTGTATATATATTTACTTTGCCGTTAATTGTTTTATTTTTGAAGTTTCCTTGTTTCTTTCACTTTCAGGAAGCCGTCTGTTTTGATTGGCCATTTTCCTTTCACTGTAATCAATACAACTGCATGTTTTAACACAAAAATATCATAAAATGTGTTCTTAATAACAATTAAGTTCCTTTCAAATAATGTACAGGCACAATTAAGAACAGGTTTTATGATATTTTCGTGTTAAAATATTCAGTTGTA
>CM042164.1:88720595-88805595 GCA_023376005.1 Doryteuthis pealeii | reverse complement strand
AAAATTTTAACACCCTTATAGGAATACCTTTTAATATATTTTCAAACAGTCTGCACATGTTCACCATCCCTGTCAACATATGCTTAGAATCTCCGACAGGTGATTTTAAAAAAAAGATATTAATATTTCTATGAGAGTACCTGTATATTAGAAAAGTATAAGTATACCCAGTTTGTCGAAATATCCGTGTTCTTACAAAAAAAAAACCACACGGCTTTTAGGCTACAGTCCCAGACGTCAAAAGAGGCTTAGTTTTCGAATTACGTAGCGAAACAATTAGCGGTAATAATTTTAGCGTAATTATTAATTAAAAATCAAAAAAGGCTAATAAAAAGTTTTCGCAATCAGTGGCCTTTCTTGATATTATGCGAAAAGTAAAATTTAAACGGGCTACTTTGTAAAAAAAAATACGAAGCAAAATGGAGTAGCTCCAAAAACAGAATTAGCGAATGAGAATCGTGTATTTGAAATATAAATAAGTAAACAAAATGGCCACCTCCAGCGAAGAAGAGGCAACAGTTGTTAGCGACAAAAAATGTTTTATGTGCATTTTACCTTCCAAAAAGCATAAAATTGTATCATTTTCTAAGAAAACGTGGACTCGCTTTTTAGAATATGTCCATAAATGGAAGAAATTGGACGGTACACAAGCATTAAGTCACGTAAATAAAATTTGGACGGTACACAAGCATCAGAAAAAATAAAAATAAAAAATAATAGTATTTCGCATCATGTGACAACAAGTCACGTAAATAAAATAATGTCGTTATTTTATTTTTTTAAAAAGCAAATTTTATTTTTCTAAAAAGCAAATTCGCTTATTACTCGTTATTATAACAAGTAATAAGCG
Source organism: Doryteuthis pealeii (assembly GCA_023376005.1). Lineage (NCBI taxonomy): Eukaryota > Metazoa > Mollusca > Cephalopoda > Myopsida > Loliginidae > Doryteuthis > Doryteuthis pealeii. The sequence continues at coordinate 88,804,745 of CM042164.1, read as the reverse complement.
AATTTGCTTTTTAGAAAAAAGAAAAAAATAATAGTATTTCGCATACATGTGACAATATTTATTATTTAAACTTTAAACAATCTAGTGCTTCGTCGCGTAAATTTTTGTTGTTTCTATTCATAACTTCGGTCATTTATCTCTTTATTTATACTGTAATTAGTATCGAAAATGACCAACTCGCAAAACCGTTTACGCCCCCAACATAAGGGGGGTCAAAATTAAGTGACCTGAAAAAAATGAGAAAGTTTTGAAATAAAATAAATAATGCATTATAAAGATCGTTCATTGATAAATAAACACTGAAAGTTTCATTAAAATCCGATAATTTTGCCAGTAGCTAGTATAAACTAAGCATTTTTAATATCTGTATAAGAAATACTATTCATTTTTTTCCCCCCGATTTTCTAAAAAGACAGTTCTTTAATTGAAAATTATATTTTGAAATTTTTCCTGAAGAAAAAAAATTGTTTGCTTTAGTTACTAAAGCATATTATTAGGAATTTTTTTTTGGGTGTTTTGAGGGTCATTCTAAATTAATATTTTTTTATTTCATAAACACAGAACATCAGCTGATGTTTACATTCCAGATAAAATCTGTAATCTCATTGGCTAATTTGAATTCGGAGCTATTTTCGTTCTATACGTATTTTAATCACTTAAAACTTATTAATTCTTGATGCAAGAAACCTATGCGCGAAAAAAAAATTTTGAATTTTGGGGTGATATCATTTTAATAATAAAGGACAATTTATTTGGCCACTTTTTACATCCGACACAACTGAACGATAATTGGCTTGGGACTGTGGCCTATTTCTCAAAGTGAACAAAAACAAGGGGAGGTTACTCTCATTTAAGTAGCTAATGTTCAGATTACAAAAAAATCTTGAAAAAATTTAATAATTTTCTAGAATTTCTGGTTTTATCATGTAATTATTTTATCTCTAAAAAATTATGTTACATGTGACAAAACTTTCAGACCACCTTGTAACGCGTAAGCTACCAGAAGTTTATTTCTATACGGATTAGCCCCTATATTTTTACAGCATGTGGAATTGAATAAATTAAAATAATTAAGTTTTCTTAAATAATTAGTTTTAGAATTGTATGTCATGAGTTAAGAATTATGTAATCAAAAGAGAATCGAATGAAAATTAGTTTGGAACTATTTTAGCAACAATAGAAACAATTGTTTAAATTCCGATGACAGTACGTCATCAGAATGCCATGGGTGAACGAAATCATCCGATATTTTCGTAATTAGAAAACAGCTGATATTTGAAAATTCCAATATTAAATTTAACTTGATGATCGCGCAGACAATTACAAAAGAAAAAGATAAAAAGGCCCATTGAGCTGAAAAACTTCAGTGGGAACTTACGCGCTTCCCAACTCTATCGAGTTAGAGCGGAAACTCTCCCCAACTCAACACAATGAGGAGAGGTCGCTTGTCTGAAGACACAACATGATACATCAGGTCTGTCTCTTATTTCGTTTCATAATTTTTTCTCTCTTCTTCTCAATATGACACAAGTTTCAATCACAGACATTGTTTTATCAAAACTGCTACAATGTTGACACATCCAAACGAACAAATATAAACAATACATACGCACTTGTCACACACAACTATGTACAGACACATAGAGTCGGCAACATCGCTAAAAGAACAATTGAATATACCAATTGTAAATTAATGTATATAAAGTTGTTTATTGTATCAATTTTGTTTTCTTCTTTTGTTTTCTACGGAAACTACATTTCCGTAGTCTGATACATTTAAATTGTGGGATACAAAACTCAGATATTCTTCACACACACAAACACCGAGCAAACAAGGCCCCCACATCTCCCTTTGCAAACATTTTCGATGAGAATTAACACTCTTAATTCCCCAAATTTATTTTGTGTGGATTACTTACTGTGTTTAAAAAAAAAAATCAGTAATAAATCTACACTGCCTTTATTTCTGGTTGTTAATTTATTAATAACAGAGATTCAGTCTTAATTTGTCTGTAACCGAAACTACTTCACTGTTTACATCACATTACCCAAAATCTTCAATACATAAAGAACAACCTTGTATTATATACACTCAAGAAGAAATTTGTAATCTCACACATTTTTTTTTTCCAGCAACAAGAAGTTAACTAAAACGTTTACAAATGAATAAATACCTACAATTTTGTATAAAATTTATTTGTAAAATATTCAAAATAACTAATTTTCTATTTCAAATTGTTTCATTTAAAAAAATTTTTTTTTTTTTTTTTTTTACATCTTTAATGAATTTGACAATCTTACTTATGATACAAATCCTTTTTTTTTTTTTTTTTTTTTTTTTTTTGCTAGTTCTATTAAAAGAGAATTTTAAGAGAAACTAGATAAAAGCTTTCAAGACTAAAAAATTTTTTCTTTTCTTTTTTTTACTTTTTTTTTTTTTCTTTTTTTTACTTTTTCTTTTCTTTTCTTTTTTTTTCTTTTTTCCTTTTTTTTTTTTTTCCTTTCTTTTTTTTTTTTACTTTTTTTTCTTTTTTTTACTTTTTTCTTTTTTACTTTTCCTTTTTTTTTTACTATTTTTTTTTTTTTTTTTTTTTTCCTTTTTTCTTTTTTTTTTCTTTTCACCCTTTGAAATTTTTCCACTATCATGAAAGGGTTATTATTAGTGAAATAGATCACTAATTAGGTACAAGCCTATTCTAGTAGTGACCACCCCAAACGGAGATTTAAGAGGTTTGAATTCAGAGTTTTCCTTCTCCTAGACTGGTTGCCTAACCAAGGTTAAAGAGCCCAGTCTGCCTTACTATTTACCCATAGCTGGAGGGAGAGCAGTTGAATTCATACCTTTCCCAAGGGTCACTATGTGAACTGTAGCTTCGTCCAAGAATTGAACTCTGGTCAACGAGTCCATTTCATACGACTCTAACCATTACACCACGCACCTCCAACTGAATGCTGATTTCATTACAAGTAAGTCGTCGGGGTGGCCTAAAGTCAGTATCAGCCAATTGGCGAGGGAGTCTATCCCCTTTTCACTAGCGCTAGACCAAGGAGATTGTTTTTGTGTCTGAGGTGGAGCGCCACACCTACCATCAGCTCCTCACTTTACCGCATAGATCCCTGTGCTACTCCTATGCTGAGTTGGCAAAGGCCGGTATCGAACCAGGAACCTTGTGGTTCCTATCTGAATGCTCTACCAACTGACCTACTTTGATAATAATGTTCGTCGGCTGTTTTTTTTTTTTTTTTTTTTTTTTTTTTTTTTTAAATGTCTTTTTTGTTTTCTGTTGCTTATTTCTGCTTTTTTTGGTATTTATTTTAGTTGATAGCGGGTGAATATATTGGAGCTTTGGCCATGAGTGAACCTGGCAGTGGGTCTGATGTTGTTTCCATGAAGACAAAAGCTGTATTGAAAGGTAAAACAAAACAAAAAATTTTTTTTTTTTTTTTTTCTGAACATTAGCTACATAAATGAGAGTAACCTCCCTTTGTTTATTTCACTTTGAGAAAGCCATATGTTTGGTCAGCCATTTTCATTTCACTGTAATCAATACAACGGCATGTTTAAACACGTACATATCATAAAATGTGTTCTTAATAACAATTAAGTTCATTTCAAATAATGCGCATGCACAATCAAGAACACATTTTATAATATTTTTGTGTTAAAACATACAGTTGTATTGAATCGAACAAATTCGTATTTTCAGTGTAGATTTATGGTGAAATGAAAATGGCCGACAAAAACATATGGCTTCCTCAAAGTGAAATAAACAAGGGGAGGTTACTGTCATTTATGTAGCTAATGTTCAGATTACCACCAGGCTAGATTAACAGAATTTCTTTTTTATGTGGAGATTTTCAATGAGGATTGAACTCGCTAGTGAGTAATAATGGATCTGTGAGACTAGTTTGCTAACCATTACGTCATGATGGGACACCTGATAAAAATAATTTTCCTGACCTCCCACCAGGTCTTTTTATGTCGGATTCTTTATGGGGCATCCAGTGGCAATAAAAGGTAAATGTAATGAAATTATTCTTAACATTAAAATAAGACTTTTAAAGTCGTCGGGACGGCATAATGTCAGTATCAGCCAGACAGCGAGGGAGTCTATCCCCTTTTCACTAGCGCTAGACCAAGGATATTATTTTAGTATCTGAGGTGGAGCACCAGACCTATCATCAGCTACTCACTTTACCGCACATATCCTTTTGCTACTCATACACTGAGTTGGCGAGGGTCGGTATCGAACCAAGAACCTTGTGCTTTTTAGCCGAACACTCTACCGAATGAGCTAAACCGGGCCTTAGCTACTTCTTATAATGGGGATTATATGTCTGTCTGTCTAACTTTTAATACATTTGATAACAATGATAGTATTAGAAATGATTTCTTGTGTATGAGTATTCCTTTTCATTTGTCAAACAAAAACTAACTTCAACAGTTGATATTTGTTTTGTCCTGAAAAGGACTGGAGATGCATGTCTGATATATATTTATTTCAAATATATGTTCGATACTGCACATTATCAATCAAAACACTGGATGTCAACAATGTATATTTTTTTCAAATATCAATAGATTATCCGTACATTTTTTATTTTTGTCTCACTTATTCTTCAACATATTTCATTGTTATTATTGTTATTATATTGTGGACAAAATATTTATTCTTATATCTTTATTAGTAAATATGTTTATCTTCATCATCTTATGAATAATAATTGAAATCTGTCTCCAAATTTTTTAATTTTTTTAAATTTTTTATTTTAAAATTTTTTTAGGTGACCATTACGAACTGACCGGAAATAAATTCTGGATTACAAATGGACCAGATGCAGATGTGTTGGTGGTTTATGCAAAAACAGATTACAAAAATCCCAAACCCCAGCACGGAATAAGTGCATTTTTAATTGAAAAGGCAAGTCTTTCCATTATTACATTATTCCATAATTCCTTTATTCCATTTTCCATCATTCCCTTATTCCTTCATTGCATTCCATTCCATTATTCCTTCATTGCATTTCCATTCCATTATTCCTTCATTGTCATTGCATTTCCATTCCATTATTCCTTCATTGCATTTCCATTCCATTATTCCTTCATTGCATTTCCATTCCATTATTCCTTCATTGCATTTCCATTCCATTATTCCTTCATTGCATTTCCATTCCATTATTCCTTCATTGCATTTCCATTCCATTATTCCTTCATTCCTATTCATTCATTCCCTTATTCCATTCCATTATTCTTTCCCTTATTCCATTGCATTTCTATTCCTGTATTTCATGCCATTATTCCTTCATTCCCGTATTTCATGCCATTATTCCTTCATTCCCGTATTTCATGCCATTATTCCTTCATTCCCGTATTCCATTGCAACATTCATTGCATTCTATCATCCATAATTCCATAATAATTCTATTTCCATAGTCCTATTACTTTTTAAAGAAAAAAGTTCTGACAAAGTTCTTGTTTATATGCAAAATCCTAATTATGAATAAGAAATATAAATGTGTTTTCTTTTTCATTTGTATTGAGAATGTTTTGCATCAGGTCAGGAAATGTCTTCTTTCTTACTTATACCACGTGTACTAGTACTACCTGTTCTATGATCGTGTTGTCCGCGAATAAACTGGCACCCCTCCCTCCCATCAGACATTCTTTGGCTTGTCTGGTGAGGTGGGTGTGTGGACACCCAGCATCACCAAAAACAAGAGCTGTCAAATGGTGGATGACGGCCATCCACACGGATTGTAGTGACTCACCCCCTTCAGTTTTTCTGAAATTTTTTTAACAGACAATCCACAAAATTTGAGCTTCCAATTCCAAAAATTGGCGAAGTTATGTCAATTTTTAGCTCTCGAAATTTAGTGGGGTTCGCGAAAAATGGCGACTTTTTGTAATCTATTTTTGTCTGTAAAATGAGTTCTAGAGCTTCCCTACCCCTAAAAATTGGTTTATAAAAGCATTTTCGCACAAAGAATTCAAAAAGTCAAAGATAGTTTGGTTTTTGCTCAGAACCGAAGGTACATCACTTAAAATTTTTAATAATATGATATACTAGCAGGACCTGTGGATATACCACAGTATGATAATTTAATGATTACAATGTTTGATATGTTTACTTACAATTTTGACCTCTCTCCAAAAATTATAAACATTTGAATTTCACAGAATAAAATGATGTATTGATGATTATTAATGAAAATAGTTTGCGTTTTTTTTTTATTTTTGTTTATTTTTAGGGAATGGAGGGATTCAAAACTGGACCTAAACTTGACAAACTTGGAATGCGAGGGTCAAATACATGTGAACTGATCTTTGAAGGTTGCAAGGTTCCAGGTAATTATAAAAAAATGTTGTTTTTCTTGTGTGCAATTTTTTTTTTTTTCCATTTGTAAAATATTCACAAACCAAGAAAAGTCTTTTAGTATGAGTTATAATATTTCAAAATTTTACAAAATATTTGTAAAAGATTCGTGTCTACTGGATTCATCGTATGGTAAATTCATCACCAGTAAATTCATTGTATGGTAAATTCATCACCAGTAAATTCATTGTATGGTAAATTTGACACAGGTAAATTCATTGTATGGTAAATTATTTGTGGCTAAATTCGGAATGTAATCATTGTTTTTAAGAATTTAATAAAAAGAACAAAAGGGTTAGGGTTAGGGAAATCCTATATTATAAGAGCAATTTATCTGATAAAATGAATTTATCAGTAATGAATAAACTAATGATAAATTTATCATGCAGTGAATATACCGGTCATAAATTTATCGTGCATAAATTATCGTGCAGTGAATATACCGGCCATAAATTTATCGTGCAGTGAATATACCGGCCATAAATTTACCGTGCACTGAATATACCGGCCATAAATTTACCGTGCACTGAATATACCGGCCATAAATTTACCGTGCAGTGAATATACCGGCCATAAATTTACCGTGCAGTGAATATACCGGCCATAAATTTACCGTGCACTGAATATACCGGCCATAAATTTACCGTGCACTGAATATACGGCCATAAATTTACCGTGCACTGAATATACCGGCCATAAATTTACCGCACTGAAAATAAATTTATCATGTAAAGAACTTACTGGCAAAAAATTTACCATGTGGGGAATTTACCTAGAATCTAAAAGCTTTTCATTTTTTTGTGCCTAAAAAAGGGGGGTACGTCTTAAAAAGAAGGAAATAAAATATAAAAATATGAATGTTAAAAATTAGTCTTTCTCTTTGTAAGTTTTTTTAATTTTATTTTTCTTGTTTGTTTTTTTGTTTTTCTTTAATTTTATATTCTAATGAAACAGTAAAATATACAGCAATAAATAATTATTCTTTTTGTTTTTGTATTGAATATATTGAATCGATTGCAGAAAAAAAAACAATTCTTTTCACTTTGTATTAAATTAGAATAAAATTACTTTACTTATTTTTCAAGTTTTAAAAAACCAACTAGAATTTTCTTTAAAAAAAAAAGACTGATTTAGGATCAAGAGATTTTGTTTTATTAGCTAATTTACAAAAAAAGATTAAATTTTGTTTTTCTTATAACAATGTGTAAGAGATGAGACGAAAAATAAAATAAATTTTGCCTTCTTTTGAAAATAAAAATAAAACTGAATAATTTTCTTTTCACTGGAAAAGAAAGAGAGAGAGAGAGAGAGAGAGCACATGAAAAACAAAAAAATGGTTAATTCCTATAAGTTTAATATGATCAAAGGGGAACCACTCTTGACTGATAAATTATTTATTTATTGATCTACTAGGAAAAAAGAAGATGGGGTTAGGGTTTAGGGTTTAGGGTTAGTTTAATGGGAAAATAAATAAATAATTTATCAGTCAAGAGTTGTTCCCCTTTGATCATGTTAGACTTATAGTAAATCACCAAAAAAATTAAACCCTATTTAGTAAATAAATTAATATTTTTATAGCAAATCATAAACCTGAAAGGACAATTGTTTTTTTCTTTAAATTATTCAGTCTTGTCCACTCGGAGACATGATATCACAAAATCATGCAAGAAAGGCAATTAACTCTTTAACATCCTGTTGAGAATTTCACAGCCCCATTCCTATAAGGATTTATTAAAAAATTACCTATTCATTTAAAGTTACCTGTTATTTCCCTTAAATCAAAGACTTCTAAATATGTTTAATATTACATTTAAACAAAGGCTTTCCAAGTCCAGAGCCCCATTCCTATAAGGATTTCCAAGTCTAGAGCCCCATTCCTATAATGATTTATCAATAAATGGCCTTTTCATTTAAAGTTACCTGTTATTTCCCTTAAATTAAAGACTTCTAAATATGTTTAATATTACATTTAAACAAAGGCTATTGTTTGGGGTAGATTAGGAAAAAGAATGTTACTTCTGGCCAGGTGGAATGAGGTAGTATAGGACATTAAGTGTTATTTCCTATAACTCCAACCTAAAAAAGGGGAACCACTCAGAATGAATTTTATAAATTATTTATTTATTGATCTACTAGGAAAAAAGAAGACGGGTTTAGGGTTAGTTTAATGGGAAAATAATGGGTAAATAAATTAGCAGATAAAATTCATTCAGATTGTTTCCCCCCCCCTTTTTTTTTTTTTTTTTTTTTTTTTTTAGGTTGGTGTTATAGGAAATAACCACATTAAGAGTTAAGGATCTAGTTAAAGAAAAAAAAATACTGAGATATACATTTGAATCTAGCATTAATACTCCTTTAATAAATGAAAATATTTCTTGGGGGGGTATTTCTTTTAAATGAGTTTTTTTTTTTTTTTTTTTTTTTTTTTTTTAAATTGTTGCTTTTCTTGTATTTCAAACTTTGACACAAAGAAAATGTTAAAACCTGTTGTTTATTTCAGTTGAAAATATGCTTGGGCAACTTAACAAAGGTGTCTACGTTTTAATGAGTGGTCTTGACATTGAACGATTAGTGTTAGCTGCTGGGCCTGTTGGGTAAGTTAATGTTTTAACAAAATTGTTGTTGTATTTTAAGTTCCATTCTCCAATGGTAGGTTTTATTGTTTTGAAGTTTTTTGTGCTGACCTGCCTTCACATAGGCCACTCCTACATCATTATTTACTAGAGGGCACAGTATCCCCCAATATGCTTTACTTGCCCAGAGAGATTTACAGTCAAACATATATTGCTCGTGTGTAGACTTTGATCTCGTGTGAATAAAATACTACCAAGCAAGTAATTTAAAAAAAAAAAACTTTTCACAAAAATAAGACTATCCAAGATTTTACATTTCCTAAAAGAAGTGGGATTGTACTCAAAAATATGAGTAATTGAACAATAGTTCAAATAAATATATATATATATATATATGCTCCCCATCCCCTAGGGTTGAGCACTCTGGGGGGGATCTTGCTGACGGCCGCCAACTCAAGCGTAAACGCAACGCTCTTCTAAGGAATGGAGCACTTTGTGACGGCCTTTACACGCAAAGCGATGTGTGTATTAAAACAGTTAAAATCCCCTTCCCATTCTGTAAGTGAAGACAGCCTAATGGTTACGGTGCCGGACTGACACCCAACCGATCGGATTTCAATTCCGGCTGTAGATAGCTTACAAAATGTCTAGCCACACTGAGGAGACTTGATAAGTCGAAACACGTGTCTGTGGATGACCATATATATATATATATATATATATATATATATATATTAGTTTTTTCCGTAGTTAGGATCTTTCCACGTGTGGTTTAACCAAGCTGATGCAGGTAGACCATAAGGAGAGCTCAGTGTGCCTAATACCAGTGAGTAGAAGGACAGAGCAATATATTTAGTAAATGAAGAAAAAACTCTAAACTTGCTTCATTACAATAATTTATTTCAACCGTATTAATACGGCATCTTCAGGTAATCACAAGAACAAGAGTAAGAGTCATGTTCTTGTGATTACCTGAAGATGCCATATTAATACGGTTGAAATAAATTATTGTAATGAAGCAAGTTTAGAGTTTTTTCTTCATTTACTATATATATATATATATATATATATATATACCGTATTTGACAGCATATAGGACGCACTTTTTTCCCAAAATTTTGGCTCAAAAAATTGCCCTGCTTCTTATACATCGTAGGTAAAGTTTGAGACCTCCTGTAGGCCTAGGCTAATCTTCTTCTTATTTCCTGCTATTGAGATGTCTTGTGTCTGCTTATTGCTTGCCTGTACTGACAAATTGCTTTTATACAGCTATGTTTCTGCTTGTGTAATGCACAGCTAGGCTGTTTTCAACAATATATGCTTAAATACAGTAAAACTTTTTTTTCCTGAATCTGACCTGCTGAAATGGGGGTGCGTCTTATATGCCTGTGTGTCCTATGTGCTGTCAAATATGGTACATTTGTTTTCTACCAAACTACTGCTATGAATTCAAAATTTAGTCGGCATTAAATAACCCACCGAGGTTGATATGCCATAAAATAAAACAAATAAAATTGAAAGGAATTTCAGACCATATTATCTTTAAGCACCCCTTTTTGATCTCGATTAAAAAAGGGCATGTTTTCCATTAACACTGTCAATATCTGGTTGTTGTAACAGACAATTTTTAGATTTTTTTTTATTTGAATTATAAACAACTGGATATTAACGGTGTAAATGAAAAACATGTCCTTTCTTAATAAAGATCAAAAAGGGGTGTCTAAAGGTTATATGGTCCGGAATTTCTAATAACAAAAATATTGCATATTTTTGGACATACAGTAGTGCCCTGACATACAAGTGCCCCCCCCCCAACTTACATGTTTTCAGAGTTACAAGTTGTCGCATAATTTATTATTATTATTATTATTATTATTATTATTTTTTTTTTTTTTTTTTTTTTTTATTTAAAAAATTTTTTTTTTTTACTTTGTGTTGAGAGCTAAAATTTTTGGTACAAGTGAGCTTCAGATATCCTTATATCAATAAATTCACTAAAAACATTAAAGTTTTACAAATGACCCCAAAGAAAAATATTTTAAAAATAAATAAACATTTAAAACCTATTACAGCACATAATACATTACATTCTATTTTATTATGTTTTTATACAAAGAAATTAAGATACAAGTAGAATGAATTAAACTTGTAAGTACAAAATACAAATTTGAGCCTGAAGAAAAATACATAAAATAAAGAAAAGACCAAAACATACCACCACCTAAAAATTTTCGACCAGCACAAGTTTAATGGCCAAAAGAAAAAACACCAAAATAGTCGCCTAAGTTAAATATACTAAAGTGCTCAATACACTAAGTAGAGCAAATAATAATAATAATAGTAAGGCTTTATTATTACTATTATTATTAGCACAAGTTTAATGGCGAAAAGAAAAAACACTGAAAGAGTTGCCTAAGTTAAATATACTAAAGTTCTTAATACATTAAGTAGAGCGAATAATAATAATAGTAAGGCTTTATTACTACTATTATTATTATTTAGGTAGTTATTTCCTATAATTCCAACATAACCATGGGGAACCACTCTTGACTGATAAATTATTTATTTATTTTCCCATTAAACTAACCCTAAACCCTAAATCCTAAACCTAACACTGTCTTCTTTTTTCCTAGTAGATCAATAAATAAATAAATAATTTATCGGTCAAGAGTGGTTCCCCTTTGTTTATGTTTGAGTTATAGGAAATAACCATTTAGGCTTTACTATATTCTGTAAATAAATATTTCTCTGAATGGCGACTTTGTTTTTTTTTGTCTTTTTCTTGTAATGATATGAAATTAGTTATTTACAACAGTTTCTATACCGCACTGTCGGCTGGGGCATTAGAATGCACTGACTGCACCTCTGCAGAGGGGTAAGACTCCCCCCCCCAATGGGGCCACCTATTGGCCGTGGGTGGCGACCCGTGATGCTTAAGGATAGAACTCGGGTGGATGAGCAGTTCATGACTTGCAATACTCCACTTTGGCCCTATCTTGGGCTAGACGGGCAGTCGGAGAGGCCCCCTCCAATCAATCGGCTGGTCACGTCAAGCCCTAGCACCTATATAATTTTCCCAACCCTATTGCCCTTATGGCAAGCCCCAACCCCTTTTTATCATATGGGTGCTAGAAGGCGGTGGCTGAGGGTCTTCATGCCCTGGGAATGATGTTAAACTCTATCTGATGGTGAGGTTCCAGTTTTGGAGGTTTGGGGAATGTCGAGCACCCCTTCATCACCATTGCTCCATGGTCCACTCTAACCCAGAGTGGTAGTACCTGTTAGGGTCCCATCTATGGGTTAAATAGGAAAACCTGAGTTGATAAACAAAATTGTATTATGCATTAAGAATGAATTTATTTCACTTTGTCGGCATTAAATGACCCACTGAGGTTGATATGCCGTAAAACAAACCAAACCAGTTTCTAAAATACTTTTTTTTAATTATTCTAGCTTGATTCAGGCAGCTTGTGATATTGCTTTTGAATATGCTCATGTCCGAGAACAGTTTGGTGTCAAAATTGGACATTATCAAGTAAGTATCTCATGAAATATTTATGTGCAAATTTCTACCTGAGTGAAAATCATTTAAAATGTGCAAATTTCTACCTGAGTGAAAATCATTTAAAATGTGCAAATTTCTACCTGAGTGAAAATCATTTAAAATGTGCAAATTTCTACCTGAGTGAAAATCATTTAAAATGTGCAAATTTCTACCTGAGTGAAAATCATTTAAAATGTGCAAATTTCTACCTGAGTGAAAATCATTTAAAATGTGCAAATTTCTACTGAGTGAAAATCATTTAAAATGTGCAAATTTCTACCTGAGTGAAATCATTTAAAATGTGCAAATTTCTACCTGAGTGAAAATCATTTAAAATGTGCAAATTTCTACCTGAGTGAAAATCATTTAAAATGTGCAAATTTCTACCTGAGTGAAAATCATTTAAAATGTGCAAATTTCTACCTGAGTGAAAATCATTTAAAATGTGCAAATTTCTACCTGAGTGAAAATCATTTAAAATGTGCAAATTTCTACCGAGGTGTAAAGTTTTCTTTTTAATAATTACTTTTCATTTTTAAGTTTAATGAATCTTTTTTTTAAATTGAATGTATTTCATTGGTTTATTTTTATTTTATCAAACATATTTTTTCATTGGTAGTTGGTTTTGAAGGCTATCACAATGCAAGTGTAAAGAAAAATGGGTAACTATGATGTTGTTTGTTTACCTTTGATTTATTCTTAATATTTGAGATAAAGATTTCTTCATCAGAATGGACAGAACCTAGCAACAAGCTAACAGCTCTGTACCTTCAAAAATCTTTTGACGAAGAAATCTTTATCTCGAAATATTAAGAATAAATCACAGATTAACAACCAATACCATAGTTACCTTATTTTTCTTTACACTTGCATTGTGATAGCCTTCAAAACCAACCACTAAACCAATATAAACATAATACTTCAAGCAAATTCTAAAACTCTTTTACATTTTTTTCTTATTTTATATAACCAAATATTGAGTCTCCATTAAGAATAGATTTATTTCAAGACTTTGCCGGCATTAAATGACCCCACCAAGGTTGATATGCCATAAAACAAACCAAACCTTATTTTTCAATTTTTCTTTTTCAGATGCTTCAATCCAAAATGGCTGACATGTATTGTTCATTAAATGCTTGTCGATCATATGTCTACAATGTTGCAAAATCTTTAGATAATGGAAATCGTGCACCTAACGTAAGTTGACAAATTTCATGAAAATTTATTCTTCAATAAGATTCTTGGAGATCTTTTATTGTATGTTCTATTAGAAATGAAATTCCTAAGATAGTAAGTAAGTATATATATATATATATATATATATATATATATATATATACCAAAGTTTTAAATTTTAAATATTAAAGATATATATATTTACCAAAGTTTTTAAATTTAAATATTAAAGATATATATATTTACCAAAGTTTAAATATTAAAGATATATATTTACCAAAGTTTTAAATATTAAAGATATATATTTACCAAAGTTTTAAATATTAAAGATATATATATACCAAAATTCTAAATATTAAAGATATATATATATATATATATATATATATATATATATATATATATATACCAAAATTCTAAATATTAAAGAATATATATATATATACCAAAATTCTAAATATAAAAGATATATATATATATATATATATATATATATACCAAAATTCTAAATATTAAAGATAGATATATTATATATATTATACCAAAATTTCTAAATATTAAAGATATATATATATATATATACCAATTTAAATATTATATAAATATTATAATATATATATATATATATATATATATATTATTATATATATTAAATATATAAATATATATATATATATATATATATACCAAAATTTTAAATATTAAGATATATATATATACCAAAATTTTAAATATTAAAGATATATATATTTACCAACCCCTCTGCACAAGCAGGATGTGACACAAGGTCAATTTCTTAAGCGGAGTTCAACAGGTTTGAATTCATAGTTTTCCTTCTCCTAGACTTGTTACCTAGCCATGGTTAAAGAGCTCAGTCTGCCCTGCTATTTACCCATAGCTGGAGGGAGAATTGGATTCATACCTTTCCCAAGGGTATTAGTGCTATGTAAAATTCCAACAGCTTCGTCCCGGAATTGAACTCGACGAGTCCATTTCCTATGACTCTAACCATTAGACTACGCGCCTCCAGAAACATGAATGAAAAGGATATACAAGGTGTGTCAAAAAAGTATCAAGATTTTTTTGTACTTGACACACCTTGTATTTTGAAAAAGATTACCAATCCATTCATTATTTTCAGAATACAAGGTGTGATAAAAAAAGTACAATGTTTAAAGCTGTATTTACCAAGATAGAAATGAAAAATGAATGGAACGTTATTTTATTTTCAGAATACAAGGTGTCAAAAAGCACAAAAAATCTCTATACTTTTATGACACACCTTGTATATAAACAATCATAAAACAAATAGCAAATATTTCCCATTCATTATTTTCAGAATACAAGGTGTGTCAAAAAAGTACAATGTTTAAAGCTGTATTTACCAAGATAGAAATGAAGAATGGATGAAACGTTATTTTGTTTTCAGAATACAAGGTGTGTCAAAAAGTACAAAAACTCTCAATACTTTTATGATACACCTTGTATTCTGAAAAATTAGCTTTCCATTCATTGTTCATTTCTATCTTGGTAAATACAGTTTATGACACACCTTGTATTCTTCATATATTCTGAAAAAATTAATATTACATTTATTGTTCATTCCTATCTTGTAAACACAGCTTCAATCTGATACTTTTTTGACACACCTTGTATTTGTAAAGTCATAAATACAGAAATCTGCAAAAAGATTAAAAAAACAAAAAAAAAAATTTTTCAGAATACAAGGTGTGTCAAAAAGCACAAATACTTTTTGACACACCTTGTATATAAAAGTCAGAATACAATGCAAAAAAGAGAAGAAAAATTATTTTCAGAATACAAGGTGTGTCAAAAAGCACAAAAATCTTAATACTTTTTTACACACCTTGTATATAAACAATAATAAAACCAATAACAAATATTTCCCAACAGAAATTTACAAGCATTTTTCGTTTTTTGGGTTTCAGGATTGTGCAGGAGTGATACTTTATTGTGCAGAAGCAGCAACCAAAGTTGCATTAGATGCCATCCAAATTCTTGGTAAGTAAAATAATTGTGGGTTGGGTGGGGATTGCTATAATTAACGGCGTCGATTCCAGGGGGCCATCCCCCCAGGCAACACCTGCCCCCTCGATTTAAAGGGGCAGGGCTGAGTTTATTGCCCAGCGTCTGGGAGAATGCCGACGGGATCGACGCAATTTTTCACCTGCCACCCATGAGCTTCGGTTTGTGGGTGGTCCCACGTTAATAGGGCCTTGTGCCTAACCCGTACAAGTGGGGTACGAGGTAAATACAAAGTAAAATAATTTAAACTCTTTTAGTGATGCTGATAGCTTTTTTTAATCTAGTGCATCCTGGGATGCACATATTTGCTTTGAGTATGCCCCCCCCCCAAAAAAAAAATTTATGGGTCCCAACTAAAGCCGTCTAACTCCTACCTTGTAACCTATCTTGTGTAATCCGTTTCTAAGAAACTATTTGTTATAGGTGATACACCCTATAAGACTAATGGAATGCTCTGACAGGTTACTATAAATAACAGGGATAATTGTGGCTTAGGAGTAAGCCAATACGAGCAAGCCAATACTCTATTGTCGGATGTAGTTTTCCACATCTCTCTATTGTATTTGTCTACTTTCTGTTAATACATTTTTCTACTTTTGTTACCTGTCGTTTTGTTCTTATTTGGCCCCTTAAAACCTCACAACACTATTGAAATGTATTTACAGTTAGCTTGAAATGGTGAGGGAAGAAAAACGAAAAACACTGGGACACAAGGATATACGATTTTACTGCGTCCTTTTAGATTTTTATGTGTCAGGGACGCAGGATGTGTACCTATCAGCATCTCTGGTCTCTGCTAATGGCAGCCTTGACAAACCATCTTAAAGTCAGACTTAGGACTAAGAAAGACCTTTTAGTAGAAATCAAGATAACAGACCAGACCAGTTAAAAGAATGTCCAAGCTACTTGAAATAGATGAGGGGAAGAAAAAACACTGGGACACATGGATATACGATTTTACTGTCCTTTTAGATTTTTGTGCATCAGGGATGCCAGATGCGTACCTACCAGCCCGTCCCCACTTCTCCAGCAGTATCCTGCATGCCTAGTCTGTCTCACCCGTATGGTTTGTGAGATGGAGGGCAGGTGGCCATATAGTTGCTTTCTTGTGGGGTGCTGTTTCCATGACCGCACGCAACATTCTTGTGCAGCTCCCATCTAGTTTATTCTCAAGGCGCTTTTGTTAGGGTCCAAGTGGTGCAGCCATACAGCAGTACTGATATAATCACAGCCTGGAAGAATTGTCACCTTAGCTTGTCAGTGAGATCGGATTTCCATATGACTGATAATTTGTTTGTGGCCGACCATGCCTTTCCCATAAGTGTATCAACATCGCTTTCTGTGGATGAGATATTACTACCTAGGTATGTGAATTGTTCCCCTGGCTTAAGAAGCTTACCGTCAAGTGTGGAGATGCCTCCTTTTTAACTTAAAAACATCCCATTAACTATCAAAGTTCGGTGTCAGCTTTCTTTTGGGATTATCCTCTTAGAAAAATATAAAAAATAAAATTGCGTTTCTTTTTCATTCATTCATTTAAAAAAATTTTTTTTAATTCTAATTTCAGGTGGAAATGGTTATATCAACGATTATCCTACCGGCAGAATAATGAGAGATGCAAAGCTTTATGAAATTGGCGCCGGCACTAGTGAAGTTCGGCGTCTTATAATTGGCAGAGCAATTAATGCTTTTTATAAATAGAATTAGACATAAACAAGAACTTTTTTCTGTATTTTTGTTTTGGAAAATACGATTGAAAAAATGTCAGATCTGATGAAAAAAACTTAAATTTCCTATCGTCCCAAAAGATTCGAAAGAAACTAGAATTTGTAAATTATTCTTGAAGGTCTGTAGGAATTCAGAGGGTCATTTTCTTCTTGAAGAATTCAATTCTTCAGGTTGGAAAAAAGTTCTGGAAGTTTGTACTAATGATACGTAGAGAATTTCTCAACTTTTATGATAAAAGTTGCCTCGATTTATGAGACCCTTAAAATATTTACCTCATTTATGGGTTGTGAAAATATGATTTTAATTTTTACAGAATCTTTGATAAATGATTCTAATTGAATCTTTGTGGCAGGAATGGAAACATTTAAGGAATTGGTCAACACAAAAAAAAAATAAAGAAAAACGCAATTATAGAAAAGACGACAACTGGAAAGAATTTAATCAAGGATTTGAAATTTAAAAAAAAAAAGAAAAAAAAGATTAAAACAGTTTGCATTCCAAATTTTGTTTTGGTTAAAAAAAAAAAAAAAAAAAAAAAAAAAATCTGAACTTTGGTACAAGTTAAGAAGTGTGGTCCCTAATTTTTATTGTGGCCCTGAAAGAATTCTGTAGGAGGGACAACAGATTTTAACTTGATTCTGTGATGGATTACATTTCTTCTTCCCTTTGTGTTCTTGATGTTTGATTTTAAGTTTTTTTTTTTTCTTTTCTTTAAAAAAAAAAAAAAAAAACGTCAAACGCCAAAGAATGGATTATTCCAGAATTATAATTGGATAACCTCAAGAACAGAAAGTTTCACAGGCATTAAAAACTGTTTGAACAAAATTTTGAATGCTAACAAAACTTCTCAGTTGTTCACAAAAATGTTGCAGTATTAAATAAATAATAGAAATATTTTAACAATGTTTTTTCTGTTTATTTTTCCTGTTTTTTTTGTTTTTTTTTCTCTTTTTGCAGATTTCTGTATTTATGACTTCACATATACAAGGTGTGTTAAAAAAGTATCAAGATTGAAGCTGTATTTACCAAGATAGAAATGAAGAATGAATGGATCGTTAATTTTTCAGAATACAAGGTATGTCAAAAAGTATCAAGAGTTTTTGTACTTTTTGACACACCTTGTATTCTGAAAAAATTAATATTCCATTCATTGTTTATTTTTATCCTGGTAAATACAGCTTCAATCTCGATTCTTTTATGACACACCTTGTCATATCCTGGTAAATACAGCTTCAATCTCGATTCTTTTATGACACACCTTGTTGTTTATTTTTATCCTGGTAAATACAGCTTCAATCTCGATTCTTTTATGACACACCTTGTATATCTACAAATTACGTATGTTTTTGAAGATAGGTTGACTTAACGGAGAAGACAAAAAATTGAGTGAGACCCAATTTTGACCATCGCGTAATCTATAAAAGTGCTCAATCAAACAAATGACGTAAGTCAGTTATGAGAATGTGCATTAAATGCTTGAATACATTTGTAGAGCTGGTTTAGAAAAAAAAAATCAGAATATGTCTACACAGGTTTCACCACAATGATCGTCAGGACAATTCTGTGTGGAATTAAAACAAGTGGATATAAACAAAAAGCATTAGGAATGCAGTATTTGTTTTGATTTTTTAATTGTCGAGAAGCCTTTTGTACTTTGTCAACATTTGACATATATGTATATAAATTTAAGATGTCGGTTTAGCTTAGTCAGTGGGAATCACAAGGTTCCGGGTTTCGATACTGGCTCCTGCCAACTCGGCGCATGAGTAGCACAGTTTGAGTAATCTGATTTGTGCTGTAAAGTGGGGAGCTGACGGTAGGTGTGGTGCTCCACCTCAGTAAAAACAATCTCCCTAGTCTAGTGAAAAGGGGATATTCTTGCACTGTCTGGTTGATACCGATAATAGTTCACTCCGTCAACTGTACTTTTTTATTTTTATATATACAAATTTATGTATATATTATGACTTTTCATATATATATATATATATATATATATATTGTTGAACAATGCGGCCATTTTTTGTCTGCAAATCTTGTTCCATGTCCTTTCTGTTAAGTATCTGGCCACCATCCTTAGTTCCAGATGTAGTGAATAAGTAAGCAAGCCAATAAGAATCCGGTGTTAAAGTATTCTTTGTAAGTCCGTCATCCAAGAGAATCCAAGTGTCAATGACATAAGCTCAGAATGGGGTCTCTATTAATACAGCAGAAGCAGCAGCAGCAGTGCCAGTGATTGGACAATAGAAATCTTTCTCGGGTCACGTTGTAGTTGACGAGTCTATATTTAGGAGTGACCATTTACCTTATGCCTTATATCAAAAATAAATCCAACACGCCCCCTTTTTTTGATACATCGGCTATCTTATTAAACAATATTAAATTCCTCCATTGAGGAAATTTACAATCGACAAATCATTTCATTCAGAGAATGTTTACAATAAATTCATTAAGAAATTTGTACTTTCAATTTTATAGTAAAAGCACAAATACTATTACTAATCTAATATTCTACTAAGCCTAGTTTGTAAAAAAAAAAATATTAATTATAAGTTGCCGGATTGATGTGATTATATCTGGCTGATGTATTTTATTAAAGTCCACTTTGTTATCTTCAATACTCATGTCTGAGTTGTACAGATAACAATAAAGATGGGGAGAATAGTCTGAATAATCTATTAATAATGGAGATTCGCTTCCGGTTTTTGTCTGAAAGAAAAACTACGTCACTACTTACGTCACATTACCCAAAATCGTCATAACATAGAATAATATACATACCTTAATACCTTTAATAAATACATACCTGGTGTTATTTATCTATCTATCTATCTATCTATATATAGTTTGTTTTATTTTAATGTATATTTAAAGTTATAAGAACAAAGTTTCCATTTCAATTTTTTAGATTTTTTACTCCTTTTAATAAATTTATTTTATTTTTTACTCTTTTAATAAATTTGATGATTTTACTTTACTTATGATCCAAACTCTCTGATATTAAATTTTCAACTCCCATCCCCTCAGGCAATATTTATTTTACGTCGCCCAGAGGGCGTTTTTTCTTTTGCAAGTCCAAATAATACTAATTCAATATTTATATTTCCTATAAACAAGAAATTTTTATTATTTTGAATTTTCCGACTTTTATCCCCATCATACATAACAGAAAAAAAAAAGAATTCTTAACCCTTATGCCCGGTCATGGTTAATGGAATGAGAACAATCTACCCCAATGGATTAAATAAAGGGTTCAATTAGAAGTTCCATGAAGGCTTCCGAGTTCAACAAGAAGGTTTCTGAGTTTGGCAAGAAGAAGACTGGTTCAATACTTAGATGGTTGACCATCTAAGCAACAGCTGTACTGTATTGGTTTGGTTTGATTTACGGCATATCAACCTTAGTGGGTCATTTAATGCTGACTAAGTTTTGAAATAAATTCATTCTTAATGGATACTTAATTTTTTTTATAAACCCATGTTTTTACTATTTAACCTATAGATGGGACCCTAACAGGTACTACCACTCCGGGTCAGAGTACCCGGTACTGTAAGCAACCTGTTATCAAAATTACTTGATTCAGCATTAAATGACCCAAAAAGGGTTGATATGCTGTAAAACAAAACAACCAACTCTCTCTCTCTCTCTCTCTCTCTCTTTGCTTACGGCCAAGTCACATTGAAAGCATCGGTTCCCACTAGATCACCGTAGTTAAGCAATGATGAACCTATTCAATACTCAATTGGGTGACCACTTTAGTAACCTGATATCAAAATGACTTGATTTGGCATTAAATGACCCAAAAAGGGTTGATATTAGTTAAGCAACAATTCTTTAGTACTTAATTGGGTGGCCATTTAAGCAACCGCAGGTACTGTAATCAGCCTGATATCAAAATGATGTGATTCAGCTTTAAATGACCAGAAAAGGGTTAATTTGCCAACAAAAAAAAAAGAAAAGGATACAAAAACATGTACAGTAATAACTCTTTATATACAGAAAAATACATATACAATAATACTTACATTGTCATAAGGTAACAGAATAATATACAAGGGCTGCTGAAAAGTTCTAGGCTTTACCAAGAAGGGAATGACCTAGACTCATGAAACAAACGTTTCGTTAAATCTCAAAAAAAAAAAAAAAAATCAATAACAATTGTTGAGAACTTTTCAGCCACCCCTTCATATACAGGATGACTCAGAAGTCACACACCATCCTTGTTTTTTTGTGTGTTTTTTTTCAAAATACACTTTTATAGATAAAAAACAAAACCTTTACTGATTTAGGTTGGACTAACCGTTAGCTCAGTCGGTAGAGCGTTTGGCTAGAAACCACAAGGTTCCTAGTTCGATACCGGTCCTCGCCAACTCAGCGTATGAGTAGCACAGGGATCTGTGCGGTAAAGTAAGGAGCTGATGGCAGGTGTGGCGCTCCACCTCAGATGCTAAAAACAATCTCCTTGGTCTAGCGCTATTGAAAAGGGGATAGACTCCCTCGCTGACTGGCTGATACCGACTTTAGGCCTCTCCGTCGACGTTATTTATATGTGATATAAGATGTACGAGAAATCAATCTTATTCTGGACTTTCCCAAATAGCAGTAGCAGACACTTCCGGTAAAATGGGACAATCAAAAACGAGCCCAGAAAAGCATTTTAGCATTTAAAATCTTTTGCAACTCTCCTCGAATCAGTTGATAATAGGAATCTCTGCCACAAGGAGCCACACTCTTGTTCTACCTAGGATTTCAAGGAATACAACAGACTTTCTGTTACAAGGAGCTACACTCTTGTTCTACCTAGGATTTCAAGGAATACAACTGGAATCTCTGAATCTACAACTTTGAACTTAACCCTTTATGAAGAAGGCCGGAGGGTATTTCGGCCGAAACATTGAACAAATAACAATAAAGATGAGGACAATAGTCCGAATAACGCAGATAATACTAATCATCAAGCCTCATATCAAACATTCAGAGAAATGTTTATTTTTAATTGATAAAGGTGTTTTTTTTTATCAATAAAGATATTTTTTAAATCAATAAAAGTTTAAAAAATCTTTTTAAAGAGTCTTTTTTTTTTAAATCAGAAAAGACGTTTTTTTTTTAATCAATAAAGATAGTTATTTTGAAAACCAGGATGATTTATGACTTTTGGGACACCATATATAATATGTGCGCATATGTACAAAATTATACAGTTTTTTTTTTTCCGGCATTCTCAGTCTCATTGTTCATAATATGAAAATACATTGAAACATTCTAATTTTTTCTTTACAAAAAAAAATTTCAGTTAAAAATGTTTTGAATGGAATTCTTCTCAAAAGTTTCTCAAAATCCGTTTCTGTTTTTATTTTTTTATTTTTTTTTAATGATTTTTTTTTTCATTCAAACCAATCCTGCAATCCTGCTGGAGTTCATGCAAAATTATATCCCAGATTTTTGTTTCTAATGTTCATTAAAAACATGTTTTATAAAAAAGAATTTTATTTCTGTTGAAGACTTTTTGTTCCATGTTCCATTGTGACATTCAATTCTTCTGATTTCGCTGTTTGTCTTTTAAATTTGAAAATGGAAAGTTTAAATATTTTCCATTTTTACTCCAACTCAAAGAAATCAATGTTTAGTTTTAACAAATGAAAGCGTCTTTTTTATAAGCCGGGGCTTTTGATTTGTCTCAAAATATCGAGATAAGTAATGGCCGGTAAATTCCTTGTATGGTAAATTCATTGTATGGTAAATTCATTTTATGGTAAATTTGTCACAGGTAAATTCATTGTATGGTAGATTATTTGTGGCTAAGTTCAGAATGTAATCATTGTTTTTAAGAATTTAATAAAAAGAACAAAAGGGTTAGGGTTAGGGAAATCCTATATTATAAGAGCAATTTATCTGATAAAATGAATTTATCAGTAATGAATAAACTAATGATAAATTTATCATGCAGTGAATATACCAGCAATAAATTTATCATGCTGTGAATATACCGGCCATAAATTTATAATGCAGTGAATATACCGCCAATAAATTTATCATGCCAATTTATCATGCAATAAATTTATCATAATGCTGTGAATATACCGCCAATAAATTTATATTTATCATGCAGTGATACCGGCCATAAATTATAATGCGCAATAAATTTATCATGCAGTGAATATACCAGAATTTAATCATTGCTTTTAAGAATTTAATAAAAAGAATAAAAGGTTTAGAGAAGGCCTATATTATAAGAGCTATTCATCTGATACGATTAATTCACCCGGAAATTTTTTTACTGCAAATCCAACAAAATCACTTTCACTGCTACAGCACAATGAAAATTGTCATTTTTCTTGTAACAATCAACATTCTGTCCACGTTACTTACAATCCCCAAAAACAAAATGGCTACTGTCATTCCCGAAAGAAGTAAAAGTAAACCTATAATAATAATTCACCGGCAGATATTTTTTCTTTAATCCTTGTAGAGGGGGCAAAACATTTTCTATGTATTGTTGGAATATGCAAAATTTCACCCATATTTATGAACTTTCCCAACATCAACAGCATGAATTTCCGGTAAAAATTAGCCAATAAGAAAAGATATAGAATGCATTTAAGGTTGTTGGTATTTGTCTTGAAATCAATTGCAAATTGATTTTTCTTAAATCAAGACCCACAGGGAGGATTTCAAGGAATACTACAGACTTTCTGGTTATAAGGAGTATCTACTGAAACTACACTCTTTTCTACCAAGGATTTCAAGAAATACAACAGATTTTCTGTTACAAGGACTATCTACTAAATCTACACTCTTTTTTTTTTAGACCTAGGATTTTAAGGAATACAACAGTCTTTGTTCTATTAGGATTATCTACTCAAACTACTCTTTTCTACTTAGGATTTTATGAGATGTTGGCAACAAGACGAATTAACTTATTCAAAAGGGGATGGGTATTAAAACAATGTGACGGTTGGTATTCAAAAGATTTTTAGAAAAGGAATTTTTATGATTAATTATTTTTTATATTTTGTATTTCATAAATGATTAATTATTATTATATTTTTTTTTTTATATATATAAAGTAAAAAAGTTATGGACGGTATTTGTTATTATTTTAGATAATGTGAAGCTTTTAAATCTAATGTAAGGTTTTTATTTTCAAAACCGAATTCAAATCAAATAAAATGCAAAGTTCTTATTTATAAATCAAAACATAAACCTAAATTCAAGTTCCATTTAAATCCAAATTCAAATGTAAGGTTCTGTACTTATGGAATACTACAGACTTTCTGCTATAAGGAGTATCTACTCAAACTACACCATGTTTTCTAGCATTGGATTTATTTAATGCTTAAAATGGCGACCGGAATCGTAACATGCATTAACAGTGAATTGATCAACAAAAAGCCAATATTAAAATACCTTACATTGAGCCTCCACAAAAATTATTCATTCGGCTTATCTAACAAAATGATTATTATTATAAGAGCTATTAATCTTATACGATGAATTTACCCGCAAAGAATTTCCTGTAAATCCAATAAAAACACGTTCACTCTTACACTAATTACACTTATTCACTCCCATATCAACAAAAATAAGGGTCCTAGAGAACCCATATAAACTGTTGAGTCAGAGATAAAATATTGGAAAAATTAGGGATAAATTATCTGCCCCTGGCACCAGGGGGCGAATCGCCTATGTACGATATTGGAGCCTAAATTGAATTCCATGAGTAAGTGACTTGTAGTGTTGAGAGCATAGCAGCAAGACGTCGAAACCCGGTCGCTCCCAAACTCTCAGCAGATAAGTCTGGTCGCAAACGCCATTAAGTTTTCAATTTTGTACTTTTCTGAATATATGTTTTGAATTCCATGACTAAATTACTTGTAGTGTTGAGAGCATAGCAGCAAAACGTCTAAACCCGGTCGCTCCCAAACCCTCAGCAGATAAGTCTGGTCGCAAACGCCATTAAGTTTTCAATTTTGTACTTTTCTGAATATATGTTTTGAATTCCATGACTAAATTACTTGTAGTGTTGAGAGCATAGCAGCAAGACGTCTAAACCCGGTCGCTCCCAAACCCTCAGCAGATAAGTCTGGTCGCAAACGCCATTAAGTTTTCAATTTTGTACTTTTCTGAACATATGGTTTTTTTAAATCTTCAATTGTTGTTGTCTTCTTCATTTAATTGCCTATAACCTGGGAAATTATATGAGTCCTAACAAAAACATCATAAAAATAAATATCTGCCCTAGAAGACGTTACAATGAAATGGGACAATCTAAACAGAGCTGAAGCCATATTCCTATTCCGTCAACAATGCGAAATGATTTTCAGACGAAAGAAAATAACAGACCCACAGGACCAAATAGACGAAATCTTGCTCCGAACCGGAGAAACGGGTATATTAAAATCGAATTGTTGGGGGTCTATCCACCGAGGATAAAAAGTGATCGGATATTGTATGGGATGGCAAATTGTTTCCCTTTAGTTATTAAATTCTTTTAAATGCCGAAAAAAAAAGAATTAATCAAAATCATAAGGCATATCTAACCAATGGTTTTCAATACCAAAATTAAATCTTCCTGTAATTTCTTTTTGTTTCGACACTTTCCGATTTGAGTAAGTTAACATGTTTATCATTTTCGAAGATCTTCGGTCTTTTTTCTTTTGGTAACCAATGCATCGTTTAGCGTCTCCATTCGGTACACTTTTACAAAACTTTGGAGATGATGAGGATGCTGGTAACGATATGGAGTTTGACCTCGTCGGGTCAAAGATGTGATCATCCCCATCGACAAAGTCAAGTGTAATTGGCGTTTCATAACATCCAACTTCCGTTGTGGAACCAAGATCTTCGTTCTTAACAATATCTGAATCGTTAGTAGTCGTACTAACATCACTGGTGGATACTGTGTCTCGAGCGCCGAGAGAAGAACTTCCGGTACTATTTGAACTGGTGTCATCAAACGTGATATTCTGTCCACGTTGCTTCCGATCCCGAAAAGCGAAAAAGATGGCTACTGTCATGCCCATAAGGAGTAAAAGCAGACCCCCGATGATAATGAAAAATACTGTGATCGAAATACTTTCACCTGACCAAAGCATGTAGGGCCAATTAGAAGAAGGGTGGGCATCTTTTGAACTTTTGGTGGAATTGTGAAATGTTAAATCATTTGTCTCTTCAATCTTTTTAAAATTTGGTTTGGCCAAAATGTCAATTTGAATTATCAAAGTCGATGTTATAAACCGTCGGTTCTTTGATATTTCTTCAGCCTGCAATAATAATAATGATAATGATAATAATAATGATGACAATAATAATAATAATGATGATAATGATGAAGATGATGATGATGATGATAATAATAATAATAATAATAATAATAATAATAATAATGACAATAATAATGATAATAATGACAATAATAATAATAATAATGATGATGATGATGATGATGATAACAATAATAATAACAATAATAATAATAGTCCCAAAAGGATTAGAAAAGGGTTTGGAAAATTTGGATATCAGAGGAAGGATTGAAACCATTCAGAACACTGCACTGCTACAATCTGCCAGAATACTCAGAAGAGTTCTGGAGACCTGAGGAGACTTGCTGTCACTCAGACTCCAGTGAAAGACCATCAGCTAATGCTGATGTGAAAACTCAAAAGGAGTAAAATAATAATAATGACAATAATAATGATAATAATGACAATAATAATAATAATGATGATGATGATGATTATGGTGATAACAATAATAATAATAATAATGATAATAATAATAATGATGATGACAATAATAACAATAATAATAATGATGATGATGATGATGATAATAATAACAATAATAATAATGATAATAATAATAATAATAATAATAATGACAATAATAATAATGATGATGATGATGATGATAATAATGACAATAATAATAATTATAATAATAATGATAAGGATGATGATGATGATGACAATATTACTACTACTACTACTACTACTAATAATAATAGTAATAATAATAATAATGACAATAATATTAATAACAATGATGATGATGATGATGACAATAATAATAATAATAATAATAATAATAATGATGATGATGATGATGATGATGACAATAATAACGATGATGATGATGATGATGCAAAAAATTAAATTTTGACCATACAACAAAATGGTATATGCATAAACCGGAATCTATTCTTGAGAATGAAACACATAAAATTCTCTGGGACTTCGAGATAAAGATGGATCATCTTATCCCAGCCATGAGACCAGACCGAACATTGATTAATGACTGAAAGAGAACTTGTCAACTGGCAGACTTTGCAGTTCCAGCAGATCACAGGGTGAAGTTGAAGGAAAACGTAAAGATAAACAAATACCTGGACCTTGCCAAAGAATTGAAAAAAACCCAAAAAACTATGGAATATGAGGGTCAAAGTGATACCAATTGCAGTTGGTGCCCTTGGAACGGCCCCGAAAATCTTGGAAAAAAGACTGGATGACCTGGAAATCAGAGGAAGAATTGAGACCATCCAGACTACTGCATTGCTGCAATCGGCTAGAATCCTCAGAAGACCAACCCCTCCGCACGAGCAGGGTGTGACACAAGGTTAATTTCTTAAGCGGAGTTCAACAGGTTTGAATTCAGAGTTTTCCTTCTCCTAGACCGGTTGCCTAACAAAGGTTAAAGAGCCCGGTCTACCCTGCTATTTATCCATTAATGGACAGAGGGTAGGATTCATACCCTTCCGAAGGGTATTAGCGCTAAGTGAAATGCAAGTATCACATCCAGGAATTGAACTCGGGGGACAAGTCCATTTCCCATGACTTTAACCATCACACCACGCGCTTCCATAAAGCCAGGATATAGGAATGGAATTCGTAATTGAAAAATGTGCTATGCTAGTGATGAAAAAGGGGGAAAACAATGGACGAAATACAAATATCAAATCAGGACACTCAGAGAAAAGGAAAGTTACAAATACTTAGGAATTTTAGAAGCGGACACCATCGAGTTAACAGAGATGAAATAAAAGGTTAAAAAAGAAGACCACAGAAGAACAAGAAAACTCCTAGAAACCAAGCTCCGCGGCAGAAGTCTCATCAAGGGAATAAATACCTGGGCTTTTTCAATTATAAGATACTCTGGACTATTCTTAAAATGGACAAAAGAGGAACTCAGACAAATTGACCAAAAGATAAGAAATTTAATGACAATGCTCAATGCATTACACCCAAGAGATGATAGAGATAGGCTATATGTAACAAGAAAGGAAGATGGAAGAGGTCTTGCCATCATAGAGGATTGGGTAGATGCATAATCCAAGGACTCGAAGAATACACAAAAAAGTGCAAAGGAAGATTAATTACGACAGCCAATAACAGCAGCTGCAACATATAGACAGGCAAAAGAACAAAAACAAGAAAACAGAAATGGGAAGAAAAAAAACCCAATTATATGAATACTTCAAACGACAAATTGGGGAGGTTGCGCATGAAAAGACCTGAAAATGGCAAAGAAGAGAAAAACCCAAGAGAGAAACCGAGTCGTTCATAATGGTGGCACAAAATAATGCCATAAGAACAAATTATATCAAAGCACAAATTGATAAGACACAACAGAACAGCAAATGTAGAGTGTGTAGCTGAAGAATAATCAAAGTTTCAATTACCGTCGAATTGGGAAGACATGGCAACAAACGGTTGTAACCCAATACAAACTCGAATAGTTGCAAAGTCTACTGCGGAATGACAGGGTATTTATAAAACTCCACAATATCATTAAAATCAAGCAGCCAATCAGAAAATTCAAGAGACGAGACAATAAACCATGTATTAAGCGAATGCAGCAAACTAGCAAAATGAGAAACAAAGCTAGACACGACTGGGTTGGAAAGGGGGTCCACTGGGAATTATGCAAGAAAACTAAATTTTGACATTACAACAAAATGGTATATGCATAAACCAGAATCGGTACTTGAAAAATTGACTTTAAAAAATTGGAGCATATTATTTTTAGGCACCCCTTTTTGATCTCGATTAAGAAAGGACATGTTTTTCATTTATACCGTCGATATCAGGTTGTTTGTTAGAGTTAGGGTTAGGGGTTAGGGGTTAGTTTTATAATTAAAAAAATATCTAAAAATCGTTTGTTAAAACAACCGGATATTGATGGTGTAAATGAAAAACATGTCCTTTCTTAATCGAGATCAAAAAGGGGTGCCTAAAGGTCATATGGTAAAAAAAAAATGAATACTCATCAAGAATGAATAAAACGTCTTTGGCATAAAATAACCTAACAAGGGTTGACATGCTGTAAAATCCATCAAAATAAACCTAACCTTCAAAACTTGGGGTTTAGTCACTTCTGGGATTAAAAAAAATTCCCCATAACAGAAGAAAACGACTTGTTTGGTTTGGTTTGGTTTGTTTTACGGCATATCAACCTCAGTGGGTCATTTAATACCGATAAATTTTTAATATAAATTTATTCTTAATGCATAATACAATTTTATTTATAAACTCACGTTTTTCTATTTAACCCATAGATGGGACCCTAACAGGTACTACCACTCCGGGTCAGAGTGGACCAGGGAGCAATGGTGATGAAGGGGTGCTCCACATTCCCCAAATCTCCAGAACTGGAACCTCACCATCAGATAGAGTTTAACATCATTCCCAGTACATGTAGACCCTCAGTCACCGCCTTCTAGCACCCATATGATAAAAAGGGGTTGGGGCTTGCCAAAAGGGCAATAGAAAACGACTTGTGTCTGTTCGTGCCAATAAACAGGTAAACTACAGATAATATATTTTTATTTGATTAAACACAATCTTTTCTTACCTTAATTATCAAATTGATTGTTGGCTGATCGATAATGCTGACGAGTTGGTTTATATGTCCAGTTTTATTGTTCATCAAGAAATTACCCAGAAACCTTTGCGGTTCAGCTTTCAAAACACAAACAAACAAAAACGTGTAAATATATAGTACACACATACAAAAAAACAAAAAAAAAAAAAAAACTAGAAAAAAAAGAAAAAAGAAACACAAAAGAATAAAATAAATATTTTAAAATTATCGATCACATGAAAATATGATCTCTCTGATAAAATAAAACAGGTGTACAAATGCAGAATAGTGCGCAAGAGATAACATTATTAGAAATTGCATTTTACGTATAAATAGCATTAGATTACATAAAGTAGCCTAACCCTAACATGCTATCAAAAAAGTCTCAAAGTTAACCAATTTTAAGTTATTAATGATTTCTGATTTGCAAAATTTTAACTGATATTGTAACTTCGGTTCTGAGCAAGAGCCAAACTATCTTTTTGGTACAAATAATGTTTAATATATGTCAAATAATAATAGAAATAAAAATTGTCACACAACGGGATAATGATCTTGCTATGAAAAAAAAAATCAGAAATTTTGATAGCGTTTTTGGATTCCTTGTGCGAAAATGTTTTTATAAACCAATTTTTAGAAGTAGGCAAGCTCTATAACTCATTTTAAAGACAAAATAGATTACAAAAAGTCGCTATTTTTCTCGAACACCACCAAATTTGGAAAGATTTAAAAAATGGACATATCTCCACGAATTTTTGGAATTGGAAGCTCAAATTTTGGGGATTGTCTAACTTTAACATAGTCCACACATGGAAAAAAATTCAGAAAAATTGAGAGGGGGTGGGTGAAAATTTTACTTTTTTCTGGATGATTAGACATGGAATTACCCATATTCATTTGCAAGGCGATTTGCCTGACGATAAGCCTTGAAACCAACGGTAATGAATTAGCCATTAAATTTATTGTTAATAATAATAATAATAATAATAATATATATATATATATATATATATATATATATATATATATATAATTAAGAGACAGACAGACAAACAGGCTTACCATATATAATACTGTAATAGATTGCGTTCTTCTGTTGGTCACGATCTTCAGCTTTGATTTCATCAGGAAATATTTTTAATAATCCCTGCATCAAATAAATATTGAAAGTATTCACTTAGTGATTTTCAGTATAAACAAGTGACATGTGCGAGAGCTGCCACCAGTGGCTTACGGAAGGATCACAGTTGTGGGAGAGCCGCTGTGAGCGACTAAAGTAAGCAAAGAGTTATGATATTTTTTTCAAAACAACCTTCAAACAATCCTACACCACAGTGTGACGGTCTAGCCATGTTTCTATACATTAACGTGCCCTGTCGGCTGGGGCGTTAGAATACACTGACTGCAGAAATGATAAGGAAACTAAATAAGAATGCAGATAAAAAGATTTGAAAATATAATCGAAAAATAGAACAACTGAAGCTTACTCTTCCATCACTCCCGTCTTTCATTGCAAAATTTTCCTGATTTAACCATTTACTTAAAATAGGAAGTAAAGAATAAAATGACAGTTATTTCTTCTTGGTAATGGATTTCTTTTCAGAATTATCCCCGAGATTTTTGCTCATATTCATTAAGATAAAACCGAACAATTAGAAATCAATAATATTAAGCACATATTTATTAAAATCAAATTTTTAATATCAATATGAAAATTAGCATTCCCATTCACACTGTAAACCACTATTTTGTTGTATATATAAATACAATTGCATGTTATTAGTATGTAGACATGTTCTCATATATCTATCTCCAGTTTCGATTGGGGGGGGGGTCCAGTGGCTTCGGCCCTGGACCTTACAAGCTAGCATCGTTGATCCCAGGGGGCCATCCCCCCAAGCAATACCTGCCCCCTCGATTTAAAGGGGCAAGGCTGGGTTTATTCCCATGTTTCTCGGCTTGTAAGTGGTCCCACATTAATAGGACCTTGTACCTAATCTGTACACGTGGGGTACGTGGTAAATATCTAGTATGTAGATATGGTCAACAATATTGATAATGTAAAATAATTTTATTAGAAATTGAGGTTTAAATAAAAAAATAAATTCATTGAGAATGTGACGTAAATAATTAAAGGAATTGTGATTTGAGTAGTAATATAGTTTCGATTACAGACAAAACACACAATCTCCATTATAATAAGATTATATTATATTGTATAAATATTATGAAAAGCTGATATATGATTAAACCAAATCAAGCTAATCTATCCAGAAAGAAGACGTAAAACAAGATCAAATAAAGAGTAAATAAATAATCCGTTGCAGGTTATAAAAGATTTCGAAAACATTAATAAAAAATGCAAGAAATTCATTATTTTTAAAAAAGAAAAAATATCCTTCGTACTAAAAAAAAAACAACAACAAAAAACAACGGTTATTTCCTATAACTCCAACATAAACAAAGGGGAAACACTCTTGACTGATAAATTATTTATTTAATTTCCCATTGAACTAACCCTAAGCCCTAACCCTAACCCTAAATCCTAACCCTAACCCCGTCTTCTTTTTTCCTAGTAGATCAATAAATAAATAAATAATTTATCAATCAAGAGTGGTTCCCCTTTGTTTATGTTAGAGTTATAGGAAATAACCCCCGCAAAAAAAAAAACATTTGAGTGTTTTAAGATATTGGACCATATGACCTTTAAGCATCCCTTTTTCGATCTCGTTTCATAAGCACATTTTCTTAATTTACACCGTCAAAATCCGGTTGTTTGTTAACAGACGATTTTTAGATCTTTTTTAAAATTATAAAACTAACCCCTAACCCTAACCCCTAACCCTAACCCCCAACCCTAACCCCATAACCCTAACCCTAACCTTAAGCCTAACCCTAACCCTAACCCCTAACAAACAACCGGATTTTGATGGTGTAAATGACAAAAGTGTCCTTGTGAGTCGAGATCGCGGAAGGGGTGCCTAAAGGTCATATGGTCCGAGATGTTTGCTAAAAGGATAAAATATTGAACTGTTTCATTTTTACCGTCGAGTTTTCTGCGACACGTGTAGTATAGGCAGGAGTGGCACAAAAATGATCCACTTTAGGACAACCTGGATAGACAAACGCCGGACCTTGGTCATCAGCATCCAGAACTTCAATGGCGAGCGTTGCAAAAGATATTCTTGTATTTGGGTAACCATTATCCTGCAAATTGAAATAGTTTTTTTTTTAAACAGTGAAAATAAAGAGTTCTTACTTTATTCGACGATAAAAAACGGGACCATATGACCTTTAGGCACCCTTTTGCAATCTCAGTTCATAAGGACATTTTTTCAGTTACACCGTCAACATCCGGTTGTTTGTTAACAGATGATTTTTAGAGTTTAAAAAAAATTATAACCGTAACCCCTAACAAACAACCGGATTTTACGGTGTAAATGAAATGTCATAATAAATCGAGATCGCAAAAGGGGTGCCTAAAGGTCATATGGTCCAAAAACGTTTTGACTAACAACAAGAGACCCCCTGGTTTGAATTCAGAGTTTTCTTTCTCCTAAACCGGTTACCATACCACGGTTAAAGAGCCCAGTCTGCCCTACTATTTACTCATAGTTGGACGGAGAATAGTTGGATTCATACCTTTCCCAAGGGTATTAGCGCTATGTGAAATGCAAACAGCCTCGTCCAGGGTTTGAACTCGCCTTGCCGTATTCATTTCCGACGATGGTAACCATTACACCACACGTCTCCACAAGAAATAGCCACTGCGAAAACCCAATTCAAACCTTTCCCAAGAGTATTAGTCCGAAAGTGTACGTAACAGCGCGAGTGGAGTTCGAACTCGATTACTACGATGTCGCTGTCCAGCGCGTTCACCATTACGGCCCGAGATATATTCGAGTCGTGTATATACTTACCCAACCTCCGACCCTTGTGTCCAGTGACTTCGGTCATTGGACTGGTAAGAAATATAATATCAGCGTGGACTCAGGAACCTCCTCCAAGCAAGACATACCACCTCGATTTAAAGGGGCAGGGCTGGGTTTATTGCCCAGAGCCTGATACGCCTCAGGAGAAGAAAACAGACGGGATATACGCAAACGCAATTTTTAACCCTGGCCAACGCATGAGCTTCGGTTTGTGCGTGGCTCCTCACGTTAATCAGATTTTATCGGATGTGGCGAGAGAAATTACTGACGTGGGAGCTCAAAACGAGCTGGAACGTGTCTGGCGTGCAAAATGAGGAGCTTGTGGTCGAAAGAGTATCTAGCGATATGATGGAAGCATTGAGAAGATAGAGTGGACTTTTTATAGAAAAAATGCAATTCATTATGGGTAAGGTGGTCGGAGATAAAAAAGTAAACTAGTTTGTCTGGAGAAAAGAAAGGTCTTTTTTCAGCGAATCAGTGAAAGAAGCAGAAGCAGAGAGAAAGAAGCAAAGATAGGAGAATGGAAGAGAAAAGAAAGAAAGAAAGAAGGAAGAGAAAAGAAAGAAAGAAGAAAGGAAAATTAAAAGGAGGAAAGAGAAGGGAGAAAAGAGAATAATCGACAGTGAGTCGTCATCTGAAGGTCCCTGGTTCAATCCCGGGTGTAAGCTATAGGCAATGTCAGTATTCAACTAACATGTCAGTAAATAACTATACTTGATGGTTTTGTTTTGGTTTGTTTTGTTTTATGGCATATCAACCACTTTGGGCCATTTAATGCCGGCAAAGTTTTGAATGATTCATAGCGATAGTTTGGAAGAAATTTTTTAAATTCAATTTTTTTTTAAAACAAATTTTCTATTTAACCGATAGATGAGACCCTAACAGGTACTACCACTCCGGGTCAGAGTTGACCTGGGAGCAAGTGTGATGAAGGGGTGCTCCATATTATCCAAACCTCCAGAACTGGAACCTCACCATCAGATAGAGTTTAACGTCATTCCCAGGACATGTAGACCCTCAGTCACCGCCTTCTAACATTCATATGATAAAAAGGGTAGGAGCTTGCCATAAGGGCAATAGGGTTGGGACAATCATATAGGTGCAAGAGCTTGACATGAACAGCCGATTGATCGG
Source organism: Doryteuthis pealeii (assembly GCA_023376005.1). NCBI lineage: Eukaryota > Metazoa > Mollusca > Cephalopoda > Myopsida > Loliginidae > Doryteuthis > Doryteuthis pealeii. The sequence continues at coordinate 88,769,380 of CM042164.1, read as the reverse complement.
AGGGAGCCTCTCCGATTGCCCGTCTAGCCTAAGTAAGGGTCTAAGTGGAGTGTTGCATGTCATGGACTGTTCATTAGCAGGTTGCAATGTCTATTCAAATTTGACGCTGTCATTTATTTTTTTAAAAATTGCGTATTTATTTTAACGTCATATCCAGGACTTGAAGGCCTCCAGCCAGCGCCTTCTAGCACATATATGAGAAAAAGGAAGAAAAATGGAAGCGCGTGGTGTAATGGTTAAAGGCATGGGAAATGGACTTGTCGCGCCGAGTTCAAATCCTGGGCGTGGTAATTGCATTTCACTTAGCGCTAATACCCTTGGGAAGGGTATGAATCCTACTCTCCCTCCAGCTATGGATAAATAGTAGGGCAGACTGGGCTCTTTAACCTTTGTTAGGCAACCGGTCTAGGAGAAGGAAAACTCTGAATTCAAACCTGTTGAACTCCGCTTAAGAAATTGACCTTGTGTTACATCCTGCCCGTGCGGAGGGGTTGGTAAATATATATATGAAAAAAGGGCTGGGGCTTGCCATACGGAAAATAGGGTTGGGACAATCATATAGGTGTTAGGGCTTGACGTGACCAGTCGATTGATCGGAGGGAGCCTCTCCGACCGCCCGTTTAGCCTAAGTAAAGGTCTAAGTGGAGTGCTGCAAGTCATGGACTGCTCATGGGCTTCCGTCCTTAAGCATTATCGGTCGCCACTCATGGCCAACAAGTGGCCCTATTTGGGGGAGTCTTACCCCTCTATAGAGTGGGAGTCTTACCCCCTCTGTAGAGGTGCAGTCGGTGTATTCTAAAGCCCACTGACAGGGCTGTAACTATATTTGAATAGTGTAATTTAGGTTGCAAGTTTCCCATACGACACCAGCACTGAATGTAAGTGTGTATTCTTCCGAAAGAAAAAGGGGTCACAGCTGACCCCCCCCTTATCCTGCAACCTAAAATCTTGTTTGGAAATCTTGTGGGTAGGAATGAGACGGAGTATGAACCGAGCCTTATATGAGCAAATTCGTGACCGACATTCCAAACGAACGATGAGTAAACAAAGTCGTCAGTACTTTAAACATCTCATTTAAACCCCCTTTTTTTGGACCATATGACATTTAGGCACCCCTTTTGCGATCTCGAGCACTGATGTGGCGGGGAGCAGTATCGAACCTGGAACCTTGCGATTCCTAGGCGGATGCGCTACTTAGTGGATATGTATTTATACGACACATGAAAGGTATATGCTTCTTTAATAAAGGATATTTCTCCATGTAAAAAAAGGGTCTAAGTGATCATTGACATTAAGATTCAAACTTAATTGAATCGGACCATATAACCTTTAAGCACCTCATCTGCGATCTCGATTCATAAGGACATGTTTTCCATTTACAGCGTCAAAAACCGGTTAATTGTTAACAGACGATTTTTAGAGGGCTTTTTTAAAATTATAAAACTAACCCTTAACCCCTAACCCCTAATCCTAACAAACAACCGGATTTTGACGGTGTAAATGAGAAAAGTGTCCTTGTGAATCGAGATCGCAAAAGGGGTGCCTAAAGGTCATATGGTCCCCTTTTTTGATGCTGGGAACTATTGAATGTGGCTAAATTAATTGTCAGCTGTACAAAATACGAAATTTGGTAATCTAAACATTAGCTACATAAATGAGAATAACCTCCCCTTGTTTCTTTCATTTTGAGGAAGCCGTCTGTTTTGGTCGGCCATTTTCATTTCCCCGTAAATCTACACTGAAAATGCGAATTTGTTCGAATCAATACAACTGAATGTTTTAACACAAAAATATCATAAAATGTGTTCTTAATTGTGCTTGCGCATTATTAAAAATGAACTTAATTGTTATTAAGAACACATTTTATGATATTTTCGTGTTAAAACATGCAGTTGTATTGATTACGGTGAAATGAAAATGGCCGACCAATACAGACGGCTTCCTCAGAATGAAATAAACAAGGGGAGATTACTCTCATTTATGTAGCTAATGTTCAGATTACCCTGAAGTTTTCGCAGTCCAATTTATATATTAATATATTAATGTTACTTAAAAGTACGACCGTTATCATCTTGCAACACACTCTGGTTAAAAATGAGACCGCCCAAATCGCCCATGATGAAATGCAAAAATGTAAATCCTGGTGTTGTTTATCCGCCGAATTATTATTTCTTATGAGTGTCGTCACCTCAGCTAAATAATGGACCATTCCGTTTTTATTATTAAGAAAGAAAAAGAAGAAAAAGGACATGCCACACTGAAAAATATAAGAAAGAAAAAAAGAGAGTAGAAGAAAGAAAGAAAAAAAGATAGATAGATAGATAGATAGAGAGATAGATAGATAGAAGAGAGAGAGAGAGAGAAGAGAGAGAGAGAGAGAGAGAGGCTGGGGAATTTGCCTCGACCATCAATCTGAATGGGGGGAAAAAAGAAAGAAAAATTATAAAAATAACCGATTCTCTTCGGGATCTGTTAAGAGAGAGAGAGAGAGAGAGAGAGAGAGAGAGAGAGAGAGAGAGAGAGAGAGAGAGAGAGTATGTGTGTGATGTACGTGCATGTGAGTAGAGAGAGACAGAGACAGACAGACAAACAGAAAAATATATAGTTTGTGTGTGAGTAAACGTCCGTGTGAGTAAGTGCGTGTGTGTGTGTGTGTGAGAGAGAGAGAGAGAGAGACTGTGCGGAAGTGATAATCCTAAGCTGTTTGAATCGAACATAATGAAAAGAAAGAAAGAAAGAACAAGAAGTGTGAGAGTTAAATCAAGATTATTATTATGCTTTTTAAATATTGAACTATTTAGCAATAGCTCTTAAGTAAACACCAAACGTTGTAATAATTAAATTATCATGCTGTAGTATATCCACGGGTCCTGCTAGTCCTCATTGATATTACACCATTGAAATGCAAATGGTTGGTTGGTTGGATTTTACGGCATGCCAAACACTTGGGTTATTTTATGCTGAATACATTTTAATTTTATTGATTCTTGGTTTGGTTTGGTTTGTTTTACGGTATACCAACCTCAATGGGTCATTTAATGCCGACAAAGTTTTGAATTAAATTCATTCTTAATGGATACTCAATTATTTTTATAAATACATTTTTCTATTTAACTAATATATGTAACCCTAATAGATGCTACAACTCCGGGTCAGAGTGGACCAGGCAGCAATGGTGATGAAGGGGTGCTCCACATTCCCCAAACCTCCAGAACTTGAACCTCACCATCAGATAGAGTTTAACGTCATTCCCAGGACATGTAGACCCCCAGCCAGCGCCTTCTAGCACCCATATGATAAAAAGGGGTTGGGGCTTGCCATGACGGCAATAGTGTTGGGACAATCATATAGGTGCTAGGGCTTGACGTGACCAGCCGATTGATCGGAGGGAGCCTCTCAAATATCCATTCTTGTTGGATATTCAATTTTTCTTTAAACTCGTTTTTTTAAAAAACACATTTAAGCTACTAAATTTATTACACCAAAGAAAAATATTATCTATTAAAAGATAAACATTAAACATACTAGCAAAATAAAAAAAATGTCCTCCGGGCGATGTTAAAATGAATTTTTTAAAGATATTGCCTGAAGGTGTGGGATTTGAAAATTCATTGTCAGAGAGTTTGTACCCTAAGTAAGTAAAATCATCAAATTCATTAAAGGAGTAAAAAATAAAACAATCTGAAATGGAAACTTTATTCTGAGACGATCCTCATTGGTTTTTTTTTAACAAGTTTTAATAAATATATGCTCGGTATCATATATCTATATATAGTTTGTTTTATTTTAATATATATTCAACTTGTTAAAAAAACAAAAACAATGAGGATCGACTAATGTTGCATGCTCAAATTTTGAGTGTATTTATTCTATGTTATGACGATTTTGTATCATGTGACGTAAGCAGTGACTTATTTTTTGTTACAGACAAATAAAGAGCGAATCTCCATTATTAATAGATTATGTGCTGGAATATGTTTTAAAGTTGTTTTTTTTCTAAATAATATTTTACTTTGGCGTAATGAATTTGGAAGCAAATGTTTTTAGTAAACTTATAAGCATAAGCGTATCTGAAGCTCGCTCGTAGCTCAAATTTTAGCTCTCAACAGAAAGCAAAAAATTCTACCGAGTAACAGCTCGGAAAAACTCGTAAGTTGAGACACTCGTAAGTCAAGGCACCAGGGTATTTTTCTTTGGCATAATGAATGATATTCCCAAGGGTATTAGAACGGCTATGTGAAATGTAGACAGGATTTGAACTCGGGTCAACAGGTCCATTTCTTTCGACTCTAGCCATGACACCACGCGTTTTTTTTCCTATGTAGATGCTGTTTCTTTTATCCGCCTCTGATAAAACACTTCGCCCCTAGTTTGAAAGGTTAACAAATCACTATGACGTTCATGTTTCAACTGAAATTATTATTTACATGTCCTTAAAGTGCCACCGTCGCAGTCACACAGACTGCGACGATGACGGCGTCGAACAGTCTCGAATTCCCTGTAATTTAATTTTTTTTAAGATGAGATGGCGGGAGAACGTGTTCATAGCGAGTATTGATTAAGAAGAAAGGGTTATGTAAAATGAACTAAAAGTCCTTCTTATCGATTTTTGTCAGTGCACAACGTTATATGGGTCAGCCTTTGGTATATGTCGATGTTTACTTACACTACTTCAGAAAAAAAAAGAATGACAATCAGATAACAATCGTAATCATAAGCGGATTCATCCTTAACAAAAAAATTTGCTTTCACCTGAGTCTCATCAGAGGATTACCACAGAAAAAAGAACTACAATAGAGAACGCAAGAATGTCATGATGTTTACTTACACTACTTCAGAAAAAAAGTAGAATAACAATCAGATAACAATCGTAATCATACGCAGATTCATCCTTAACAAAATTTTCACCTGGGTCTCATCAGAGGATTACCACAGGAAAAAGAACTACAATAGAGAACGCAAGAATGTCATGATGTTTACTTACACTACTTCAGAAAAAAAGGAGAATAACAATCAGATAACAATCGTAATCATGAGCGGATCCATCCTTAACAAAAATTTTTGCTTTTACCTGAGTCTCATCAGAGGATTACCACAGGAAAAAGAACTACAGAGAACGCAAGAATGTCATGATGTTTACTTACACTACTTCAGAAAAAAAAGTAGAATAACTGTTACGATTTTATGGGCCATAGCGGTTGTCCAGCGGAAATCCTTGGTAAAGAATCCTTTGGTTGTTCCTTGGTGCTCCTCAGTATTGCAAGTCATTCGTAAATAATTGCAAATGGACGTCTCTTAGTATCAGCGATTAAGTAGTCAACCAGCCACGCATTCGGACTGAGGTTTAAACCACGTGACCTCGCTTAGTCTATAAATTTAAGTGGTGTATTGTAGCACACCTTATATACAAAATAATCCAACAATAACAATCAGATTGAATATTAAAAACAGTTTTCTTTGAGGGTACAACATTTTAGAATCGGAATCATGAGCGGGTTCATCCTTAACAAAAAATGTTTGTTTTCACCTGAGTCTCATCAGAGGATTACCACAGGAAAAATAACAACTATAGAGAACGCAAGAATGTCATGATGAGGTTGATGAGTTTATTTCCCACGACTAACCATTATGCCACGCGCCTCCATATTGCGAATCAAATATCGGATTCATAAATTACACTGTCCTCATAGGATAAGTTCTTTTGATGTTGGTTGGTGGGTTTATTGATTTTAACGGCATATCAACCCGTCTGGGGTTATGCCATGCCTAACGGTTAGGAAGTGATACATATCGTGTATTTATATTTATACTTTTTAGTAATTGGTTTTAACAATGTGTAAGCATTATTGGGGATCATGTTGTATGGTATTGATTAGTTTCATGTCTATATTTTATGGTATAATTTTATTTTCCTCAAAAAGGACAGAATGTCCTCCATGTTGACATTTTCAAATAGATCTTTCATATTGTTTGCTTTAAAATAACGGTTTCTGGTGTGAGCAAAAAACCTGCATTCCACGAATAATTGTTTAACATGCTTCACATTGTGGTTGTTGTTCTTGTTTGAGTATATTGGAGTGCGTTAGTCTTGTGTGACCAATGCGTAATCGGGACACAATGACTTGTTCCTTTCTAGACTTTCTTTTGATTATAATGATTATTCATTTTCTAATGGTATTCATTTGTACCAGCCATATCCGAGGAAGAATTCGAGTAGCTTCGTCTGTTTTCGATATTTAAACGAATTTAATATGAACAACTTTTATGCTAAACACTGATTTCAGCCGATGGTGTACTGGACGATGGTAATTGGACAGTTTCTTTGTCGTTGTAATTGTTGAGAATTTTCACATATATATATATTTACCAACCCCTCCGCACGAGCAGGATGCGACACAAGGTCAATTTCTTAAGCGGAGTTTAACAGGTTTGAATTCAGAGTTTTCCTTCTCCTAGACTGGTTACCTAGCCATGGTTAAAGAGTCCAGTCTGCCATGCTATTTACCCATAGCTGGAGGGAGAATTGGATTCAAACCTTCCCCAATGGTATTAGCGCTATGTGAAATGCCAACAGCTTCGCCCAGGAATTGAACTCGCGTTGACGAGTCCATTTCCTACGACTCTAACAATTAGACCACGCGCCTCCACAGAATTTTCACATATAAGGTGTGTGTTAAAAGCCCACTCCTACTTATATACTAGGCCAGAATCATGTGATCTATCTCTTAGCCAATCACTGGCAGTACTCTGAGATTGATACTATACTTAACCGACCCTACTGGTCATAATTACTGCAACATTCATGGACGACGGACATAGGATTAAATCGCTGGATCTTTACCAATACGTAGGATGAGACTTATACGCTTAGCCAAGGATCTCATAACACAGGACTTTCTTTAAGCCCTTTTCAACTGGCCAAGGATGACATTTAAAAACTTTACAGGTTATGGGCCCAGGTACACTCGGATCTTCTTCAATGGCGACGAGTCGCATTTTATTTTCAGGTAAGGTATTCTTCTTTTTGTACCTATAACACGAATTTATTCACCCCCCCCAAAAAAAAAAAACAAAAAACAGAGAATTCGATTCTGATTCTTACCTGTACAGATATGTTCAAGAAATATTGAGATTGTTTCACGAGTTGCATTGCATCATGGTCTAAACTTTCTTTTAAAATTATTTCTTTCCCAAAGTTGACATGGAAAATTTGCCTCGACCATCAATCTGAATGGGGAAAAAAAAGAAAGAAAAATTATAAAATAACCGATTCTCTTCGGGGATCTGTTAAAGAGAGAGAGAGAGAGAGAGAGAGAGAGAGAGAGAGAGAGAGAGAGAGAGAGAGAGAGAGAGAGAGAGAGAGTATGTGTGTGATGTACGTGCGTGTGAGTAGAGAGAGACAGAGACAGACAGACAGAAAAATATAGAGTTTGTGTGTGAGTATACGTCCGTGTGAGTAAGTGTGTGTGTGTGTGTGTGTGTGGTGTGTGTGTGAGAGAGAGAGAGAGAGAGAGAGAGAGAGAGAGAGAGAGAGAGAGAGAGAGAGAGAGAAATGTGAAACATCCAAAATTGTTATCCTGACCTTTTTGTCTATAAATGGATGGAGACGAAACAAAGAAATTGTGCCAGTGACGTCATCATCTGCTGCTTTATCCGCCAATGAGAAAACCACGGTCCCTACAAGGGTCATCTGAAGTCAAATCAAATGGAACATTTATAGAAAACTAGAAACCTCTACCCGGCGTCGCCAAAAATCTCCAAAAAAATTATTTATTTATTATTTTTTTACATTTTATTATTTTTTTACATTTTATTTTTCGATTTTCGGTACTTATTTTCTCATAGAAAAGCCACCGTAAAATTTTTTTTGTTTCATAACTTCGGTCTTTTATCTCTTTATTATCTCTTTATTTATACTGTAATTAGTACAGAAAATGACCAACTCGCAAAAATGTTACGCCCCCAATATAAGGGGGGTTCAAAATTAAGTGACCTGAAAAAAATGAGAAAGTTTTGAAATAAAATAAATAATGCATTATAAAGATCATTCATTGATAAATGAACCCTGAAAATTTCATTAAAATTCGATAATTCCCTGATTTTTGGTAAATTATTTTCTGTAGGGGGTGGGCTAAAGTCATTTTGTCAAAAACACATTTTAGACTCATTTTGCCAGTACCTAGTATAATTATACCAGAAGTTTCAATGTGAGAGCTTTTTAGTAAAAGAACCATGAATACAGAATTCTGCTAAAAAATACCAACAAAGAAATTGAACCTGTGGTAAAAAAAAACTAAAAAAAAACGGACTGTTTTACCATAAAATAATATTTTTTTAAATTAAAAATAACCTGACATTTTTTTTTTATCAAAATATAAAAGAATATCTAAGTACTCAGATTTTCTTTTATTTATGTTTAATGTCTTGTTTTTAGTTTAAATAAACAAAAATATCTGGACCACATGACCTTTTGCGATTTCGATTCGTTGGGACATTTTTTCCATTTATACCGTAAAAATCCGGTTAATTGTTTACAGGCGATTTTTAGAGTTTTTAAAAAGATTATAAAACTAACTGCTAACCCCTAACACCTAACCCTAACCCCTAACAAACAACCGGATTTTTACGGCGTAAATGAGAAAAGCGTCCCCACGAGTCGAGATCGCGGAAGTCCGAATATCTAAATATTTTTATTTTTTTTATTTGTAATTGATTGTTGGAAATAAATATATTAAAATAAAATAAAAATACCGAAAAAAATGTTTTGTTCTTTTATTTGTAATTGATTGTCGAAAATAAAATAAAATGAAAATACCGAAAAAAAAGTTATTTTCTTGCGGATTGAAGGTGTGGAGGATTATGAGAATGTGTGTTCAATTATATTAGAAATGACGAATACAAATATGACACAGTTTAGGCAGAAAATACGGAGAAATAATAAAACAAATGCATACAATTATAATATAACAAATAAATTTATTCAGAGAATAAATTTGCAAGTATTCAACAAATATGTAAATGTTCGAAAGGAATAGTGTAGTTGATATGTGTAATGTAAAATGTAAAAAGTTCGTATGTTAAGTTTGGAAAAGTTCGTTTTGATGTGGACAGAAATGAAAAATAAGTTTGTGTATCTGACCTGTTGAAACGGATTCATGATGTAGGTAGAACGAAGTGGTAAGAATACTGGTAGTAGTAGTAATTGTGTTGAGGAAGCGAAGTCGTTCGTTCGAACACCTATTTCTTGGCCAGCGGGAGGAGATCTATGTTTGTTTATCTTTGGTTGTGTCCAGTTTGAGTGTGAGGTGAAGTCTGTGTCGTCTGCTAGCGAAATGAATGCTGTCCTCTCTGATAGCGAAAAGGGTTCTGTCTGTTCTGTCTAATTGTTGATTTCTTATCTATCTTTTATAATCAGGAGATAGGATCCAAAAGTAATTAATTTTTTGGCACAAACGCGCGGACGTAGTTGTAAACAAAATCTAGCCAATCGATTCTGATTTTTGTGTAAACAATTGGTTTAATCACGTTTCCTTAAATCTTTGGAAAAGGATTTGTGTTCGTGTGTTTGATTTAATTACTTTTCCATAAGTTTGGAAAAAGGATGGTGTTGTATGTTTATTTTAATTTCTTTTCCTTAAGTTTGAAAAGAGAAATGTGTAAGTGTATTTATTTAAAAATATAGAATTGTATTCTATAAAGGTATTTTTATCGACATTTTTTTAAACCTTTTTTTTAAAGGTATTGTTTTTAAGCTAACACCGCCTAGCGTTTTTTAAGGTTGGAGTCCGAGACGGATCTCTGTGAATAGTACCAATTTTCAAATTAGTCTCAAACGTTTACTACTTACCTCGTTAACCTGGATATTGTATTTCGATTGAGTGAAATAAGGATCTTTCTCATTGACATCAACCAGAGCGATGCGCTGTTTGTACTGAAGAATGGAAAAAAAAAATTATTAAAAGAAGTTTCTTAATTAAATTATTGAAAAATGTGTAGATAAAATACATTTTGACTGATGCCATCGAATTCTTGATAATACATTTTCTTAACGTGAAAGGTTTTATAACTAATTCGTGGACAAAATGATCTCGAAGACTCGTACAAAAAGATTTTTTGGTCACTGGGTTCAATTTAAAATGTGGATTTTTATATTTACCAACGTTCAACAATTATACTTTTAACCCTTTCGCAGTCAGATATTGTTTAATCATTGAAGAATGAGAGAATTATTTATACTAGCAAATATATGCACCCTCCGGGTGCAAGTATTTAAGTTTTGATATAATAAAATATCATGTTAAATTAGAAAGGCTAATGAAACTGAATAAGAATTCAGATAAAAATATTTGGAACAGAGGGGGTACGATTGAAAAATAGAACAACTTTGAAACTAACTCTTCTATCATTTTCCCTTACTCCCGTCTTTCAGTGGTAAATTTTCCTAATTTAACTATTTAGTTAAAATAGGAAGTAAAGAATAATATTACAGTTATTTCTTCTTGTTAATGGATTTCTTTTAAGATTTATCCCCGAGATTTTTGCTCATATTCATTAATATAAAACCAAACAATTAGAAATCAATAATACTAAGCATATATTTATTAAAATCAAAATTTTAAGATCAATATGCAAATTAGCCTTCCCATTCACACTGTAAACCACTATTTTGTTGAATATATAAATACAACTGCATGGTATTTGTATGTAGATATGGTGAACAGTCTTAATGATGTAAAACAATTTTATTAATAATTGAGGTTTAAATAAAAAATAAAATCATGGAGAATGTGATGTAAATAACAAAGGGAATTGTGACTTGAATAGTAATATAGTTTCGGTTACAGACATACAAACCCACAATCTCCATTATAATAAGATGGTGGGGAGCAGTATCGAACCTGGAACCTTACGATTCCTAGGCGGATGCGCTACTTAGTGGATATGTATTTATACGACACATGAAAGGTATATGCTTCTTTAATAAAGGATATTTCTCCATGTAAAAAAAAGAGTCTAAGTGATCATTGATATTAAGATTCAACCTTAATTGAATCGGACCATATAACCTTTACGCACACCATCTGCGATCTCGATTCATAAGGACATGTTTTTCGGTTGTTTGTTTTTTAACTATTATAAAACTAACCCCTAACCCTAACATCTAACCCTAACCCCTAACAAACAACCGGATTTTGACGGTGTAAATGAAAAACATGTCCTTATGAATCGAGATAGCAGATGGGGTGCCTAAAGGCAAATGGTCCATTGAACCAAACTACTTACCATGTGTCGAATTCCTTTGTATGTGCAACTTAAAGTGTATTCGAGAGATTCAATAACGGAATCCTAAAATAGAAAATAGAAAATATATACATACATAAACACCAACTGTCCTTTATATATGTACTAGACAAAACGCGTCGCGTTGGGTTGTAACGTAGCCGTTCGTCACAGTACCCAATAGATATATTTTTTACGTACTTTCTTACTGCTTCTTACTCTGGTCTTCTATTCTTCCGGCCGTCTTCTGATCGTCTAGTCTTCTGTCTTCTAATGGTCTGGTATATCTTCTACAGGTCTCGTCTGGTCTTTCTTATCTGGGGATTCCGTGTCTGGTTCTGCTGGGGACCATTTCTTATCAGAAGCCTTGTGTCATTGTTAGCTTTTAGTAATAACAACAAGACTTCGATTTACTTTGGATGTTATTTTATTTCGGAACCCCAGGACCAGACAACGCGCGCTCTGAGAGTCACATCTTGCTAGCTTCAGTCCTAACTCTCAACTCTACTAAGTAACTGACTAACTTGCTTACCTTCAACCGGAAGGGGGGCTTTCTATCGGGTTTCCGTTCCCACGATTCTATTCCCAGAAAGCAAGGTGAGAGTGAGGTCAAGCATTGTCACTCACTCTCAAGGCCATCAGCTGTACTGATTGCCATAAGGATCTCCATACTACCTTAAAAAGTAATAGGGATCCAATTAATATGTAACAGGGTCACCCATTAAGCTCTGGGTAGATAATTGGGATTAGGGAAAAGTAAGTTTGCAAAGCTAATTAAATTTAAAAAAAAAAAAAGATACGGCAGAAGGATTATAAAAAAACAACATTAAAATCATTTTGTAAGATTTCTGAGAAAGGGAACGTTTTGACCTAATTCAAATTTATTAAGAGCCAAGAGGTTGGCCGGGTTGGCTGCTTACGAAACTTAACATACAAATCCGTTTCAAACTCTCTCACATTCTCTCTCTCTCTCTCTCTCTCTCTCTCTCTCTCTCTCTCTCTCTCTCTCTCTCTCTCTCTCTCTCTCTGAGAAACTAACATATATAACGAGGAGGTTATCAAGATATACTCGGAGAGGGGGGAAGTGAAGTAAGAGACGGGTTAGTTTTTTACTTAATTGCAAATTACGACTAATTAGAACCAAGTAAAATGGATTTTTTTCAAACATAACTCTATCCTAAAAGAAAGGATTAATTTAGTATAACTTTCGTGTCATTAAACTAAACAGTAAAAAGCCATTAGGAGACAAAAGTTGATTCATTCAGCTTTAGAGGGGGAAAGTGAAGTAAGAAGTAAATTACGACTAAGTAGAACCAATTAAGTTGGAATTTTTTTCAAACATAACTAAATCCCATTTAATTATTTGTTTGCATTTCTTGCCTTTTACACAACTACGACTACATTGCTAGATGGTGTTATTTTCAATGCATCGATAATTTCCACCTTTAGTTGTTAAAATTCCTAGCAAATAAGGCAATTAGAGTAACCTCCCTTGACTTTCACTTTGAACTAAGCCGGTAGCCATTTTGAAAGTCTCCGTGCGAAATAAACAAATCTTAGAAACTTTTTCGAAAACAATACAACTGCATCCTTTAATACAAAAATATCATAAAATGTGTTCTTAATAACAATTAAGTTCATTTAAGATAATTTTATGCTAGGAATTTAGCCAACTAACTTTCACTTTGAAACAAGACGGTAGCCATTTTGAAAGTGTCCGTGCGAAATATACAAATCTTAGAATCGTTTCGAAAACAATACAACTGCATGCTTTAACACAAAAATATCATAAAATGTGTTCTTAATAACAATTAAGTTCATTTCAGATAATGCACACGCACAATTTTAGGCTAGGAATTTTAACAAGTAAAGGTGAAAATTACCAATGCATCTTCCAACTCATTAATTCCTCTTCTCTCACGAAATGAGGTTGAACTATTAAACGTGATTGTATTGGGAAAATAAGGGATTAGTTATCTGCCCTTGGCACCAGGGGGAGTCCCAATCAGGCAATATTTAGATTGGCGCCTAAATTGAACACCTGTCAAGGGTTACTTGTAGAGTTGGCCATCAGAGCAGCGAGTTTAATCCAGTCCCTCCCAGAACCAAGATGAATCTCAGCAGATAAGTCTGGCTGCAACGCCATTAAGTTTGCAAATTGTATTTTTATGAATATATGTTTATATCTTCCTTTGTTATGGAAGCGTGTGGTGTTATGGTTAAAGTAATGGGAAATGGACTCGTCGCCCTGAGTTCAAACACTGGACGTAGTAATTGAATTTCACTTAGCGCTAATACCCTTGGGAAAGGTATGAATCCTACTCTCCCTCCAGCTATGGGTAAATAGTAGGGCAGACTGGCCTCTTTAACCTTGGTTGGGCAACCAGTCTAGGAGAAGGATAACTCTGAATTCAAACCTGTTGAACTCCGCTTAAGAAATTGACCTTGTGTCGCATCCTGCTCGTGCGGAGGGGTTGGTGAATAAATATCTTCATTTGTTTGTGTTAAGTTTTTAAGGGCCATAATTGGCCATTTGATTCTAGGTAGAGAGTCCTCCGATTTGGTTCCTTTGGTAATCCTCTCAGATAGAGAATCCTAGGTTCCCTCGTAGAAGGTTGCCAGTATACTGAGAAAGAATCAGCGCTTAAGTAATATATCAGCCACGCAGTATGACCAGCGATTGGCTAAGGAACAGACCACATAATCTCGCCTAGTCTATAAATATAGGCCGAGAACTAGCATACACCTTATATCCCTAAAATTTGCCCCGAGTTCAAATCCTGGACGTGGCAATTGCATTTCACTTAGCGCTAATACCCTTGAGAAAGGTATGAATCCTACTCTTCCTCCAGCTGTGGATAAATAGTAGGGCAGACTAGGCTCTTTAACCTTGGTTAAGCAACCGGTCTAGAAGGAAAACTCTGAATTCAAACCTGTGGAACTCCGCTTAAGAAATTGACCTTGTGTCACATCCTGCTCATGCGGGGGGGGGGGGTAAATATATATATACCAAAAATTACAACAGTTTGTTGAATCTTCTTCATCCGGATTTAATTGCCAACCTGTTAATGTGGGAAAATATATGGTGCCCAACAAAAAAGACCATAATTAGCCCATTACGATTCAATTACCAACATGTATTCGACAAACATTTCAGTTGTTTATTTGTCACACAGAAAATCTAATTACTTAATCGACTGGACAAAATAAAGAATAAGACAAGGATATAGCTAAATGGTAGAACACAGAATTAAAGCCACAAATACTTGAGGCCCTGTTTCTGATGATGATTGGTGCAAATGATATTAGATGTTTTGATTGATTGATTGGTTTTAATGGCATGTCAATCTGTCTAGGGTTACATTGTGGCTAGAGGTTAAGGAATTGCATTCATTGTACATTGATATCTATATTTTTGTCGTTCTTGACTGTTATAAAGAGTGATCGGGTTTCTCTCTTTAAGTTGCCTTTGTCTAGCCATGTTGATATTTCTTTGCATTCTTTTTTATTTTATAATTTCTGTTTGTCTCTACTATTTTTGCTGTTGTTTTTGGATAGCATATTGATAAGATTAATTGACTGATTGATTGATTGATTGAAAAGGAACGGCCTGTGTGATTTTATGGGTTATTTTATGCCTAGCGGTGACAAATTTATAGAAATTTGGGTGCTCATTCAGAGTGGAGGTTTTTTTGATTTTACGGCATATCAACCTCGGTGGGTCATTTAATGCCGACAAAGTTTTGAAATACATTCATTCTTAATGGATAATACAATTTTGTTTATAAACTCAGGTTTTTCTATTTAACCCATAGATAGGACCCTAACAGGTACTATCACTCCTGGTCAGAGTGGACAAGGGAACAATGGTGATGAAGGAGTGCTCCACATTCCCCAAACCTCCAGAACTGGAACCTCAGCATCAGATAGAGTTTAAAGTCATTCCCAGGACATGTAGGCCCTCAGCTACCGCCTTCTAGCACCCATATGATAAAAAGGGTTGGGGTTTGCCATAAGGGCAATAGGGTTAGTGTTATAGGTGATAAAACCTATTTACATAATGGAATGATCCTACTACTACTACGATAAGTAGTAAAGAAAATTGTAGCTTGAGGAACAAGCGACACGATTCAGTTCTAGACTGTATTGTCGGACGTAACTTCACTTTCCTTCTGGAAATTTTACTTTCTTTGTTCAATACAATTGTATCAACTTTCACCAGTCGTTTGTCTTTATTTGTGACCCTTAACCACCCCACAACAGTTAGGTCAATCATATAGGTGCTAGGGCTTGACGTGACCAGCCGATTGATCGGAGGGGGCCTCCCCGACTGCCCGTCTAGCCCAAGAAAGGGCCAAAATGTAGTTTTGCAAATATGGACTACTTATCCACCTAGGTTATATCCTTAAGCTTTACGGGTCGCCACCCACGGCCAACACAGGTGGCCCCATTGTGTGTGTGTGTGTGTCTTATTTTGAGTTATAATTCCATGTAAACGACTTACCTGTGAGTTATTGATATTAATCTCTTCAAGATCCGGACCTCTTTTAAATGACACAACTTTAGCTCCAGATTCCAATGTTTCCATGTCCAAGTAACCTTCAGGATAACTTTCTCGGAATTCCCAGGCTTCTTCTTCGTGAAACGGAATCTTCAAAATTACCGTACCTAGTAAACATCAAATTCAAAATAAAAATAAAAGGGCATTTGAAGAAAACAATAAAAATGGCACACACACACACACACACACACACACACATATATATATATATATATATGAAGATAAGAAGGTTGGATTAAATCCGACAGAATGTGGTAAGGATAAAGGAAAAATGGACAAAAAGGAATAACTCAAAACAAATAGATGTGGAGAGATATATTTCATTCCGCGTTAAGCAGTACTTCTCCAGTCAAATTTATTAAAACATTGTACATACACTTGTGTTTATAGAAGAGAAAGTGAATGTGTGGTGGAGGGTTTGGTGAGTAATTCAGGATGGAATGAAATGGTTTGTGAGGATTTGGTTGGTCAGAGGGCATCTATCATGGAAAGTAGAGGGAGAAAGATCACAAGACTGGGATTTGTTCGTGGTGATAAGGTGACGAGTAGGTGGCTGAGTGCTTGTTGGGGGTGGGGTGAGATAGGGAGAAGTTGGTTAGAAGGAAATTTTGATTCATTGTATGAAGAGTCGGGAATGGTGTGAGAAAATTGTAGACTACAGTGGGGCAAAATTAGGCCATCAGTTTTATGGTAGGTGTGGATAGAATTTTTTGATTCTTTGAGTGGGGAGGGGAGAGGAGACAAGAAGGTATGGGGTAGAGTGGTTATTATTTATATAATCGGCTAGATTTTTTTTTCTCTTTCTCATGGGACTGCATTTTTTAACTATTTTCGTGATGGTCTTTAATTTTATTTTCGTGAATTATAGCTTTTGCGATCGACATATCGAGATTAAAGAAACCAGGTCTTATGTTTATCGTCTCGATGTGTGCTATCATTGCTGATTGACATAGACGTCTTAGATTTTTATGTATAGGCTTGATAAGTTTGGCGTTGGTGAAATTGAATGTGTGATTTATATATATATATATATATATATATATATATATATATATATATATACGAGGTTGTCAAAAAGTAATGCCATTTTGTTTAGGACGGGTATAATTACCAACACAGGAACATGTATCATACATCAAAATGAAGCTGGTCCTGTGTGGATCACATCCGTACTTTTCCACATAGTCAACATTTCTCCCAATAGCAATGTTCCACCTTCGAATGAGAGCATGTATCCCTGCCCCGTAAAAATCTGTTGACTGTTCTTTGAGCCACTTCTTGACTACTGAAGGAGCTAAATTTGGTGATTATGGTAGATGTGGTAAAGTTGTCCACCCGAATGAAGCGATTTTCCTGATGCTTGTGTGTGGTCGAGCATTGTGATGCAGAAGGAGGACATTGTCGATTAGAAAGTTGGATCTTACTCGTCGGATACTTGCTCTGAGCCTCATTAGGGTCTCAATGTAGGCCTTAGTTTTAAATTTGAAAAAAAACAAAACAAAAAAAACTTCACATGAAATAAAGAAAATGGCATCACTTTTTTACTAAAAAAAGGACACCAGATAATTTAGATTTACATTTTTGCATTGCATCTTGAACAATTGGGACGGTCTCATTTTTTTTAACCAGGGAGTGTTGCAGGATGATAACGGACGGAAGATTTCAGAACAACCATATTACTATATAACTACAAATAAAAGAGCAGGCTTTGATGTATTCCCCGTTGTTCGACACTGTAAGAATGGTTCAAAGTTATATATACTTTGAATACACAAAACTCCGACGAAGGTTAACAGACAAAACATTTAATATATACAGCACGTGGATATGACGAGATACAAAGTACAAGGTAAAAAGATAGATACAAAGTACACAGGTAAAAGGGTACATAAACAAGGAGTACATAAATAAAGATGAAGATACATTCATGAATGGTCCTGGATAACATATAAAAGCCACAGACATGAGACTAGGGATAGTCCATGCTGTGTGAAGAACTTACAGTAATGTAAGTGGGGCCAAAAGCCCCAAGGAGAAGGCGTAGACCGTGTCTACTCCATGTGGCTCGTAGTTACTGGACAGGAAAAGAGGCCGAAAGGGTTTGAACCCGGCGCTTAAATACTATAGCCCCCTAGCGGGCACCAGCAAACTAAATCGGGCAGACAACTCCACCAGGCAAATACGAAACTAACGCTACAACGCTATCAAAGTCTCCGATTTTTAAAATAGTTTCCGAGTATTGGATTGGATGTTGCAAGTTTTACAACTAATTCAAACAAAACTAATTGAATAAAGTCACCCTATTATAATGGAGATTGGGTTATTTCCTAGTTGAGTAACATGATATTACAGGGTGACCCAGAACAAAACAGAACCCAAATTATTTATTTTCCCATTAAACTAACCCTAAACCCCAGCTCTAACCCTTAACCCTAACCCTAAACCCTAACCTTAACCCTAAGCCCTAAGCCCTAACCCTACTCCTCCTAGTTGAGAACATAATATTACAGGGCGACCCAGAA
The DNA here is from genome assembly GCA_023376005.1 of Doryteuthis pealeii. Lineage (NCBI taxonomy): Eukaryota > Metazoa > Mollusca > Cephalopoda > Myopsida > Loliginidae > Doryteuthis > Doryteuthis pealeii. The sequence goes on along the minus strand of CM042164.1, from coordinate 88,751,017 downwards.
AAAACAGAACCTACAAATTTTGTAATAAAACTGTTAGTTTTAATTCTAATTTAAAAAAAGTTTAAGTCCAACAAGGGTTAGGGTTGGGGTTTAGGGTTAGGGTTGGGGTTTAGGGCTAGTTTAATGGGAAAATAAATAAATAATTTGGGTTCTGTTTTTTCTGGGTCACTCATGTTACTCAACTAGGAAATAACCGGAGATTAAGTATCTGTCTGTAACCAAACCTATATCAGTACGCAAGTGACAATTCCCTTACGTATTCACGTCATATTCTCAATGATTTTATTTAAACCTCAATTATTAATAAAATGGTTTTACATTATTAATACTGTTTGCCATATCTACATACAAATAGCATTGTATTTATGTATACAACAAAATAGCAGTTTACAGTGTTAACAGGAAGGTTAATTTGCATATTGATACTGAAAATTTGATTTTAATAAATATATGCTTGGTATTATTGACTTTTAAATGTTTAGTTTTATTTTAATGAATATGAGCAAAAGTATCAGAGATAGATCTTAAAGAAATCCATTAACAAGAAGAAATAACTGTAATTTTATTCCTTACTTCCTAATTGAACTAAATAGTTAAATTAGGGAAATTTAACAATGAAAGACGGGAGTGATGCAAAATGATGGAAGAGTTGTTCTATTTTTCGTATATACCCCCTTTCTTTCAAATCATTTTATCTGCATTCGTATTTAGTTTCATTAGGCTTTCTAATTTGATATATTTGATTATATTAAAACTTAAATACTTGCACCTGGAGGGTGCATATTCTTGCTAGTGTGGGATTATCTGCCCTTGGTGGCTGGAAGAGTTGTCTTCCCTCGTGTTTCTGTTTTTTTCCTCACCAGGCGTCTTGTCTATTTAAGCAGGCAAGCGCCAGATTTGAACTCTCTTTCTTCTCCGGGACTTGACAACTAATGGGTTAGGACAGTTTGTCTACACCCTACTTGTGTGGGGGTTTTCACCCCCCTCACAGGCAATGTAGTAAGTGACTTTAGCTTATGGAATCTCCATAACTTTTGTATCTTATCCCTTTTCTATGTACGTATATTATCTGATATGTATCTTGTCTTATGTATATGTATTTCATGTCTTAAATGCTTCTCCACGTACAGTCCTTCTATTAAAATCCATTGTTATATTTAACACTCTTGGTCGGAGTTGTTTGTTCAAGAATAATTAACATTACTAGCAACAGAAAACACCCTCCGGGCGTCGTAAAAATTAAATATTGAAAGACATTGCCTGAGAGGCTAGAAGTTAAAAATTCAATATCAGAGGGTTTGTATTATAAATAAGACAAATCCTCATATTTATTAAAGGAGTAAAAAAAAAAACAAAAAAAAAACGAAAACATACAAAACAAAAACAATTTGAAATGAAAACAATTTGAAATGAAAATGTTGCGTGCATGTAATAATCAAACAATTATTTTGAATATTTTCCACATCAATTTTACACAAAATCGTAGGTATTTATTTATTTGTAAACTTTTTAGTTAACTTCCTGTTACTGTAAAAAAAAGGACGAGAGTAAAAAACAATTTTTAAAATTGCTTACTCAAATTTTGGGTGTATATAGCATAAGAATATTATGACGTAAGCTGTGACGTAGAGCTATGGCGTAGTTTTTTTTTGTTACAGACAGAAATACAGACAATCTCCATTATTAATGTAATTTTGGGAGTATATAGCATAAGAATATTGTGACGTAAGCTGTGACGTAGAGCCATGACGTAGTTTTTGTTACAGACAGAAATACAGACAATCTCCATTATTAATAGAAATAGAAGATTATAACTTTGAACCCAACACTATTTTAAAACATTTCTTTTTACTCACCTGCCGGAACATCTTCTCTGAATGTTTCAATTGTTGTGTCTACGTTGCAACTGGAACCTTCACAAAATAGAACAATAAGATTATAAGAATAATTAGCATTTTACAAGTCAAAATAGTTAATAGCCCCATTTTATTTATTTATTTATAAATCCAGCATTAATTCATGACCCCAGACAATCCCTTTCTCTTGATATTAATTCACAACTTACAAGCAGCAAAAATAAAATACTCAAAAGGAGATTTTTGGGCAAAAATTGCAAAAAAACTCTTTGCCTACCAAATTTCTCCGGCGGTTGTGCCAAATTTCCCTGGTATTTTTTTACCTTTATGATGGAATATTTCAAAGTTCACTATCTATTCACCGCAGAACTCATTCTATTCAAATAACATCCTATTATTATTGTGATCTGAGTCATTCTGCACAATTATAATCAACTAAGCATCAGTTTTTGTACTTTGCTTGGGAGAGCCGCTGTGAGCGCTTTAAGTAGGCAAAAAGTTAAAAAATGTTATTTAAAAAAGCTGACATAACCAACATACTTATTTAGATGGCGTTGACATGATGTTAACAGCGCTTGGTTATGTACAGTTTGTCGCCAAAGCGATTCTTAAACCAAGTGGTTTGACAATCTCATTGTCAGTAACCAAACGGCATTGACTTTATATCCACACTATCCTAACTTACTCTAACTACGATATTCAGCACTATTTACATATAAACATAGCACACACACACACACACACTATATATATATATATATATATATATATATATATATATATTACATTTTTGGATGTTGGTTTTTTAGAAGCATTGTTGAATAAAGTATATAGACTGATGAGACTTAATAAAGTCGAAACAGTCTGTACGATGTTCGACACACCGAGCGATCCTTTGTCGGGATTACACTTGTCAAGTTCATTTTCTATAAAAAAAAGTAGCGAATTTTATGCGATACATACATTGTAATTGCCTTCAAGCATATATATATATATATATATATATATATATATATATATATATATATAATTCTTGTTTGGCAAATAATTGCAGTAATGTGTGAAAAAAGTATTCTAGGAATCTTCCTTTGAGTTGTGAAAAGAGGCGGCTAAATAAGTCTTTCCTCTTGCCTTCTCCTGCTTTCAATCAACACATGGCTATCATTGAAAGTGACAGTGAAATTTGTACGTCTTATTATTTGAACTCGGTAAATAATAGTCTTTCCCTCCTTTTTTAAATATTTTAACAAAAATGCTTTTTTTTTTAGATTTGTATTCATTGACTTTTAGCTGATAATAATGAAATTAATGATAGCAATCATCACTTTATTCTGTTAACATAGAAGGATTTAAAGACTAGTTATCATGTATGGCCCTCATGAAAGACATAGATTAATCCATGCGGCCCTCTTGACATACATATGTAATCCATGTGGCCCTTGGATGAAATAAAAGGTTCGGTTCGATTCCAAGATGAATCCTTAAATCAAATATTTGGTGGCAACTTACCTCGACAGCAGTTAATGAATCCAGACAATAAAAGACAAATGATTAGGAATTGTTTTTTCCAGTTCCTTCGCGAAAGGACAGTTGCAAAAGTCTCATCGGCTGACATCTTCAAAATGGACATTTGTATTTCTTTTGGTCGTCTAAGAAATGCAGAAAAAATGATTCAAATAATGTATATCATCGAATTCGTCGGGAAAAAAAACAGTTATCTCATTGCTATTATATTTTTTGGACCATATGACCTTAAGGCACCTTTTTTTGATCTCGATTAAGAAAGGACATGTTTTTCTTTTACACCGTCAATATCCAGTTGTTTTAACAGACGATTTTTAGATTTTTATCTTTTTATCTTAAAACTAACCCCTAACCCTAATCCCTAACCCTTAAACCTAACCCCTAACCCTAACCCCTAACAAACAACCGGATATTGACGGTGTAAATGAAAAAAAATGACCTAATGAAACGAAATCAAAAAGGGGTGCCTTAAGGTAATATGATCCATTTTTTAAATGGATTACTCTATTTCAAAACCTGCTAAATAGTACCTAAATAATGAGAATGGAATCGTCTGTTTTTCGTATAAACAATGTCTGACGAAATTTAAAAAAAAAAGTTTTTTTAATAAAATCAAAATTAAATTGATATAGATCACTAAGTATGCTTGAGCCTATTCTAGCAGTGACCACTCCAAGTGGAGATTTAAGAGGTTTGAATTCAGAGTTTTCCTTCTCCTAGACTGGTTGCTTAACCAAGGTTAAAGAGTCCATTCTGCCCTACTAATTACCCATAGCTAGAGGGAGAATATATGGATTCATACCTTTGCCAAGGGTATTAACGCTGTGAACTGTGGCTTTGTCCAGGATTTGAACTCGGGTCGACAAGTCCATTTCCTACGACTCTAACTAGAATACCACCGCGGCACCCAACTCAGAAGAGGAAAACAACGAGATCTCACGGGACTGGTTGATTAATAAACATTTTCCCACTATCGTTAAGACTCGATGACGATTAGATGTCATGTAGTATCTAAATAATGAAAACGGAATTAGTATTATTTGTATTATTCGGGCTATTGTCCTCATCTTCATTGTTATCTGTACAACGTTTCGGCCAATGTGCCCTGCGGCCTTCTTCAGGTATTTTTTGTCGGACTCGGGAACCTTCTTTTTGGACTCGGGAACCTTCTTTTTCAAAAGTGGACCAGGGAGCAATGGTGATGAAGGGGTGCTCCACATTCCCCAAAACTCCAGAACCGGAACCTCACCATCTAGGACAGGAAGACCTTCAGACACCGTCTTCTAGCACCCATATGATAAAAAAGGGTTGGGACTCGCCATATAGGCAATAGGTTTGGGATAATCATATAGTTGCTAGGGCTTGACAAGACCAGCCGATTGATCATAGGGGGGGGGGGGAGCTCGCCAACCGCCCGTCTAGCTTCACTAAGGGCCAAAGTGGAGTGTTGCATGTCATGGACTGCCCATCCACCAGGGTTCCGTCCTTAAGCATCACAGGTCGCCACCCAAGGCCAACAGGTGGCCCCATTTTGGGGCAGGTCTTACCTCTCTACAGAGATGCAGTCGGTGAAGTCTACTGCCCCAATCGTCTGGGCGGTCGAGACCTGCATACCTAGACAGTGTCTCCAGACATTTGGTGGCGAGTCTTACCCCTCTGCAGAGGTGCAGTCGGTGTATTCTAAAGCCCCAGCCGACAGGGCTGTGTATTATTGAGTACAATGAATATACAAATAAAAGCTAAGAAGCAAAAACAAATGAAGACATTTAGAATTCGCACTTGCAATACAAAGAGATTTAATCCAAAAATGGCGGACGATGGGATTTAAATCAAACATGGCTGACGTCATTAACGTTCGCCTGATGCTAAAACTTTGTCAACAAAGGGCATCACCCGAAGAGGAGATTTTATGTACAAACAAAGGGCCGGTTTAGCTCAGTCGGTAGAGCATCCGACTAGGAACCACAAGGTTCCGGGTTCGATACCGGCCCTCGCCAACTCAGCGTATGAGTAGCACAGTGATATGTGCGGTAAAGTGAGGAGCTGATGGTAGGCGTGGCGCTCCGTCTCTGACGCCAAAAAATCTCCTTGGTCTAGCTCTAGTGAAAAGTAGATAGACTCCTTCGCTGTCTGGCTGATACCGACTTTAGGACACCCCGACGAAAAAAAAAAAAAAAAAAAAAAAAGACAAACTTAATAATCATTCAAAGAGATAGAGGTTTGGTTTGGGTGTTTTGTCTTACGGCATATCAACCCTTTTCGGGTCATTTAATGCCGAGTCAAATTATTTTGATAAACAAATGACCCAGGTTGATTACAGTACCTGCCGTTTCTTAAGTGGTCACTCAATAAAGTATTGAACAGGCTTATAGCTGCTTAACTGATGAAAATGATTGGTTGATTTGTTTTACGGCATATCAAACCTTTTCGGGTCATTTAATGCCTAGTCAAATGACACAGATTGCTTACAGTGAGACGAACTGGGCACTGCTTGAAAAGCAAGGACAACCCCATGAATGACGTTCTCCTTTGGAAGACACCACACACACACACAAACACACACACACACACACACACGCATATATATATATATATATATATATATATATATATCAGTCATGGGACAAATATGCTGCATGCAGTCTTAAACAAGTCATGGAAACAGCACCCCACAAGAAGGCAGCTGTATGGCCACTTGCCCCCATCTCCCAAACCATACAAGTAAGACGGACTAGGCATGCAGGACACTGCTGGATAAACAAGTACGAGCTCATAAGCGATATCAGTCATCCACAGACACGTGTTTCGAAGTTTACTTCTCATCAGTGCGGCTCGACTTGTTAACAGCTACCTCAACAGAATTTTCGCCTGTCAAGTTCCTTATCATCAGTCTGGGGTGAACAATTAATTGATACATACTTACGGGATATGTTTTTACAATCACCAGAGAACTCAAATCTGTAAACAACAACAACAGGCGAGTAACGACTTACGCTAAACGGTGAAATTTCAAATACCATGGGAATTGGGGGCATATATATTAATAATCTACTAGCAGAAGTACACGGCCCATGACCGCACTAAAAGGACTTTAGCAACACCGGGATATATATATATATATATATATATATATATATATATATATGGTTGGCAACCTTCCGTCTATTTTAGACGATGGTGTAGTTTTTTTGTTGTTGTTTTTTCTTCTTCTTCTCTCTCTCTCTCTCTCTCTCTCTCTCTCTCTCTCTCTCTGTTACAGCTACGTGAGTGGCTGAACAGACCGATCCTTGAATGGCAGTCTCTGGTGCAGTGGCTGCAAACAAAAGGTGATGCTTTCTGTAGGTGTTGGGGGGCTGCTGTTTCTCCTTTCTTTTAGCTCTTTTTTCTGTGGCAGCTTTTTTCCTCTCTTCTTCACTTCTTTTTGTTCCTTGTTTGACGAGGAGGCGCCAGGTTGCACGGTCTTGTGCACAAGCCTCCCACGTGTCTATGTCGATGTGGCATGTCTTCAGGTCTCTATTGCAGACATCTTTGAAGCGTAGGCGTGAAAACAACATAAGTAGTGAATGCAGCAAACTGACATGGAAGGAGCACAAGAGCATGCCTGATTGGGCGGAGAAAGTGATCCTTTGATAACTGTGCAAGCGACTAAACTTTGAACATACGAACAAACGGTATAAGCACAGACCAGAATATGTACTGCAGAACATTTTCAGAAGATCACAGAGTGCCTGTTCAGTATTTAATTGGCTGACCACTTAAGCAACAGCAAGTACTGTAAGCAACCTGAGTCCTTTGTTTATCAAAATAATATGATTCGGCATTAAATGACCCGAAAGAAGGTTAATATGCCATAAAACAAAACCGATTAATCAACTAACCACCAATGAGCCTATTCAATACTTAATTATGTGACCATCTATGCAACAGCAGGTACTGTAAGCAACTTGACTCATTTGTTTATCAAAATCACTTGATTCAGCATTAAATAACCCTAAAAGGTTTGATATGCCATAAAACAAAGCCAACCAACCTACCAAACAACCATTTTAGTCAGTTAAGCTGCGGTGGGCTTGTTCAATACTTAATTGGGCGATCTCTTTAGCAACAGGAGGTGCTGTAAGCAACCTATCTCTCTCAGTTTGTTTATATCTATCTATCTATCTATGGAAATACGGTGAGGAAATTAATCCGACAATATGAGAATATTATAACATATAATTAATTAAAATACACATTCCATATATACACATATATATATACATAAAACAAATAAATAGAAATAGATAGATATATAGATAGATGAAAAGAATAAAATTGAAATTGAATGAACAACGGCTATCGCGACCCTTCCTCGTGGCGTTATAAAAAAAACCCTACGAGACGCGTGTTTATAACATAAAAAAAAAATAACGACACAAAAAACGCGTCCATTTCTGAAAACCGTCTCTGATGATAAAGTTACTTTGAAATCGATAAAACTAAACATCTTTTTGTTTTTGTTTTTTATTGTATACGCATTGTAATTGCCTTCCTATCATTGATATATAATAAGAACAAATGATACTTTAGAAATTAAGTAACTACAATATTTACTTACTTGACTTTCAGTTGACCACCAAGTCAATGGCCTTTTACAATGGCGTTTTTCTTTTTCTGTTTCTGTACAGGATTTGAAAAAAAAACTAATTGCGATAGAATCTCTTCTCTGTTTCAATTCGTAATGGTCTTGTTAGTGATGTACAGACTTGCTCAACTGGCTCGTTTCTGAAACATCCACCTACCGCCGTGAACCAATAATTCCAGAGTTTGAGGATGACGTCATTCAGGTGAAAAAAAAAGGGGGAAAGGGCGGCAATTGCCGGACACAGGTGGCCCGACAGGTGAGAAGAGGGAAACAATTATTTAGGGTTATTTAGGGCAAAAAAAGTGCGGAAACATTTTTAGGAAAAAATAAAGAAAGAATAGATAAATAAATAAAGAAAGAAAGAAAGAAAAGAAAGAAAGAAAGAAAGCGAAGATGTAAATAAATACAATAAAGACAGACAAAAAAGAGGTAAGGGAGAGAGAAAATCGAATAGAAAAATAAACGAAAAACTTGTAACAAATGAGAGAGAGAGAGAGAGAGAGACAGACAGACAGACAGACAGAGAGAGAAACGCAGAGTGAGAGAAAGAGAGAGAGAGGCAGACAGACAGACATACAGACAGACAGAGACAAAGGCAGAGAGAGAAAGCAGAGAGAGAAAGGCAGAGAGAGAGAGAGAGAGAGAGAGAGAGAGAGAGAGAGAGAGAGAAAGAGTGTGAGAGAGAGAGAGGAGGGGAAGCAGATAGATTGATAGATAGAGACAGACAGACAGACGGAGAGACAGAGTGAGAAAGAGAGAGGGACGGAGAGGCGCAGTGACACAGAGAGAGAGAGAGAGAGAGAGAGAGAGAGAGAGAGAGAGAGAGAGAGAGAGAACGAAAAAGGGAGAGAAGAGAGAAATAGAGAATAGAGAAAAACGCAGAGAAAGAGATACGTACACACACAGAGAGAGAGAGAGAGAGAGAGAGAGAGAGAGAGAGAGAGAGAGAGAGAGAGAGAGAGAGGGGGGGGAATGTGTGTGTGTATGTATGTGTGTGTGTGTGTGTGTATCTTACAGGGGGCCAAATCGTGAGTAGCTTACACTACGTGACACCGTTCTGGATAAACATTACAAAAAGAACCAACACAACCCTTTTATGGAATTGGGTTGGGCGGGAAAAGTGGCGACAAATTCCTCACTCGCAAGTGAATGTGCTTGTTTGGACTCACTTTCACCCACTGACTCCATTCGAGTTTCATCATGGCAGAAAATTCAAATAGATTTTTCAAAAGGAAACTCCAAAGTCGAATAAGTTTTTTGAAAGGTTAACTCTTCACATGGCGCAACGGATATATGCGTTGATTGGTTGGTTGGTTGGTTGGCTGGTTGGATTTTACGGCATGTCAAACCTTGTTGGGTTATTTTATGCAGCAGATATTGTTTTATTCATTCTTGTTAGGTATTCATTTTTTTTCAAACTCATTTTTTTTAAATACAGTTTTTAAGACTCATTTTTTATCTATTTAGCCATAGATGGAACCTTAACATATCACAGATGCAGACCACGAAGATGATCTAGCACTTTCGGGGGGAGAGATCAAAAGAAGTTTAAAAAACGTGTTTAAATTAAGTTTGAAAACATGCTGTAAAATCTAACCACCCAACTAACGCAACCAACCAACTAAATGAATCTACATGGAATATCTGTAAATAAAATAATAGATACATTTAAATTCGGTTGCAAATAAGTTAATATCTTTTGTGTTTTTTTCAAAAATTTAAATAAAAAAAGGAACACTCGTTGATGATAAATTATTTTTTATTTTCACATTAAACTACCTAAGCCAACCTAACCTAACTTAATCTAAATCGCCTAACTCTAACCTAACTAAAACCTAACCCTAACCCTAAAAATCTAACCTGAACCCTACCTACCTTAATGCTAACTAACTAACTAACCCCCCGTCTTTTTTTCTAGTAGATCAATAAATAAATAAAATAATTTATCAGTCAAGAGTGGGTTCCCTTTGTCTATTGTGGGTTATAGAATAACCAGTATCTTTTATTGAGGTAAATGATTGGTCCGTTCATTTTCTTAAAGAATTAAACATATTTTTTGGTTGTAGTGAAGCGAACTGAAAGGAAGAGAACGTTAGCGGTATCGTTTCTTTTCCATGTGTGAGTCCTTATGGAGAAACAAACTTCCGCATCTTCGCTGTTCCTCCAACTTATTGTTAGAATACGACATTCACAACGACGAAGATCACCATGGAGAATTTATACAAAAGGGCATCTCATCTAATCTCGGCTATTCTGCGTATCATCAAATTGAGGTCACTTAATTTTAAAGGAAATGCTTATTTTCAATGGGTGGCAATTTGTAAGAATCTTGAATTAAATATTTACTTAAGAAAATAATCTTATTTATGGAGACTATGTGTTTGTCTGTCTATAACGCAAAACTATATCACTATCTCAAGGTCACATTCCGGTTGGTTTATTTCGTCACATTCTCCATTGATTTTATTTTTTTTATCTAGACCTCATTATTAATAAAATTGGTTTTACATCAATTATATGTTGGCCTTATTTAATAACTTAGATATTTACGCACGTACCCATTGGTAGGCGGGGTCAGGCACAAGGCCTTATTAATGTGGGACACCCACAGCCGTGACTCATGGTGGCGGGTGCAAATTTGCGTTGATCCCGTTTGGCATTAGCCGCCCCTGGGATCGCACGCTGTTAATTGTAGCCAGGTCCAGGGCCGGGACGGGTCTAAGTATTTGCCTTCAATTCCCACTTATGAAGAGCGTGACACAAGGACATTCCATGGATTTGGTAGGTGAAAATTGCGTCGATCCCTAAAAGGGGCGGCCTCAGGCGCTGGCAATAAACCCAGCCCTGCCTTTAAATCAAGAGGGTAGATATTGCCTGGGGGGGTAGCCTGGGATCGACGTTATAACTTGTAAAGATCAGGTTCGAAACACTGGGGCCCCGGCGTTGGCCGTTTGATCTACAGGGTTTTGGCCTCATAAAGCCCACTTGTATGTGCTGGGCAAAGGCGCTTGTTTACGTGGCCGCACCCACAGCGCGAAGCTGCATGGGTGGGAATAACAAAATTGCGTCGATACCCTTCGGCATTTTCCTCAAGGGGGCGGTCTCTCAGGGCTGGGCAATAAACACAGCCTGCCTTTAAGTCAAGAGGGCCGGTATTGCCTGGGGGGATAGCCCCCTGGGATCGACGCTATTTAACTTGGTAGATCCAGGGCCGAAGCATGACCCCCATGCCGTTGGGGCGGTTTAGCATACTAATAACATGCAATTGTATTTTTATATATACACAAAATTGTTACAGTGTTGATGGAAGGTTAATTTACATATTGATATAAATTAGATTTTAATAATATGTTGCTAGTATTTATTTATTTCTAATTGTTATTAGTTTATCTTAATGATATGAGCAAAAATCTCGGGGATGATCTTAGAAAGAAATCCATTAACAGAAGAAATAACTGTCATTTTATTCTTTATTGCTAATTTAAACGAAGTAGTTAAAATTTAGCAATGAAGACTGGAGTGATGGATAGAGTAAGTTTTCAGTGTTCTATTTTTCGAATGATTACCTATTCTGTTTCAGATCTTTTTTCTGCATTCCTATTTAGTTTTCATTAGGCCTTCTAATTTAATAATATTTATTAGCATCAAAGCTTAAATATTGTCGGCGGAGGGTGATATATTTGCTAGTATTATAATTTACTCTTTTGTATCCTAAGTTACCGTGATTCCATAAAAGAAGCAACCAACTTATATAATAAAGGTGATTTTTAAGGATGGTTTTTAACATATTTTTGTAGTTGAGTCCAGTTTATTTGATGACGTAAATTACAATTACATGGTTTTTTTGCATATTTTTATATATATTTCTATGTTTTTAAATGTGTTTTCTATATGTTTTTTTCTATTTTCTTTTAATGTTTTTTTATTTTTCTATATTTCGCCTTAGTTTTTTTAAATGTTTTTTCTATATGTTTTTTTCTATTTTCTTTTATGTTTTTTATGTTTTTCTAATATTTTCCACATGTTTTTTTTAAATGTTTTTTTCTATAATGTTTTCTAGCGTTTCAATGTGTTTTTTGGCAATATTTTTTATATTATTCTCCTATGTTTTTTAAATTGTTTTTTATATGTTTTTTATATTTCTTTTATGTTTTTTTTATGTTTTCTATATTTTACTATGTTTTTTCTATATGTTTTTCATATTTTTATATATAATTCTCCTATAGTTTTTAATGTTTTTATGTTTTTATATTTGCTTTTATGGTTTTTTTTATGTTTTCTATATTTTCACTATGTTTGTTTTAAATCTCTTTTTTCTTTTATATGTTTTTTTATGGTTTCCTTCTATTTTTTTTTAATTTTTGGTTTTAGCAGGTGGTTGATCAAACAAGTGCCTCTTCTACTTGTTTTATGGAGCCAATATTTAGGTTTCTTGCATTCAGGTGATTACAGAGAAAACATCATAAGAAGAACTAAAGAATTTATCAGTAAATGTGGAAAGACCGTTTTATCTGCTTCTACGTACGGGAATGGACACTTCAAAATCTGACATCGGTGAGTAAATAAAAAGTTTCTAAAGGTCAAATATATGTGCAAGGAATTTTACAGGAGGTTTTCCAAGATGCTTTTTCTTGGATGTCGATCTTTGCAAATTTATAAGAAAAGAAAAAAGCTCTTTATAAAATATATATCTTTTATAAAAATATTATCTAAAAAAAATATCGAATTGGACTTAAAATGCTTCAACTAGTTATTTTATTCTTCAATTATCCGTTTATCCACAAGATTACTTTGAATGTGGAGCAACTACGTGCATCACTCCAACAACTTTTTATTTCATTTTTTCGGAAATGAGGTTCAGCGCATGTGCACACAACTCAGCATTTAGCCGGAAGTTTGGTCTTGGGGGAGAGGTGATAAACTGGTCATATCACTTACAACGGATCTATCTAGCTAGGGCTCACTCCCCGACCGATTCATTCAAAAATAAAAATAAATTCTTGCTTCTCCTCCTTGCGCAGCTCCTTCCACCAAAATACCTCACTCGCTCTATGCATGTATCCTACTTATAAAATTTCCCATATTGTGATTGGCGATGGAGGGGGTGGGAAATTGAAAATAGATACCCAAGAAACTGGAAAAATCACATGTAAAGCAAAACAAAAAATTGTGGGTCATTTTGGTTTGCCCCCATTTTTTTTTTCCCTCAGCTATTGTGTAGGCCGCCGACTGGTCTTACGCACTTTGTTTTGGTTTGAAAGGGCAGCCGGGTCAGTGCTGACTAGATATGGGAGTGGGTGTCCCTTAGTGGGGTGGGTCGGTAAAAATTGGGATTTCTGTAGCGCAGGCGGGTTGGGTTTACTAGAAAAAAAATGACTTTCAGGGTAAATATTAGGTGACTCGGGTGTTTTTAATAAAAAACTTGGGATTGGGGGTCCTGATATGTCTATAAGAAAAAAATTGGGTGTAATGAACAAGCTACTTACCTCCGGAAAACGCATCTGCTTAGCTTGTTAAGGTTCTGCCCTGAATTAGCTGAGAAGCCATGGGTCGCGTGACGGAGCCGATTTGTAAGGTGTGGTCTCGTTATGTCTCGTTCGTGGGCGTGAGCATGGCGCTATGCAAATTACGTCCTACGATATAAAAGGAGCTCATTTTTTTGCCAAGGCGGCAAGCAAACTAGTCACGTAGAAGCGAGGTGTGAGAGTGAAGTTACTGCTAGCGAGAAGACACAAGTTAATTTGGCACACACATCGCGTTTGCGGGTGAAGGCGGTCCAATATGCTGTTACGTCTCTATTATCCATCACTGGCCGTACGCTTAGCCTTGGTGGATTGATGTCATTCAGCCTCCTAACTAAAGATCTATGGTGTAATGCAGTTTTCTGTTGCAAATAAAACTAAAATAGAATTAACTGTCAAAAAAAGGAAGGTGTAGAGACATCTAATAGTTTTGACTTATTACAATAAGAAATAAAATACCAAGTTGCCATAAAAGGGCTATTTTCTTCTTTTTGTTGGCTAATTTAGTGTAATGACGAGGCAAACTACCTGATCGAAACGGTTCCGCGTTCGGTGCATGGCTTGGCAAAGAGAAATGTAGGAGAAGAAGAAAGGATGTGGTCGGGGCGGTGTGTCGTGGTGTCCGGTCGGAGTGAGAAATGTCGAAAAAGTTGGAAGGGGGGCAGAGAAGAACCTTTTAATTGTGTTATGAAGCAAGATGGGTCAATGGCCGCATGGTGCATTGCAACCCTGTTTTCACTATAAAAGTGGCCCTCATTTTTTTGGCAGAGAGCGTGTAGCGATTTTTGCGTGCTTTTGTGACGGCGTTCTGTTTTGAAGAAAGGAAAGAAGAAAGGAGGAAGGTAAAGAGGCATAGCAGCAGCAGTGGGTAGTTTGAGTTGTTAAACGATCTGCGAGGAAGTTGGTATAGCGGCGTTGTGTGTGAATCAGACACTTTGACCACTTGGGCAACTGCTATTTCACACAGAATAGACATTTTTAAGATATTAATTACATAAAACTTTTATTATAATGGAGATTGTGTGTTTTTCTGTCTGTAACCGAAACTATATTACTACTTCAAGTCACAATTCCTTAATAATTACGTCAACTTCTCCTGATTTCACTTCTTTTAAACTTCCGTTAATTAATAAATTGTATTACATTATTAATACTGTTGACCATATCTAGTACTAATAACATTGCAATTGTATTTATAATATACAACAAATAGCGTTTACAGTTTGAACGAGAAGGCTAATTTTGCCATATTAATATTAAAATTTTATTTTTTAATTTAATATTGTGCTGTGGTATTATTGATTTTTTAATTGTTTTGGTTGTTATCTTAAAGAAATATAACAAAATCTCGGTGGATAAATTTTAAAAGAAATTTATTTTACAAGAAGAAATAATTGTAATATTATCCTTTACTTCCTATTTTTAAATAGTTAAATTAGGAAAATTTCCCAATGAAAGAGGGGAGTAATGGAAATGAAGGAATAGTTAGTTTCAAAGTTGTTCTATTTTTCGATTATACCCTCTGTTGCAGAATCTTTTTATGCTGCATTCTTAGTCAGTTTCATTAGCCTTTCTAATTTAATATGATATTTTATTATATCAAAACTTAAATACTTGCACCCGGAGGTGCATATATTTGCTAGTCTAATAATAATAATAATAATAATAATAATAATAATAATAATAATAAATAAATAAAAATTTAAAAAACTCTAAATTCAAAACATAAATAGATTTTTTTTAATAAAAATAGAGAACTCAAATAAGTGTCTTACGTACGTAAGGTGTTATCCTAGGAAGGGCAATTACAATGCGTGTAAAATAAAAACAAAAACAAAAAGATGTTTAGTCTTATCGATTTCAAAGTACCTTCATTATCAGAGACGGTTTTCAGAAATGGACACGTTTTTTGTTCGTTATTTTTTTTTTTATGTTATAAACAGCGTTCTCGTGGGGGTTCTTTTTATAACGTCACGAGGAAGGGTCGCGATATGCCATTGTTCATTACATATTTCAATTTTTTCTTTTCATCTATTTATCTATTTATATATTCATTTATTGCGGGACTTTCCACCATTCTTCATAAGTAACAAAAAATTCTTCAGTCCTACGACGTTCAAATATTCCAATTCCACATTCAACAGTCTCTCTCTAATCAGTACTTTTGTTAAAAAAACTTAATTTTTTGGTGTTATATCTTAGGTATTCTTAAAAGCGTATGGTTTGCAAGGAGAATAATGGACAAGATTAATTGGATAAATCGTTTATTGATAACGAGTGTGAAAATTATTGTTGTTTGTTGATGTAGATAATCGTAGTAGTTCTCTTGGAGTGGCCGAGGGGTCGTAAGTCAGGAATGGCCGTGGGTCGGTGAGGTGTAGGTATCGTATGATGATACGTCAGGATTCTCTCTTGGCCTGGTGCGAGGCGTGAGGTAGTAGAAGTTGAGTTGATACGGTCACTTGGTGCGGGAAATAAGTCAGGAATATCTCAGTGAGTTGTAGTGGTTAGCGCTGTAGTGGTCAAGGGGGTAAGGATGTCGCCGGCTCCGGTGAGGTGTTGAAGTAAAGGCTGGGTGTCCGGGTGGGTGAAGGCGTGCCGTGGTAGTGGGAAAATAGCGGCCTTTCTGATCCTGCCCGCCTGGTGATATTATCGGCGTCCAGGCCGTCCGTCAACTGCCGATTCTCAAAAATGCCTGGGTTTATATGCTAGCGACGTAGGCTCCAGAATGCCTTTGGGGTGTTTAGCGGGAAGATTTTTCATTGGTTGAAATTCCGGATTCCTTACAATATTATTTTTTTGTTTATTTTGGAATTCCTTTCAAGCGTAACTCAATCCGAGCCTATGCGCAGAACTGCGTCGAATTGGTCACTTCGTGATAGGGTACCATTGAGTTCACTTCGGCTTTGTTGCCTCCGACTTGAGTTTTGATGTTTTATGCTTGCGAGTGTATTTTGTGAGTAAGAATTGTGAATCATAAGAGATATCTTCTCTCTGATATAACATTGGTAACTAAATAAAAAAACAAATCACGAAAATCTGTCAGACCAATGGATACCTTTTTATTTGAAGTAGTATTGTAAATGTAATCCCACCACAAAAATAAATGAAAGACGAAAAAATGTCTATTTATTTCTTTTTCATTGTTACATTTTTATGGGTTAAAAAAGAAAAATTAATCAATTTATAGTTAAATTTTTTATTGTTGTTGTTGCTATTAACCCTTATCTCAAGTTTGATTGGTTGAATAAGTAATAAATGTCACATGACCTGTTGGTTTTGCCTCACCCCCTTTTTGTTTGGATATTCGTGATTGATCAGGGCCGACAGGCAGCGAAGAGATATTGGTTTATTTTTATTTTCTTTCCTTTAGTACTATAAGTCCATTGGGATGCAACCAAAACAAATCAGAAGTGAAACGGTCGACAAAGTTCAAGTGCTACTTAATCTTAAAATAAAAAAGCTATTAAAATAATCTAATAGACAGACCGAATATAATATACACCCGTAGTTTTTTGTATTTTTAAAAAATAAATGTAATCAAATTTACTTCCGGTTTAGTATTGCAGTTTCAAAGTAAGCTTTAAATTGATTGTATAATTTATTTATTTTTAAAGAAAAAGAAAAGATTTATATTAATCAAAATTAAAAAGCTACTTAAATAATGTAAAACCGAATAAAATAACCCGTATTGTTCATTTTTACAAATAAATCTAAACAAACTACTTCCGTTTGAATCTTACGGATTAAATTACCCTATGAAAAATTTAATGTAGATAGGTTTGTATGATGATATTTGTTTCATAGTAGCGATTTCAGTAATTGTGAGTCTTAGTTGGCCAAATTCCTAGCATAAAATGTGCGTGCGCATTATCTCCCTTAACAAATTTGCTTGTATAGTCTTTCTTATGAGATTTTCTTAAACAATTGAATGATAAAAATACATTTCATTCTTATCGACACGTATGAACTATAATTGGCCAAATTCCTACCATAAAATTGTGCGTGCGCATTATCTCCCTTAACAAATTTGCTTGTATAGTTTTTCTTATGAGATTTTCTTAAATCTGTCTAATAACGTCTAATAAGTCTGTAAAATAACGACCCCAGCTACGTCGTCGTGGCAGTGTTACTTGAAAAGAAACAACCAACTTAGGGCGTTAATTGTATTTTAGGGGAGGGGGCTTCTTTTTTTTTTTGTCATAATTCTTATTCATTTAGCATAAGTAAAGTAAAGTCGTCGGGGCGGCCTAATATCGGTATCAGCCAGTCAGCGAGGGAGTCTATCCCTTTTCAATAGCGCTAGACCAAGGAGATTGTTTTGGCGTCTGATGTGGGGGTCACACCTACCATCAGCTCCTTACTTTACCGTACAGATCCCTGTGCTACTCATACGCTGAGTTGGCGAGGACCGGTATCGAACTAGGTAATTTGTCGTAATTCTTGTTTATTTATCGTAATTTGTCGTAATTTCTTGTTTATTTGTCGTAGTTTTGAATAGACTGAGATAGATAGTAGATAGATAGATAGATAGATAGATAGATAGATAGATAAACAAACAAAATAATATAGATAGATATGAAAAATGGAGATAGATAGATAAATAGATAGATATTTTCGACAAGTAAATGTATTGGGGGGGGTTCTTTCAAGTAACACCGCCGCGACGACGTAGCTAGGGTCGTTATTTTAATAGTCACTGGGTAGCAATTTTTGAGGAAGGAGACCGGGACGGTCTTCCTCATAAATTACCTCAAATGACTTGATTCGGCATTAAATGACCCTAAAATGGTTGATATGCCGTAAAACAAAACAACCACCTACCAACAAAGTGAGAAAAAAATGATAAGACATTAGCTAGATGAAGCTACTATTACCACTTCCTACGTTCATCTGACACATGCAGATGACAGTTTAAATGTGGAAGGTATATCTGCAATACCTGTTGTTTGGGCATATTATTTTTGTTCATTCTTATTCGCAATGACTTAAAACCTAGTTTAAAAAAGAAAAAAATGTTTATACTAAACATGTAATACTACATGAAATTTCTACAGAAATCTTAAAAGCTACGAAACTGATATGAAATATCTTTTTTAAAATTCAAACCTTCACTTTTCAATTTTAACTTAGTTTTCAATTAAACAAGTTCTTTAAATTACATTTATGTAACAATATGGCGTTCCCTTACCCGGGAAATTTATACAATGACTAATCACTGCAAATTAATGTTAAGACTAACGCACTCCAATATACTCAAACAAGAACAACAACCACAATGTGAAACATGTCAAACACATTTGACAGTTAAACACTTATTCATCGTATGCAGGTTTCCTGCTAACATTGAAACCGTTATTTTAAAGCAAACAATATGAAAGATCTATTTGAAAATGTCAAACATGGAGGATATTCTCTCTTTTTTTTAGAGAAATAAATTATACCATAGAATATAGACATGAAACTTACAGCATAATCCTCAATAATACTAACACATTGTTAAAACCAATTACTAAAAAGTATAAATATAAATACACGATATGTATAACTTCCTAACTGTTAGGCATGACATAACCCAGACGGGTCGATATGCCTTTTGAGGGAAATAAAATTATACCATAGAATATAGACATGAAACTAATCAATACCATACAACATGATCCCCAATAATGATAACTCATTTTTAAACAAATTACTAAAAAGTATAAATATAAATACACGATATGTATAACTTCCTAACCATTAGGCATGACATAACCCCAGACGGGTTGATATGCTGTTAAATCAATAACAAACAAACAACTTTACCAAGAATAAACACATACACACAATATATATGTATGTATGTGTATGAAGAAAATAATAGATTTTTAAAATCCAACAAATGTGAAAAATATACAGGAAAAATGAATAAACACAATCAATTCAATATTTCTTCTGTTAGCTAACATGAAATATTAATTAAATTGATTGTGCTCGTTATTCACCTTTCCTGTATATTCTTCACATATATACAGACTACTATCTATAAGTAAAAGGTACTTAATATATTGATAGACCGTGTATATCTAAGTTAGGGAAGCAAAGATATAAAGTCAACAGCACTTGGTAACTGACAGTTTCAGTTTGAAAAACACAGGTGAGAATATTCTTTACCGCTGTGTCATCTTACTACACTGTTGTGTCTTCAACTACACCACGGCTGGGGGAGGGCGCTCACAAAAATAACATATAACACAAAGAAGAGGGGAGAACAAAAAGACAGAAGACAGGGTGTGACATTTCTGACAGAGACGGAGTGAGGGAGGTGTAACACTCACGCATTTATTACAGTACCCAAGGAGGGGACATTTCCCCGTATAGCTAATCTTCACTTTTCGCCGTGTCATCCGACCCCACGTTGTGTCTTCAATTGCACCCGGCTGGGGGGGGGGTCACAAAAATAACATAATAAAATGTTCTCTCCTCTTCTTTAACAACAAAGACAAAGAGAAAGAGGGGGGTATAATACTCACGCATTCTACAGTACCCCAAGGATGGGACATTTCCTCGTATCGCTAATCTTCACATCAGTATCTCTACTTAGTTGTTTAAGTCCATTATTCTATCTGCCTTGGTCAACGGTTGTCTAATTGACTATTCACTGTCAAAGTCTAACTGTTCGGCCCGCTTCTCGACTCAAAGGTGACTAAATCTCTTGCTTAACTTTTTCACCAGGATCCCAGTAGATTTACAATTCTGAAACCAGCCCTATAGCAGAAGACATTTTTTTTTTTTTTTTTTTGTGGGGAGTGCGAACAAAATTTAAAATTTAGCCCTAAGTTATCAAAGGTCGCCAACATGGTTAGCGATAAGCACATTCAAAATTGCCACTACTTCGCTTTGGTTGTTGTTGTTTTTTTCTTGTTTTTATTTCTATATTATATTTTGTTAAAATAAAATAAACATCTGTAAAAGAAATTACAAGTGGTAAAAATTGGGTGCTGTTATGGCTCTGTGAAACTAAACACGGAGTTCATAAAGTCGCGTGCACTTCAAATATTTTTTTTTATTTTTAAAGTGCACGCGCCCTTTGTGTACAAATGTCAACTTGTTTACAACATTTTTTTGCATTTATTATTTTATTTTTCAAACCAATCTGTTTCATACCATGTATCATACGACTTTCTGAGACCAAAATGTGTTAAACTGCCCTGTCGGCTGAGGCGTTAGAATGCACCAACTGCACCTCTGCAAGGGGTAAGACTCCCCTAAATGGGGTCACGTGTTGGCCGTGGGTGGCGACCCGTGATGCTTAAGGATAGAACCCAGGTGGATGAGCAGTTCATGACTTGCAAAACTCCACTTTGGTCCTTTCTTGGGCTATACGGCGGTTGGAGAGGCTCCCTCCGATCAATCGGCTGGTCACGTCAAGCCCTAGCATCTATATGATTTTCCCAACCCTATTGCCCTTATGGCAAGCCCCAACCCTTTTTTATCATATGGGTGCTAGAAGGTGGTGACTGAGGGTCTACATTCCTGGGGATGACGTTAAACTCTATCTGATGGTGAGGTTCCAGTTCTGGAGGTTTGGGGAATGTGGAGCACCCCTTCATCACCATTGCTCCCTGGTCCACTCTGACGCGAGTGGTAGTACCTGTTAGGGTCCCATCTATGGGCTGAATAGAAGAACATGAGTCTATAACAAAATTGTATTATCCATTAAGAATTGATTTATTTCAAAACTTTATCGGCATTCAATGACCCACCGAGGTTGATATGCCGTAGAACAACAAACAAAACAAATGTGTTAAATATAAGGGGGGGGGGGTAAATTTTAACGTCAAATTGGATGTCCCCGCAGGATAGTATACATTTTTTAAAAATCTATTGCCTCATTGTAAGAGAAGATATATTCTGAAAAATGAGATACAAGGAAGATTAGTTGACATGAACGAGTTGACTGGTTGGTTATGTTGAGGGGAAAGTAGAGAATTTATCAGGTCATGTGGGTTTTCGGATGGTGGTGACGAGAAAAAAAAACTTTTAAAGTACAAAATGTCTTTGTACATACTGAATTTTCGCTGATCTTGGTGACACAAATAAAATTGTGTCGGTATGCTTCCGGTTTACTTAAACGCGTTATTTATTTTCTCTCTCGCGAGGAACACAGGTGATTCAATACACACACACACACACACACACACATAACACACACACACACACACAAACACACACACACACAAATACACATACATATATAAACACACACGCTCACCCACACACAAACTCACATCAAGCTCACACACGCTGGGACACACAGACATACACAAATATGTCGGTATCGATCGCACCAATTATACAAAATTGTAATATATTTCTTTTAGCTTCATGGTTTACTTATACTTGGAAAATGCGAAACAAATCCGTGTTTTCTCTTTGTTTTCGTGTTTTTTTTATTTATTTTATTTTTAGATTGATGGTGTAGTAAGTCGTGTGTCATATATATATTTCATATATATAGCTATGTGCAAATTATCGCCTACTAATATAAAGGGTGATCACAGGAATTCTTCTAAAAATCATATAAAATAAACTAACAATCCGATTTTAATAAAACTTTCGGTTTATGAAGTAATAAAAGACGAACTTTTATTGTAAATAAATTTTTACTAAATTAAAAAGGCTAATAATTTTTTTTCGTTAGTTTTTGTTTCGTGCATTGATCCCCCCAACAAAGATCTGTTTTTTTTTTTTTTAGTATATAAATAAATTTTACAATTTTGGAAAGACAATGTAATGACATAACATATATAAAAAGATAATTCACTAATAAAAGATTTAGATAGAGTCTTAAACATTGAAACTTAAAATCTCGTAAATAAGAAAAGATATGTATCTTTTTTTCTTTTTTTTTTTTAATTGTTAGATTATTTTCAAAAGAATTTTATATTAAAAGTTCGTATTGTCTACATTTGTATTTTATTTTTCAGAGATTTTTAGAGATTTTTAAAAATGTATAAAATGTAAAATAAATACTTTTGTTTAATGTCAAGCAAAATCGTATTTATTTAATCAAAGAAAATATTGTATAAAACATATCTCGCTAAAAATGATGACATAATATAAAACATTTTTATTTTATGAATTTTTGAAAATAATTGTTTGAATTAAAAATTGTCGTCAGAATGATTACGGGTGGATCTAAGGGAAACAAACGTAGTTGTTATTTTCAATGAGGTGTTATGGGTAAATAGGTTCCGTGACGCGTGATATCTGTGAAAGGGAACCCAAACAGTGTTTGAAGAAATCTATTATTTTATTTGGAAACAAATAATTCTCCCGATTATATCCAGAAAGCAGATATTACGTTCAGTTAAATTTTGAAGGTAAGTTAACTTTGAGGCATCAAGGAAATGCTAAATTAGTAATTTGTTTTTGCTTCAGAAAATCATTATACGTACGAGACTCGATACTAAAAATAGTGCACACGTCAAGATGCGTTATTTATGTCAACAAAGGTTAAGAAATGGCGGGTTTTTACTGGAATTTACTTTTAAATGCAAAAATTTAGGTTTATAGGATACAATTCTATATTTTTTAATAAATATACGTACACATTTCTCTTTCAAAACTTAAGGAAAAGAGATTAAAAAAAACACACAACATAATCCTTTTTCCAAGCTTAAGGAAAAGTAATTAAAGCAAACACACGAACACAAATCCTTTTCCAAAGATTTAAGAAAAAGTGATTAAACCAAAGGTTTACACAAAAATCAGAATCGATTGGCTGGGTTCGTATTGCTTTCTACTACGTCCGCGCGTTTGCGCTAAAAAGTTAATTACTTTTTGATCCGGCTAAAGTATTATAAATGATGGATAAGAAATCAACAATTGGACAGAATTCATTTCGCTAGCAGACGAGACAGACTTCACCTCACACTCAAACAGGACATAGCCAACGACAAACAAACACAGAGATCTCGTCTCGCTACCACATAGAACCCGACCAAGAAACAGGTGTCAGACCCAACGATTCCACCGTCCTCAACACAATTACTACTATTACCATTCAGTCATACCACCACAGTCAACATCAGGAATCCGTTTCAGCCGGTCAGATACACAAACTTATTTCTCATTTCTGTCCACCATCAAAACGAACTTTTCCAAACTTAACATACGAACTTTTTACATTTTACATTACACATATCAATTACACTATTCTTTCTGAACATTTCACATATTATTGAACACACATCTCATAATCCTCTACAGGTTTTATGTAAGAGAAATTTGTTTTTCTTTTTTAATAACACATAAACTTCAAATTGTTCTTTATATTAAACGTAAAATAAAACACTAAAAAGTTAATTTTCAATTTTTTATTGACGTTTTAAAATATTTTTTAACAATCTCCGCGTGAATTAAAAGAGCGTGTGTGCACGTAGCTACATATATATGTTGTACACATCTCACTAACTTCAAACATGATTCAACACAATGGAAAAATAACGAAGTCGTATTAAAATAAACAACCTGTATTAAATAAAGTTACAAAAATGTAGAACAGCATACCGGGCAAAGTCTTTTTTATATGTTCTTGTTTTAACAGTTATATTTATCTTCTTTCATTTTCCGATAATGGAGCTGACTTGTTTGTGTGACGACTGCTTGCTTGTTATCCTCAAAAACTTCTGAATTCCCGCTTCTTCTTTTTGCGCTCGATTTTTGAATTCAGCATCTGTTGGTTGGTTATTGCATTTTTGGAATTCTTACTCCCCCCCCCCTTTTTAAAACAATCGGCAACCGCCATTTTATTAATCATTACAATGGAATAAAGATATAAAGGCTGAACTTGCACAAAGATGTCAAAATGAGGGTGACCCAGAAAAAATAGGACACAGATTATTTATTTTCCCATTAAACTAACCTTAAACCCCAACTCCAACCCTAACCCTAACCCCTAAACCTTAACCCTAACCCTAACCTAAACCCCCCTAGTTAAAATTTACAGCTTTATTACAAAATTTGTGGGTTCTGTTTTTTCTGGGTCACCTGTATACAGGGTGACCTAGAAAAAACAGAACCCAAATTATTTATTCATTTTTCCATTAAACTAACACTGAACCCGAGCCCTAAACCTAATCCTAACCCTAAACCCTAACCCTAGACCCCCATAGTTAAATTTAACAGTTTTATTACAAAATTTGTGGGTTCTGTTTTTTCTGGGTCACCTTTATTTTGACACCTTGTGCAAGTTCAGCCCATATAAAGGTATAAGGAGGAAAATTTCACCGTTTGACACGAGAGATTCAAAAAATCTATTTGAACCTCTCGTGTCAAACGGTGAAATTTTCCTCCTTTTTTCATTCAACAAGAATATGTGCTCTATAAAGTGTCTTTTACAATTGTCTTCATTTTAATTTTAAATTGATTTCAATTGAATTACACTTTATAAACCCCACAGGTTGAAACAGATATCTGTTAACACAGTATTTAATATTGTTTTTCGGTTGACTTTTTGATTTAGGTCGGAAAATTAAAACGGAAAGTTTTTTGGTGGTACCCAATGAGAGTTTAACTACAGTCTATGAATTAATATTTTGCGAATTGGGTTACGGTTTTAGGGGATTAAGGTTGTTTTTAATTACGTATTGCTTTAAAAAAAATAAACAACAAAAAACCCAAATTAACCCAAATTACTATACATTAATGTTGAAAAATATTTTTTTAAACTAAGTTTAATTGAAATTATACATTGCAATACTAACACAAACAACTGTCTCAATAATAGATTCAATAATTAATTTCAATGGTTAATTAAATGTATAGTAATTTGTTTTTTTTGTTGTTTATTTTTTTAAGGAATACGTAATTAAAAACAACTTTAATCCCCGAAAACCGTAACCCAATTCGCAAAATGCAGGACTTTGATCAGTATTTTTTATTATTGTAATTTTTGTTTCAAAACACATTTTATTTGTTAAATGTATGAGTTCTTTGTTTTTCTACCGTTATACATGTGTCCTTATGGTGTGATGAGTAAATTACCTAAATATATATAACTCCAAACTACTTCCCCACCATAAACTGGTAAACCCGACTCATCCACTATAAACTGGTGAAACAAATCGACGTGACACACCATAGTACTTTACAAACCACACAGGTCGAAACAGATATCTGTCAGCATATTATTAACATTTGTTTTTCTATCTCTTTTCAATCATAACTTGGTATATAACTACTGAACCGACATTGAATTGTTTTGCTTAAGAAAATACGAAAATAAGAGTAATGATAAACAACTATACGTTTTTATTTGTTGTCTTTTTAATTAGATAACTAGTTATCTTATTATAATGGAGATTGTATGCTTTTCTGTCTGTACCGAAACTATATCACTACTCAAGTCACAATTCCCTTTGTTATTTACGTCACATTCTCCATGATTTTATTTCTATTTAAACCTCAATTATGAATAAAATTGTTTTACATTATTAATACTGTTAATCATATCTACAAATGAATAATATGCAATTGTATTTATATATACATTAAAATAGCAGTTTACAGTGTGAACAGGAGGACTAATTTGCATATTGAAATTAAAGATTTGATCTTAATAAATATGTGCTTAGTATTATTGATTTTTAATTGTATGGTTTTATCTTAATGAATATGATCAAAAATCTCTTCAATAAATCTTAAAAGAAATCGATTAACGAGAAGAAATAATTCTGATTTTATTCTTTACTTCCTATTTTAACCAAGTTATTAAATTAGGAAAATTTAGCAATGAAAGACGAGAGTGATAGAAGAGTAAGTTTCAGTTGTTCTATTTTTCTTTTATACACCCCTCTGTTTCAAATCATTTTATCTGCATTCTTATTTAGTTTCATTAGCCTTTCTAATATAATATATTCTATTACATAAAAACTTAAATACTTGCACCCTGAGGGTGCATATATTTGCTAGTATAACTAATAGACTGACCTTGCATTGTTAGTTTTGCTACAAGAAATACGAAAATAAGAGTAATGATAAACGACTATACGTTTTTATTTGTTTTTTGTATTTTTAATTAGATAACTAGTTATATAACTAATAGACTGACCTTGCATTGATAGTTTTGCTACAAGAAAATACGAAAATAAGAGTAATGATAAACGACTATACGTTTTTATTTGTTTTTTGTATTTTTAATTAGATAACTAGTTATATAACTAATAGACTGACCTTGCATTGATAGTTTTGCTTCAAGAAAATACGAAATAAGAGTAATGATAAACAACTATAGGTTTTTATTTGTTGTATTTTTAATTACATAACTAGTTATATAACTAATAGACTGACCTTGCATTGATAGTTTTGCTACAAGAAAATACGAAAATAAGAGTAATGATAAACGACTATACGTTTTTATTTGTTTTGTTTTTATTACATAACTAGTTATCTATTAATAATGGAGATTGTCTGCATTTCTGTCTGTAACAAAAACCACGTCATAGCTCTACGTCACAGCCTACGTCACAATATTCTTATGCTATATACACCCAAAATTTGAGTAAGCAATTTTAACAATTATTTATTTACTCTCGTCCCCCTTTTTTTACAGTAACAAGAAGTTAACTAAACATTTTACAAATAGATAAATACCTACGATTTTGTGGAAAATTGATGTGGAAAATATTCAAAATAATTGTTTGATTATTACATGCACGCAACATTTTATTTGAGAGGGACGGGGCTCAGTTTTCATTTCAAATTGTTTTATTATTATTTTTTTTTTTTTTTTGGTTTTTCTTTTCTAATAAATATGAGGATTTGTCTTACTTGTGATACAAACCCTCTGACATTGAATTTTTAACTCCCACCCTCTCAGGCAATGTCTTTTAAAAATTAATTTTTACGATGCCCGGAGGGGTTTTTCTGTTGCTAGTATAGCTAATAGACTAACTTGCATTGTTAGTTTTGCTACAAGAAAATATTTAAAAAAAAACAAGGTAATGACAAACATTTCTGCGTCTTTATTGCTTTGTCTTTTTAATATTACATAACTAGTTACATAACTATTTTACATAACTACTTACATAACTACTATTTTCTATTGTGGTGATACTAAACTTAATACAAAGAACGCGAAGCTCACCGGTGGAGTCCAAAGAATCATGACAAAAACTGGTTTGTACGCATATGGTTCGGCGCATTGTTAAAAATAAAAATTAAATTAATAATAATTATGGACCAATTAGAAACGTTCGCGCTCAAAACTATATATGTTTTCGACCGAGCCTTGTTTGATCCACCAAGAAATTATAATAAGAGCTGTTCGGCTAAGTAGACAGTTTTTTTGTTTTGTTTTGTCTTGTTTTTGGAACTGAACTGGCTGCCTCTCGCCAAGTGTTGCTAGCAGCATCAATTTTGATGATATTGCATCAATTGCTTCATCACAGAACAATGCAGCCATCAGTACAATCTCAGTTTCATAAGGTTATGATCAACAAGCTTAACAGCACAATGTTCTATATGAGAGGCTGACCTTTACTGCAGACAGAATTACTCTCTCTCTCTCTCTCTCTC
This sequence comes from Doryteuthis pealeii, assembly GCA_023376005.1. Lineage (NCBI taxonomy): Eukaryota > Metazoa > Mollusca > Cephalopoda > Myopsida > Loliginidae > Doryteuthis > Doryteuthis pealeii. The sequence continues at coordinate 88,722,926 of CM042164.1, read as the reverse complement.
TCTCTCTCTCTCTCTCTCTCTCTCTCTCTCTCTCCACACACACACACACACACACACACCACACACACACACAGATACACACACATACGCTTCTGCCGACTACTACATCAGTACAATCTCAGTTTCATAAGGTTATGATCAACAAGCTTAACAGCCACATGTTCTATATGAGAGGCTGACCTTTACTACAGACAGAATTACTTCTCTCTCTCTCTCTCTCTCTCTCTCTCTCTCTCTCTCTCTCTCCTCTCTCTCACACACACACACACACACACACACACACACACACACGCATACGCTTCTGCCGACTACTACTAAGATTTAATGACACCAACAGACCGCACCACTCCTTATTGATAATATTCATATATTATATTGGCATTTCAGTCTCGGAAGACTATAATAAAGTTTGTGTGTCCCTAAGTTACAAGCGCCTCCTGTGACTGTGAAATTCGATGTTTGAAAAACATTCTCGACCACAGATGTGCATTTGAAGGCTGTCCCTGAAGATGTTGATGTGCCGATGCTTTGTTGCCGCTGCTTTCTTCTAGACCTCTTAGCTTCATGGTGTTGTGTCAGGGTGACTTCTGACATGAACAGCCCTCTACGGAGACTCTGCCGCCACCAGGGCGGTCCTGATCCAAATTTTCCCAGCTGGAAGGAGCAATGCCAAAGCACCTGAGGTCATTCTTGCAGGTGATTTTCTTTTTTTTTTTTAATGATAATAATACGATAATAATATGACGTTGGCAGACATAAGATTCCTTTCAACACAACCTGTAAAATATCACTTTCCTCTACCACACGAACATTTAAGTACACTTTCATATTTTATTTATAAAACTGTCGGCTGAACTTGCACAAAGGTGGCAAAATGAGAGTGACCCAGAAAAAACAGAACCCAAATTTTATTTATTTTCCCATTAAACTAACTTTAAACCCCCCAACCCTAACCCTAATCCTAAGCCTAACCTAACTCCTCACCCTAACCCTAAACCCTAGTTAAAATTTAGTTTTTACAAAATTTGTGGTTCTATTTTTTCTGGTCACCGGTTTACAGGGTGACCCAGAAAAACAGAACCCAAATTATTTATTTCCCATTAACTAACTTTAAACCCCAACCCTAAACCTTAAGCCAAACCCTAACCCTAACCTAAACCCCTAGTTAAAATTAACAGTTTTATTACAAAATTTGTGGGTTCTATTTTTTCTGGGTCACCGTGTATCAGGGTGACCCAGAAAAACAGAACAAATATATTATCCATTAACAAATGTTAAACCCAACCCTAAACCTTAAGCAAACCCTAACCCTAACCCTAACCCTAGTTAAAATTAACAGTTTTATTAAATTTGTGGGTTCTATTTTTCTGGGTCACCGGTATACAGGGTGACCCAGAAAAAGCAGAACCCAAATTATTTATTCATTTTTCCATTAACTAACCCTAAACCCCAAATAACTACCTAATCCTACCCTAACCCTAACCCTAAAACCTATAATTAAAAATTAGTAGTTTTATTACAAATTTGTGGGTTCTGTTTTTTCTGGGTCACCCTAATTTTGACACTTTTGTGCAAGTTCAGCCAAACTGTCGTTTCAACTCTTTTGCTCTCTACGAACTTTGACAACTTGTTAACATTGTACAATTTATATTTTAAAATACACAATTTCATTTATTTCAATTGTTGAATATTTGTCTTTTTTTTTCTTGTATTTATATTTATGGGGTTTCGTAATTAATTAATACAAGGCCCTACCAGCTCACCATACAATAATCTTTTTCACTGAGAAGAAATTAAATCTCTACAAATTTAATTAAACAGGCGCTCGTCGTGTAATGGTTATCCCCGTAGGAAATGGAAACAGCCGTGGGATTATCTGCCCTTAGTTGGCTGGAAGAGTTGTCTTCCCTCGTGTTTCTGTTTTTCTCACCAGGTGTCTTGCCTATTTAAGCAGGCAAGCGCCAGGTTTGAACTCTCCCTTTCTTTCCGGGACTTGACAACTAATGGGTTAGGACAGTTTGTCTACACTCTACTTTGTGGGGGTTTTCACCCCCTCACAGGCAATGTAGTAAGTGACTTTAGCTTATGGACTCTCCATAACTCTTGTATCTTATCCCTTTTCTATGTACGTACCTTACCTTTCTTTTGGATCCAGCGGCAGTGTGGAGAGGGGGATTTGCTGCACGGCCAACAGCTCATCCTCCTCATGAACCCGCCCAGGCTATGCAGTTCAAGTTAACAACAACCTTGACACTACTCCATCTCGTCTCTCGTAAACGGAAGGATGCCAACAACAACATATTATCTACTATGTATCTTGTCTCGTGTATA
>CM042164.1:88668095-88715595 GCA_023376005.1 Doryteuthis pealeii | reverse complement strand
GCGCCTGTTTAATTAAATTTGTAGAGATTTAATTTCTCTCCAGTGAAAAAGATTATTGTATGGTGAGCTGGTAGGGCCTTGTATTAATTAATTACGAAACCCCATAAATATAAATACAAGAAAAAAAAAGACAAATATTCAACAATTGAAATAAATGAAATTGTGTATTTTAAAATATAAATTGTACAATGTTAACAAGTTGTCAAAGTTCGTAGAGAGCAAAAGAGTTGAAACGACAGTTTGGCTGAACTTGCACAAAAGTGTCAAAATTAGGGTGACCCAGAAAAAACAGAACCCACAAATTTTGTAATAAAACTACTAATTTTTAATTATGGGGTCTAGGTTTAGGGTTAGGGTTAGGGGTAGGATTAGGGTTAGGGTTATGGTTATGGTTGGGGTTTAGGGTTAGTTTAATGGAAAAATGAATAAATAATTTGGGTTCTGCTTTTTTCTGGGTCACCCTGTATACCGGTGACCCAGAAAAAATAGAACCCACAAATTTTGTAATAAAACTGTTAATTTTAACTAGGGGGTTTAGGGTTAGGGTTAGGGTTTGGCTTAAGGTTTAGGGTTGGGGTTTAACATTTGTTTAATGGGAAAATAAATAATTTGGGTTCTGTTTTTTCTGGGTCACCCTGTATACCGGTGACCCAGAAAAAATAGAACCCACAAATTTTGTAATAAAACTGTTAATTTTAACTAGGGGTTTAGGGTTAGGGTTAGGGTTTGGCTTAAGGTTTAGGGTTGGGGTTTAAAGTTAGTTTAATGGGAAAATAAATAATTTGGGTTCTGTTTTTTCTGGGTCACCCTGTAAACCGGTGACCCAGAAAAAATAGAACCCACAAATTTTGTAATAAAACTAAATTTTAACTAGGGGGTTTAGGGTTAGGGTGAGGAGTTAGGGTTAGGCTTAGGGATTAGGGTTAGGGTTGGGGTTGGGGTTTAAAGTTAGTTTAATGGGAAAATAAATAAATAATTTGGGTTCTGTTTTTTCTGGGTCACTCTCATTTTGCCACCTTTGTGCAAGTTCAGCCGACAGTTTTTATAATAAAATATGAAAGTGTACTTAAATGTTCGTGTGGTAGAGGAAAGTGATATTTTACAGGTTGTGTTGAAAGGAATCTTATGTCTGCCAACGTCATATTATTATCGTATTATTATCATTAAAAAAAAAAAAGAAAGATCACCTGCAAGAATGACCTCAGGTGCTTTGGCATTGCTCCTTCCAGCTGGGAAAATTTGGATCAGGACCGCCCTCGGGGGCGCAGAGTCTCCGTAGAGGGCTGTTCATGTCAGAAGTCACCCTGACACAACACCATGAAGCTAAGAGGTCTAGAAGAAAGCAGCGGCAACAAAGCATCGGCACATCAACATCTTCAGGGACAGCCTTCAAATGCCACATCTGTGGTCGAGAATGTTTTTCAAACATCGAATTTCACAGTCACAGGAGGCGCTGTAACTTTAGGGACACACAAACTTTATTATAGTCTTCCGAGACTGAAATGCCAATATAATATATGTAATATTATCAATAAGGAGTGGTGCGGTCTGTTGGTGTCATTAAATCTTAGTAGTAGTCGGCAGAAGCGTATGCGTGTGTGTGTGTGTGTGTGTGTGTGTGTGTGTGAGAGAGAGAGAGAGAGAGAGAGAGAGAGAGAGAGAGAGAGAGAGAGAGAGAGTAATTCTGTCAGTAATGGTCAGCCTCTCATATAGAACATGTGGCTGTTAAGCTTGTTGATCATAACCTTATGAAACTGAGATTGTACTGATGTAGTAGTCGGCAGAAGCGTATGTGTGTGTATCTGTGTGTGTGTGTGTGTGTGTGTGTGTGTGTGTGTGTGAGAGAGAGAGAGAGAGAGAGAGAGAGAGAGAGAGAGAGAGAGTAATTCTGTCTGCAGTAAAGGTCAGCCTCTCATATAGAACATGTGGCTGTTAAGCTTGTTGATCATAACCTTATGAAACTGAGATTGTACTGATGGCTGCATTGTTCTGTGATGAAGCAATTGATGCAATATCATCAAAATTGATGCTGCTAGCAACACTTGGCGAGAGGCAGCCAGTTCAGTTCCAAAAACAAGACAAAACAAAACAAAAAAACTGTCTACTTAGCCGAACAGCTCTTATTTATATTTCTTGGGTGGATCAAACAAGGCTCGGTCGAAAACATATATAGTTTTGAGCGCGAACGTTTCTAATTGGTCCATAATTATTATTAATTTAATTTTTATTTTTAACAATGCGCCGAACCATATGCGTACAAACCAGTTTTTGTCATGATTGCTTTGGACTCCACCGGGTGAGCTTCCGGTTCTTTGTATTAAGTTTAGTATCACCACAATAGAAAATAGTAGTTATGTAAGTAGTTATGTAAAATAGTTATGTAACTAGTTATGTAATATTAAAAAGACAAAGCAATAAAGACGCAGAAATGTTTGTCATTACTCTGTTTTTTTAAAATATTTTCTTGTAGCAAAACTAACAATGCAAGGTTAGTCTATTAGCTATACTAGCAACAGAAAACACCCTCCGGGCATCGTAAAAATTAATTTTTTAAAAGACATTGCCTGAGAGGGTGGGAGTTAAAAATTCAATGTCAGAGGGTTTGTATCACAAGTAAGACAAATCCTCATATTTATTAGAAAAGTAAAAACCAAAAAAAAAAAAAAATAATAATAAAACAATTTGAAATGAAAACTGAGCCCCGTCCCTCTCAAATAAAATGTTGCGTGCATGTAATAATCAAACAATTATTTTGAATATTTTCCACATCAATTTTCCACAAAATCGTAGGTATTTATCTATTTGTAAAATGTTTAGTTAACTTCTTGTTACTGTAAAAAAAGGGGGACGAGAGTAAATAAATAATTGTTAAAATTGCTTACTCAAATTTTGGGTGTATATAGCATAAGAATATTGTGACGTAGGCTGTGACGTAGAGCTATGACGTGGTTTTTGTTACAGACAGAAATGCAGACAATCTCCATTATTAATAGATAACTAGTTATGTAATAAAAACAAAACAAATAAAAACGTATAGTCGTTTATCATTACTCTTATTTTCGTATTTTCTTGTAGCAAAACTATCAATGCAAGGTCAGTCTATTAGTTATATAACTAGTTATGTAATTAAAAATACAACAAATAAAAACCTATAGTTGTTTATCATTACTCTTATTTTCGTATTTTCTTGAAGCAAAACTATCAATGCAAGGTCAGTCTATTAGTTATATAACTAGTTATCTAATTAAAAATACAAAAAACAAATAAAAACGTATAGTCGTTTATCATTACTCTTATTTTCGTATTTTCTTGTAGCAAAACTATCAATGCAAGGTCAGTCTATTAGTTATATAACTAGTTATCTAATTAAAAATACAAAAAACAAATAAAAACGTATAGTCGTTTATCATTACTCTTATTTTCGTATTTTCTTGTAGCAAAACTAACAATGCAAGGTCAGTCTATTAGTTATACTAGCAAATATATGCACCCTCAGGGTGCAAGTATTTAAGTTTTTATGTAATAGAATATATTATATTAGAAAGGCTAATGAAACTAAATAAGAATGCAGATAAAATGATTTGAAACAGAGGGGTGTATAAAAGAAAAATAGAACAACTGAAACTTACTCTTCTATCACTCTCGTCTTTCATTGCTAAATTTTCCTAATTTAATAACTTGGTTAAAATAGGAAGTAAAGAATAAAATCAGAATTATTTCTTCTCGTTAATCGATTTCTTTTAAGATTTATTGAAGAGATTTTTGATCATATTCATTAAGATAAAACCATACAATTAAAAATCAATAATACTAAGCACATATTTATTAAGATCAAATCTTTAATTTCAATATGCAAATTAGTCCTCCTGTTCACACTGTAAACTGCTATTTTAATGTATATATAAATACAATTGCATATTATTCATTTGTAGATATGATTAACAGTATTAATAATGTAAAACAATTTTATTCATAATTGAGGTTTAAATAGAAATAAAATCATGGAGAATGTGACGTAAATAACAAAGGGAATTGTGACTTGAGTAGTGATATAGTTTCGGTTACAGACAGAAAAGCATACAATCTCCATTATAATAAGATAACTAGTTATCTAATTAAAAAGACAACAAATAAAAACGTATAGTTGTTTATCATTACTCTTATTTTCGTATTTTCTTGAAGCAAAACAATTCAATGTCGGTTCAGTAGTTATATACCAAGTTATGATTGAAAAGAGATAGAAAAACAAATGTTAATAATATGCTGACAGATATCTGTTTCGACCTGTGTGGTTTGTAAAGTACTATGGTGTGTCACGTCGATTTGTTTCACCAGTTTATAGTGGATGAGTCGGGTTTACCAGTTTATGGTGGGGAAGTAGTTTGGAGTTATATATATTTAGGTAATTTACTCATCACACCATAAGGACACATGTATAACGGTAGAAAAACAAAGAACTCATACATTTAACAAATAAAATGTGTTTTGAAACAAAAATTACAATAATAAAAAATACTGATCAAAGTCCTGCATTTTGCGAATTGGGTTACGGTTTTCGGGGATTAAAGTTGTTTTTAATTACGTATTCCTTAAAAAAATAAACAACAAAAAAAAACAAATTACTATACATTTAATTAACCATTGAAATTAATTATTGAATCTATTATTGAGACAGTTGTTTGTGTTAGTATTGCAATGTATAATTTCAATTAAACTTAGTTTAAAAAAATATTTTTCAACATTAAATGTATAGTAATTTGGGTTAATTTGGGTTTTTTGTTGTTTATTTTTTTTAAGCAATACGTAATTAAAAACAACCTTAATCCCCTAAAACCGTAACCCAATTCGCAAAATATTAATTCATAGACTGTAGTTAAACTCTCATTGGGTACCACCAAAAAACTTTCCGTTTTAATTTTCCGACCTAAATCAAAAGTCAACCGAAAAACAATATTAAATACTGTGTTAACAGATATCTGTTTCAACCTGTGGGGTTTATAAAGTGTAATTCAATTGAAATCAATTTAAAATTAAAATGAAGACAATTGTAAAAGACACTTTATAGAGCACATATTCTTGTTGAATGAAAAAAGGAGGAAAATTTCACCGTTTGACACGAGAGGTTCAAATAGATTTATTTGAATCTCTCGTGTCAAACGGTGAAATTTTCCTCCTTATACCTTTATATGGGCTGAACTTGCACAAAGGTGTCAAAATAAAGGTGACCCAGAAAAAACAGAACCCACAAATTTTGTAATAAAACTGTTAAATTTAACTATGGGGGTCTAGGGTTAGGGTTTAGGGTTAGGATTAGGTTTAGGGCTCGGGTTCAGTGTTAGTTTAATGGAAAAATGAATAAATAATTTGGGTTCTGTTTTTTCTAGGTCACCCTGTATACAGGTGACCCAGAAAAAACAGAACCCACAAATTTTGTAATAAAGCTGTAAATTTTAACTAGGGGGGTTTAGGGTTAGGGTTAGGGTTAAGGTTTAGGGGTTAGGGTTAGGGTTGGAGTTGGGGTTTAAGGTTAGTTTAATGGGAAAATAAATAATCTGTGTCCTATTTTTTCTGGGTCACCCTCATTTTGACATCTTTGTGCAAGTTCAGCCTTTATATCTTTATTCCATTGTAATGATTAATAAAATGGCGGTTGCCGATTGTTTTAAAAAGGGGGGGGGGAGTAAGAATTCCAAAAATGCAATAACCGAACCAACAGATGCTGAATTCAAAAATCGAGCGCCAAAAAGAAGAAGCGGGAATTCAGAAGTTTTTGAGGATAACAAGCAAGCAGTCGTCACACAAACAAGTCAGCTCCATTATCGGAAAATGAAAGAAGATAAAATATGAACTGTTAAAACAAGAACATATAAAAAAAGACTTTGCCCGGTATGCTGTTCTACATTTCTGTAACTTTATTTAATACAGGTTGTTTATTTTAATACGACTTCGTTATTTTTCCATTGTGTTGAATCATGTTTGAAGTTAGTGAGATGTGTACAACATATATATGTAGCTACGTGCACACACGCTCTTTTAATTCACGCGGAGATTGTTAAAAAATATTTTAAAACGTCAATAAAAAATTGAAAATTAACTTTTTAGTGTTTTATTTTACGTTTAATATAAAGAACAATTTGAAGTTTATGTGTTATAAAAAAGAAAAACAAATTTCTCTTACATAAAACCTGTAGAGGATTATGAGATGTGTGTTCAATAATATGTGAAATGTTCAGAAAGAATAGTGTAATTGATATGTGTAATGTAAAATGTAAAAAGTTCGTATGTTAAGTTTGGAAAAGTTCGTTTTGATGTGGACAGAAATGAGAAATAAGTTTGTGTATCTGACCGGCTGAAACGGATTCCTGATGTTGACTGTGGTGGTATGACTGAATGGTAATAGTAGTAATTGTGTTGAGGACGGTGGAATCGTTGGGTCTGACACCTGTTTCTTGGTCGGGTTCTATGTGGTAGCGAGACGAGATCTCTGTGTTTGTTTGTCGTTGGCTATGTCCTGTTTGAGTGTGAGGTGAAGTCTGTCTCGTCTGCTAGCGAAATGAATTCTGTCCAATTGTTGATTTCTTATCCATCATTTATAATACTTTAGCCGGATCAAAAAGTAATTAACTTTTTAGCGCAAACGCGCGGACGTAGTAGAAAGCAATACGAACCCAGCCAATCGATTCTGATTTTTGTGTAAACCTTTGGTTTAATCACTTTTTCTTAAATCTTTGGAAAAGGATTTGTGTTCGTGTGTTTGCTTTAATTACTTTTCCTTAAGCTTGGAAAAAGGATTATGTTGTGTGTTTGTTTTTAATCTCTTTTCCTTAAGTTTGGAAAGAGAAATGTGTACGTATATTTATTAAAAAATATAGAATTGTATCCTATAAACCTAAATTTTTGCATTTAAAAGTAAATTCCAGTAAAAACCCGCCATTTCTTAACCTTTGTTGACATAAATAACGCATCTTGACGTGTGCACTATTTTTAGTATCGAGTCTCGTACGTATAATGATTTTTCTGAAGCAAAAACAAATTACTAATTTAGCATTTCCTTGATGCCTCAAAGTTAACTTACCTTCAAAATTTTAACTGAACGGTAATATCTGCTTTCTGGATATAATCGGGAGAATTATTTGTTTCCAAATAAAATAATAGATTTCTTCAAACACTGTTTGGGTTCCCTTTCACAGAGTATACACGCGTCACGGAACCTATTTACCCATAACACCTCATTGAAAATAACAACTACGTTTGTTTCCCTTAGATCCACCCGTAATCATTCTGACGACAATTTTTAATTCAAACATTATTTTCAAAAATTCATAAAAATAAAAATGTTTTATATTATGTCATCATTTTTAGCGAGATATGTTTTATACAATATTTTCTTTGATTAAATAAATACGATTTTGCTTGACATTAAACAAAAGTATTTATTTTACATTTTATACATTTTTAAAAATCTCTAAAAATCTCTGAAAAATAAAATACAAATGTAGACAATACGAACTTTTAATATAAAATTCTTTTGAAAATAATCTAACAATTAAAAAAAAAAAAGAAAAAAAGATACATATCTTTTCTTATTTACGAGATTTTAAGTTTCAATGTTTAAGATGCCCTATTTCCAAAACTGTTTTATTAGTGAATTATCTTTTTTTATATATGTTATGTCATTACATTGTCTTTCCAAAATTGTAAAATTTATTTATATACTAAAAAAAAAAAAACAGATCTTTGTTGGGGGGATCAATGCACGAAACAAAAACTAACGAAAAAAATTATTAGCCTTTTTAATTTAGTAAAAATTTATTTACAATAAAAGTTCGTCTTTTATTACTTCATAAACCGAAAGTTTTATTAAAATCGGATTGTTAGTTTATTTTATATGATTTTTAGAAGAATTTCCTGTGATCACCCTTTTATATAGTAGGCGATAATTTGCACATAGCTATATATATGAAATATATATATGACACACGACTTACTACACCATCAATCTAAAAATAAAATAAATAAAAAAAACACGAAAACAAAAGAGAAAACACGGATTTGTTTCGCATTTTCCAAGTATAAGTAAACCATGAAGCTAAAAGAAATATATTACAATTTTGTATAATTGGTGCGATCGATACCGACATATTTGTGTATGTCTGTGTGTCCCAGCGTGTGTGAGCTTGATGTGAGTTTGTGTGTGGGTGAGCGTGTGTGTTTATATATGTATGTGTATTTGTGTGTGTGTGTGTGTGTGTGTGTGTGTGTGTGTGTATGTGTGTGTGTGTGTGTGTGTGTATTGAATCACCTGTGTTCCTCGGCGAGAGAGAAAATAAATAACGCGTTTAAGTAAACCGGGAAGCATACCGACACAATTTTATGTGTGTCACCAAGATCAGCGAAAATTCAGTATGTACAAAGACATTTTGTACTTTAAAAGTTTTTTTTTCTCGTCACCACCATCCGAAAACCCACATGACCTGATAAATTCTCTACTTTCCCCTCAACATAACCAACCAGTCAACTCGTTCATGTCAACTAATCTTCCTTGTATCTCATTTTTCAGAATATATCTTCTCTTACAATGAGGCAATAGATTTTTAAAAAATGTATACTATCCTGCGGGGACATCCAATTTGACGTGTAAAATTTACCCCCCCCCCTTATATTTAACACATTTGTTTTGTTTTGTTTTGTTCTACGGCATATCAACCTCGGTGGGTCATTGAATGCCGATAAAGTTTTGAAATAAATCAATTCTTAATGGATAATACAATTTTGTTTATAGACTCATGTTCTTCTATTCAGCCCATAGATGGGACCTAACAGGTACTACCACTCCGGGTCAGAGTGGACCAGGGAGCAATGGTGATGAAGGGGTGCTCCACATTCCCCAAACCTCCAGAACTGGAACCTCACCATCAGATAGAGTTTAACGTCATCCCCAGGAATGTAGACCCTCAGTCACCACCTTCTAGCACCCATATGATAAAAAAAGGGTTGGGGCTTGCCATAAGGGCAATAGGGTTGGGAAAATCATATAGATGCTAGGGCTTGACGTGACCAGCCGATTGATCGGAGGGAGCCTCTCCAACCGCCCGTATAGCCCAAGAAAGGACCAAAGTGGAGTTTTGCAAGTCATGAACTGCTCATCCACCTGGGTTCTATCCTTAAGCATCACGGGTCGCCACCCACGGCCAACACGTGACCCCATTTAGGGGAGTCTTACCCCTCTGCAGAGGTGCAGTTGGTGCATTCTAACGCCTCAGCCGACAGGGCAGTTTAACACATTTTGGTCTCAGAAAGTCGTATGATACATGGTATGAAACAGATTGGTTTGAAAAATAAAATAATAAATGCAAAAAAATGTTGTAAACAAGTTGACATTTGTACACAAAGGGCGCGTGCACTTTAAAAATAAAAAAAAATATTTGAAGTGCACGCGGACTTTATGAACTCCGTGTTTAGTTTCACAGAGCCATAACAGCACCCAATTTTTACCACTTGTAATTACTTTTACAGATGTTTATTTTATTTTAACAAAATATAATATAGAAATAAAAACAAGAAAAAAAACAACAACAACCAAAGCGAAGTAGTGGCAATTTTGAATGTGCTTATCGCTAACCATGTTGGCGACCTTTGATAACTTAGGGCTAAATTTTAAATTTTGTTCGCACTCCCCACAAAAAAAAAAAAAAAAAAATGTCTCTGCTATAGGGCTGGTTTCAGAATTGTAAATCTACTGGGATCCTGGGTGAAAAAGTTAAGCAAGAGATTTAGTCACCTTTGAGTCGAGAAGCGGGCCGAACAGTTAGACTTTGACAGTGAATAGTCAATTAGACAACCGTTGACCAAGGCAGATAGAATACATGGACTTAAACAACTAAGTAGAGATACTGATGTGAAGATTAGCGATACGAGGAAATGTCCCATCCTTGGGGTACTGTAGTAAATGCGTGAGTATTATACCCCCCTCTTTCTCTTTTGTCTTTGTTGTTAAAGAAGAGGAGAGAACATTTTATTATGTTATTTTTGTGACCCCCCCCCCCAGCCGGGGTGCAATTGAAGACACAACGGTGGAGTCGGATGACACGGCGGAAAAGTGAAGATTAGCTATACGGGGGAAATGTCCCCTCCTTGGGGTACTGTAATAAATGCGTGAGTGTTACACCTCCCTCACTCCGTCTCTGTCAGAAATGTCACACCCTGTCTTCTGTCTTTTTTGTTCTCCCCTCTTCTTTGTGTTATTATGTTATTTTTGTGAGCGCCCTCCCCCAGCCGTGGGTGTAGTTGAAGACACAACAGTGTAGTAAGATGACACAGCGGTAAAGAATATTCTCACCTGTGTTTTTCAAACTGAAACTGTCAGTTACCAAGTGCTGTTGACTTTATATCTTTGCTTCCCTAACTTAGATATACACGGTCTATCAATGATATTAAGTACCTTTTACTTATAGATAGTAGTCTGTATATATGTGAAGAATATACAGGAAAGGTGAATAACGAGCACAATCAATTTAATTAATATTTCATGTTAGCTAACAGAAGAAATATTGAATTGATTGTGTTTATTCATTTTTCCTGTATATTTTTCACATTTTGTTGGATTTTAAAAATCTATTATTTTCTTCATACACATACATACATATATATTGTGTGTATGTGTGTATTCTTGGTAAAGTTGTTTGTTTGTTTATTGATTTTAACAGCATATCAACCCGTCTGGGGTTATGTCATGCCTAATGGTTAGGAAGTTATACATATCGTGTATTTATATTTATACTTTTTAGTAATTGGTTTTAAAAATGAGTTATCATTATTGGGGATCATGTTGTATGGTATTGATTAGTTTCATGTCTATATTCTATGGTATAATTTTATTTCCCTCAAAAGGCATATCGACCCGTCTGGGGTTATGTCATGCCTAACAGTTAGGAAGTTATACATATCGTGTATTTATATTTATACTTTTTAGTAATTGGTTTTAACAATGTGTTAGTATTATTGAGGATTATGCTGTAAGTTTCATGTCTATATTCTATGGTATAATTTTATTTCTCTAAAAAAAAAGAGAGAATATCCTCCATGTTGACATTTTCAAATAGATCTTTCATATTGTTTGCTTTAAAATAACGGTTTCTAATGTTAGCAGGAAACCTGCATACGATGAATAAGTGTTTAACTGTCAAATGTGTTTGACATGTTTCACATTGTGGTTGTTGTTCTTGTTTGAGTATATTGGAGTGCGTTAGTCTTAACATTAATTGCAGTGATTAGTCATTGTATAAATTTCCCGGGTAAGGGAACGCCATATTGTTACATAAATGTATATTTAAAGAACTTGTTTAATTGAAAACTAAGTTAAAATTGAAAAGTGAAGGTTTGAATTTTTAAAAAAGATATTTCATATCAGTTTCGTAGCTTTTAAGATTTCTGTAGAAATTTCATGTAGTATTACATGTTTAGTATAAACATTTTTTTCTTTTTTAAACTAGGTTTTAAGTCATTGCGAATAAGAATGAACAAAAATAATATGCCCAAACAACAGGGTATTGCAGATATACCTTCCACATTTTAAACTGTCATCTGCATGGTGCAGATGAACGTAGGCAAGTGGTAATAGTAGCTTCATCTAGCTAATGTCTTATCATTTTTTTCTTCACTTTGTTGGTAGGTTGGTTGTTTTGTTTTACGGCATATCAACCATTTTAGGGTCATTTAATGCCGAATCAAGTCATTTTGAGGTAATTTATGAGGAAGACCGTCCCGGTCTCCTTCCTCAAAAATTGCTACCCAGTGACTATTAAAATAACGACCCTAGCTACGTCGTCGCGGCGGTGTTACTTGAAAGAACCCCCCCCAATACATTTACTTGTCGAAAATATCTATCTATTTATCTATCTATCTCCATTTGTTCATATCTATCTATATTATTTTGTTTGTATCTATCTATCTATCTATCTATCTATCTATCTATCTATCTCAGTCTATTCAAAACTACGACAAATAAACAAGAATTACGACAAATTACGATAAATAAACAAGAATTACGACAAATTACCTAGTTCGATACCGGTCCTCGCCAACTCAGCGTATGAGTAGCACAGGGATCTGTACGGTAAAGTAAGGAGCTGATGGTAGGTGTGACGCCCCACATCAGACGCCAAAACAATCTCCTTGGTCTAGCGCTATTGAAAAGGGGATAGACTCCCTCGCTGACTGGCTGATACCGATATTAGGCCGCCCCGACGACTTTACTTTACTTATGCTAAATGAATAAGAATTATGACAAAAAAAAAGAAGCCCCCTCCCCCTAAAATACATTTAACGCCCTAAGTTGGTTGTTTTCTTTCAAGTAACACTGCCACGACGACGTAGCTGGGGTCGTTATTTTACAGACTTATTAGACGTTATTAGACAGATTTAAGAAAATCTCATAAGAAAAACTATACAAGCAAATTTGTTAAGGGAGATAATGCGCACGCACAATTTTATGGTAGGAATTTGGCCAATTATAGTTCATACGTGTCGATAAGAATGAAATGTATTTTTATTCATTCAATTGTTTAAGAAAATCTCATAAGAAAGACTATACAAGCAAATTTATTAAGGGAGATAATGCGCACGCACATTTTATGCTAGGAATTTGGCCAACTAAGACTCACAATTACTGAAATCGCTTACTATGAAACAAAATATCATCATACAAACTTATCTTACATTAAATTTTTCATAGGGGTAATTTAATCCGTAAGATTCAAACGGAAGTAGTTTGTTTAGATTTATTTGTAAAAATGCAACAATACGGGTTATTTTTATTCGGTTTTACATTATTTAAGTAGCTTTTTAATTTTGATTAATATAAATCTTTTCTTTTTCTTTAAAAATAAATAAAGTTATACAATCAATTTAAAGCTTACTTTGAAACTGCAATACTAAACCGGAAGTAAATTTGATTACATTTATTTTTAAAAATACAAAAACTACGGGTGTATTATATTCGGTCTGTCTATTAGATTATTTTAATAGCTTTTTTATTTTAAGATTAAGTAGCACTTGAACTTTGTCGACCGTTTCACTTTCGATTTGTTTTTGGTTGCATCCCAATGGACTTATAGTACTAAAGGAAAGAAAATAAAAATAAACCAATATCTCTTCGCTGCCTGTCGGCCCTGATCAATCACGAATATCCAAACAAAAAGGGGGTGAGGCAAAACCAACAGGTCATGTGACATTTATTACTTATTCAACCAATCAAACTTGAGATAAGGGTTAATAGCAACAACAACAATAAAAATTTAACTATAAATTAGATTAATTTTTCTTTTTTAACCCATAAAAATGTAACAATGAAAAAGAAGAATTAAAAATAGACATTTTTTCGTCTTTCATTTTATTTTTTGTGGTGGGATTACATTTACAATACTACTTCAAATAAAAAGGTATCCATTGGTCTGACAGATTTTCGTGATTTGTTTTTTTATTTAGTTACCAATGTTATATCAGAGAGAAGATATCTCTTATGATTCACAATTCTTACTCACAAAATACACATCGCAAGCATAAAACATCAAAACTCAAGTCGGAGGCAACAAGCGGAAGTGAACTCAATGGTACCCTATCACGAAGTGACCAATTCGACGCAGTTCTGCGCATAGGCTCGGATTGAGTTACGCTTGAAAGGAATTCCAAAATAAACAAAAAAATAATATTTTAAGGAATCCGGAATTTCAGCCAATGAAAAATCTTCCCGCTAAACACCCCAAAGGCATTCTGGAGCCTACGTCGCTAGCATATAAACCCAGGCATTTTTGAGAATCGGCAGTTGACGGACGGCCTGGACGCCGATAATATCACCAGGCGGGCAGGATCAGAAAGGCCGCTATTTTCCCACTACCACGGCACGCCCTCACCCACCCGGACACTCAGCCTTACTTCAACACCTCACCGTAGCCGGGCGACATCCTTACCCCCTTGACCACTACAGCGCTAACCACTACAACTCACTGAGATATTCCTGACTTATTTCCCGCACCAAGTGACCGTATCAACTCAACTTCTACTACCTCACGCCTCGCACCAGGCCAAGAGAGATTCCTGACGTATCATCATACGATACCTACACCTCACCGACCCCACGGCCATTCCTGACTTACGACCCCTCGGCCACTCCAGAGAACTACTACGATTATCTACATCAACAACAACAATAATTTTCACACTCGTTATTTCAATAAACGATTTTTATCCAATTAATCTTGTCCATTATTCTTCCTTGCAAACCATACGCTTTTAAGAATACCTAAGATATAACACCAAAAAATTAAGTTTTTTTAACAATAAGTACTGATTTAAGAGAGACTGTTGGAATGTGGAATTGGAATATTTGAACGTCGTAGGACTGAAGAATTTTTTGTTACTTATGAAGAACGGTGGGAAGTCCCGCAATAAATGAATATATAAATAGATAAATAGATGAAAAGAATAAAATTGAAATTGAATGAACAATGGCTATCGCGACCCTTCCTCGTGACGTTATAAAAAGAACCCCACGAGACGCGTGTTTATAACATAAAAAAAAAATAACGATACAAAAAACGTGTCCATTTCTGAAAACCGTCTCTGATAATGAAGGTACTTTGAAATCGATAAGACTAAACATCTTTTTGTTTTTGTTTTTATTTTACACGCATTGTAATTGCCTTCCTAGGATAACACCTTACGTACGTAAGAACTTATTTGAGTTCTTTTTTTATTAAAAAAAATCTTATTTAGTTTTTGAATTTAGAGTTTTTTAAATTTTTATTATTATTATTATTATTATTATTATTATTATTATTATTATTATTATTATTTAGACTAGCAAATATATGCACCCTCCGGGTGCAAGTATTTAAGTTTTGATATAATAAAATATCATATTAAATTAGAAAGGCTAATGAAACTGACTAAGAATGCAGATAAAAAGATCTGCAACAGAGGGGTATAATCGAAAAATAGAACAACTTTGAAACTAACTATTCCTTCATTTTCCATTACTCCCCTCTTTCATTGGTAAATTTTCCTAATTTAACTATTTAGTTAAAATAGGAAGTAAAGGATAATATTACAATTATTTCTTCTTGTAAATAAATTTCTTTTAAGATTTATCCACGAGATTTTTGTTTATATTTCTTAAGATAAAACCAAACAATTAGAAATCAATAATACCAAGCACATATTTATTAAAATAAAATTTTAAATATTAATATGCAAATTAGCCTTCTCGTTCAAACTGTAAACCGCTATTTTGTTGTATATATAAATACAATTGCATGTTATTAGTACGTAGATATGGTCAACAGTATTAATAATGTAATACAATTTTTATTAATAACTGAAGGTTTAAAAGAATGAAATCATGGAGAATTTGACGTAAATTATTAAGGGAATTGTGACTTGAGTAGTAATATAGTTTCGGTTACAGACAGAAAAACACACAATCTCCATTATAATAAAATGTTTATTGGTAATTAATATCTAAATATGTCTATTCTGTGTGAATAGCAGTTGCAAGGTGGTCAAAGTGTCTGAGTTCACACACAACGGCCGCTATAGCCACTTCCTCGCAGAGTCTGTTTAACACTTGTCAACTACCACTGCTGCTGCTATGCCTTCTTTCCTTCCTCTTTCTTTCTTTCCTTCTTCAAACAGAACGCCGTGTCACAAAAGCACGCAAAAATCGCTACACGCTCTCTGCCCAAAATGGGCCACTTTTATAGTGAAAACAGGAGTTGCAATGCACCATGGGCCATTACCCATCGTGCCTTTCAATACCAATAAAAGTGTCTTCTCTGCCCCCCTTCCAACTTTTCGACATTTCTCACTCCGACCGGACACCACGACACACCGCCCCGACCACATTCCTTTCTTCTTCGCTACATTTCTCTTTGCAAGCCATGCACCGGAACCGTTTCGAGTCAGGTAAGTTTGCCTCGTCATTACACTAAATTAGCCAACAAAAAGAAGAAAATAGCCCTTTTTATTTGTGCAACTTGGTATTTTATTGTTTCTTATTGTAATAAGTCAAAACTATTAGTGTCTCTACCACCTTTGCTTTTTTTGACAGTTAATTCTATTTTAGTTTTAGTTGCAACAGAAAACTGCATACACCATAGATCTTTTTAGTTAGGAGGCTGAATGATCATCAATCCACCAAGGCTAAGGTACGGCCAGTGATGGATTATAGAGAGGTGAACAGATATGTGGACGCCTTCACCGCAAACGCGGATGTGTGTGCCGAAATAGCTTGTGTCTTCTCGTAGCAGTAACTTCACTCTCACACCTCGTTCTACGTGACTAGTTTGCTGCCGCCTTGGCAAATAAATGAGCTCCTTTTATATCGTAGGCGTAATTTGCATAGGCCATGCTCACGCCACGAACGAGACATAACGAGACCACACCTTACAAATTCGCTCGTCAACGGCGACCATGCTTCTTCAGCTAAATTCAGGCAGAACCTGACAAGCTAAGCAGATGCGTTTTGCCGGAGGTAAGTAAGCTTGTTCATTACACCCAATTTTTTTCTTATAGGACATATCCAGGACCCCAATCCCAAGTTTTTTTATAAAACCACCCGAGTCACCTTAATATTTACCCTGGAAAGTCATTTTTTTCTAGTAACCCAACCCGCCTGGCCTACAGAATCCCAATTTTTTACCGACCACCCACTAAGGACACCCACTCCCATATTAGAGGCACTGACCGGCTGCTTTCAAACAACAAAGTGCGGAAGACAGTCGGCGGGCCTACACAATAGCTGAGGGAAAGGGGGAAACCAAAATGACCCACAATTTTTGTTTTGTTTACATGTGTTTTTCAGTTTCTTGGGTATTTTATTTTCAATTTTTTCCCACCCCCTCCATCGCCAATCATCAATATTGGGAAATTTTTAAGTAGGATACATGCATAGAGCGAGTGAGGTATTTTGGTGGAAGGGAGCTGCGCAAGGAGAGAATGCAAGAATTTTATTTTTATTTTTGAATGAATCGGTCGGTGAGTGAGCCTAGCTAGATAGATCCGTGTAGTGATATGACCAGTTTTATCACCTCTCCCCCAAGACCAAACTTCCGGCTAAATGCTGAGTTGTGTGCACATGCGCTGAACCTCATTTCCGAAAAAATGAATAAAAAGTTTGTTTGGAGTGAGTGCACGTATGTGCTCACTTCAAATAATCTGTTGATAACGGATAATTGAAGATATAAATAACTTATTGAGTCATTTTAAGTCCAATTGATATTTTGTTTTTAGATATATATTTTTTTATAAAGATATATATTTTTTATAAAGAGCTTTTTTTTCTTTTTCTTTATAAATTTGAAGATCGACATCCAAGAAAAAGATCTTGGAAACCTCCTGTAAAATTCCTGCACATATTTTGACTTTAGAACTTTTTATTTACTCACCGATGTCAGGATTTGATGTGTGCCATTCCCGTACGTGAGAAGCAGATAAAACGGTCTTTCCACATTTACTGATAATTTCTTTAGTTCTTTCTTATGATGTTTTCTCGTGTAATTCACCTGGAATGCAAGAAACCGAATATTGGCTTCCGATAAAACAAGTAGAAGAGCACTTGTTTGATCAACACCTGTAAAACCAAAACATTAAAAAAAAATAGAAGGAAACATAGAAAACATATAGAAAAAAGATTTAAAAAAACATAGGTGAAAATATAGAAAACATAAAAAAACCATAAAAGTAAATATAAAAAACATAAAAAACATTTAAAAACATAGGAGAATATATATAAAAATATGAAAACATATAGAAAAAAAAACATAGGTGAAAATATAGAAAACATAAAAAAACATAAAAGTAAATATAAAAAACATATAAAAAACATTTAAAAACATAGGAGAATATATATAAAAATATGCAAAAACACATTGAAACGTAGAAAACATATAGAAAAAACATTTAAAAAAACATAGGTGAAAATATAGAAAACATAAAAAAACATAAAAGAAAATAGAAAAAACATATAGAAAAAACATTTAAAAAAACATAGGCGAAAATATAGAAAACATAAAAAAACATAAAAGAAAATAGAAAAAACATATAGAAAACACATTTAAAAACATAGGAGAATATATATAAAAATATGCAAAAAAAACATTTAATTGTAATTTTACGTCATCAAATAAACTTGGACTCAATACAAAAATATGTAAAAACCATCCTTAAAAATCACCCTTTATTATATAAGTTGGTCTTCTTTTATGGGAATCACGGTAACTTAGGATACAAAAGAGTAAATTATTAATACTAGCAAATATATGCACCCTCCGCCGGGTACAAGTATTTAAGCTTTGATGTAATAAAATATATTAAATTAGAATGGCTAATGAAACTAAATAGGAATGCAGATAAAAAGATCTGAAACAGAAGGTAGGTATCATCGAAAAATAGAACAACTGAAACTTACTCTTCCATCACTCCAGTCTTTCATTGCTAAATTTTAACTACTTCGTTAAATTAGGAAGTAAAGAATAAAATGACAGTTATTTCTTCTTGTTAATGGATTTCTTTTAAGATTCATCCCCGAGATTTTTGCTCATATTCATTAAGATAAAACTAAACAATTAGAAATAAATAATACTAAGCACATATTTATTAAAATCAATTTTTTAATATCAATATGTAAATTAACCTTCCCATTCACACTGTAAACCGATATTTTGTTGTATATATAAAAATACAATTGCATGTTATTAGTATGTAAACCCGCCCAACGGGATGGGGGTCCAGTGGCTTCGGCCCTGGATCTTTACAAGTTAATAGCGTCGATCCCAGGGGGCTATCCCCCCAGGCAATACCTGCCCCCTTGACTTAAAGGGGCAGGGCTGTGTTTATTGCCCAGCGCCTGAGACGCCCCCTTGAGGAGAAATGCCGAAGGGATCGACGCAATTTTTGTTATTTCCCACCCATGAGCTTCGGCTTGTGGGTGGGCCCACGTTAAAACGAGGCCTTGTGCCCAGCACATACAAGTGGGTTATGAGGCAAATACCTGTAGATCCGGCCAACGCCGGGGGCCCAGTGGTTTCGAACCTGGATCTTTACAAGTTAATAACGTCGATCCCAGGGGCCTATCCCCCCCAGGCAATATCTACCCTCTTGATTTAAAGGGGCAGGGCTGGGTTTATTGCCCAGCGCCTGAGGCGCCCCTTTTAGGGATCGACGCAATTTTTTCCACCTACCATCCATGAATGTCCTTGTGTCACGCTCTCATAAGTGGGATGAGAGGCAAATACCTGTAGACCCGTCCCGGCCCTGGACCGTGGCTACAATTAACAGCGTTGATCCCAGGGGGCTAATGCCAACGGGATCAACGCAAATTTTGCACCCGCCACCCATGAGTCACGGCTTGTGGGTGGTCCCACATTAATAAGGCCTTGTGCCTGACCCGTACCAATGGGGTACGTGGTAAATATCTAGTATGTAAATAAGGCCAACAGTATTAATGATGTAAAACAATTTTATTAATAATTGAGGTCTAAATAAAAAAAATAAAATCATGGAGAATGTGACGGAAATAACCAAGGGAATTGTGACTTGAGTAGTGATATAGTTTTGGTTATAGACAGACAAACACATAGTCTCCATTATAATAAGATATTTTTCTTATTAAATATTTAATTTCAAGATTCTTACCAAATGTGCCACCCATGAAAATAATGAGTTCCTTTAAATTAAGTGACCTCAATTTGATGATGACGGCGAGAATAGCCGAGATTAGATGAGATGCCCTTTTGTATAATCTCCATGGTGATCTGTCGTTGTGAATGTCGTATCGATAACAATAAGTTGGAGGAACAGGAAGATGGGGAAGTTTGTTTTCCATAAGGACTCACACATGGAAAATGAAACGATACCGCTAACGTTCTCTTCTTTCATTTCGCTCACTACAACAAAAAATATGTTTAATTCTTTAAGAAATGAACGACCAATCATTTTACCTCATATAAAAGATATGGTTATTTCCTATAACTCCACAATAGACAAAGGGGGACCACTCTTGACTGATAAATTATTTATTTATTTATTGATCTACTAGGAAAAAAGAAGACGGGGTTGGGGTTAGGGTTAGGGTTAGGGTTAGAGTTTAGGGTTAGGGTTAGGGTTCAGGGTTAGAGTTTAGGGTTAGGGTTAGGGTTTAGGGTTAGGGTTAGAGTTAGGGTTTAGGATTAGGGTTTAGGGTTAGGGTTTGGGCTTAGGGTTAGTTTAATGTGAAAATAAATAAATAATTTATCAGTCAAGAGTGGTTCCTTTTTGTTTATGTTAAATTTTTTGGAAATAACCAAAAGATATTAACTTATTTCAACCGAATTTAAAAATGTATCTATTTATTTTATTTACAGAATATTCCATGTAGATTCATTTAGTTTGTTGGTTGGTTAGTTGGGTGGTTAGATTTTACAGCATGTTTTTTTTCAAACTTAATTTTTTAAACACGTTTTTAAACTTCTTTTTGATCTATTTAACACATATTTAATGTGTTTAGAAATTATTTTTAACATTTTTAAACACGTTTTTAAACTCCTTTTTGATCTATTGAACACATGTTTAATGCGTTTAAAAGAATTGAAAAAAAGATTTAACACATTTCTAAACTCCTTTTTGATTTATTTAACACATGTTTAATGTGTTTAAAAGAATTGAAAAAAAAAAACATTTTAAAACTATTTTTTTCCTATTTAACACATGTTTAATGTGTTTAAAAGAATTTTAAAAAATTAAAACATTTTAAAACTATTTTTTATCTATTGAACACATGTTTAATGTGTTTAAAAGAATTGAAAAACATTTTTAAACACGTTTTTAAACTCCTTTTTGATCTATTTAACACATGTTTAATGTGTTTTAAAAAATTGAGTTAAAAAAATGAATTTTCAAAACCCATCAAGAATGAATAAAACAAAACGTCTTGGGAAAAAACAACAACAGTAAACATCAAGTAATATACATTAGATTGTTCCAGGTTTATGGTTCGTATGATGCTGGGAACGTTCCAAATCAAAAATGTTTTGAATACATTAGTTTGTTTTGTTTTGTTTTGTTTTATAGCATATCAACCTCAGTGGGTCATTTAATGCCGACAAATTTTTTGGAATAAATTCATTTTTAATGAATAATCAATTTTTTTTATAAACACATTTTTCTATTTAACCCATAGATGGGACCCTAACAGGTACTACCATTCCAGGTCAGGGTTAATTGTAATGAATTAATAAAAAAATTGATTAATTAAAGGCAATAGAGGAAGTGAATATTCACTTTCGCAATTGGCTTTGATTTATCAATTTCTTGATTAATTCATTACAATTAACTTTGATGATCCTTTTTTGGTGAAACTTAAGTAGGTTATCTATATATACCTTTATACTAAACCTGCTCTACTAACGTATTGAGCACTTTATCACCCAGACTTATTCGGTTAATATATTCGGTTGCCGTAAAATAAAAAGAAAAAAAAAAGAAAAGAAAGACAATTAATATCAATACGGCATGATTAGTTGGGTTATATATATATATATATATATATATATATATTGAATAAAAAAATGAATTTTCAGTACCCATCAAGAATGAATAGAACAAAACGTCTTCGGCATAAAATAACCCAACAAGGGTTGACATACTGTAAAATCAAAAATGTTGTGGGGTTTTAAGAACAAAACGACGGGTAACAAATGTACGAAAATGTATTATCAAAAGAGTAGACAATTACAGTACAGAGAAGTGGGAATTACGTCCGACAAATAGAGTTATGAGCTGACTCGGATTGGCTTACTCTACAAGCCATAATTGTTCCTGTTACTTATAGTAACCGTCGGCGCATTCCATTAGTCTATAGGGTATATCACCTATAACAAAAAATACAAAAGGAAAGAAGATTGTGGGACATTTTGAAAACATAGACATTATTATTCAATTGTTTCAGGCTGAAGTTCAAGTACTGTGACAATAGGTTAGGTTGATTTTTTCATTTTTCAAAAATATCAAATTCTCTCAAACAGTGAACGTTGTGTGTTGGTATGATAAATACCGATGCCAAAAAGTAGATTTCTTACTTGCACCATTGTTTGAGGAAATAGCATCAAAGATCGTCTGCTAAAATGCTTTAAAAATCATTGTTTTTGCAACATTTAGCTTAGAAATTGGTCAGAAACTTTAGCAATTTCAATATTTAAAACAGAAATGGGCTGAGTGTTGGAATAGGTCAAAAAAGTAAAACGGAAAAGTTTGGTGTGGGCATAGAATTTAAGGAATTTAGAAATTACTAAGGATACGAATTTTGATATTTTTGTGTTAAAACACGCAGTTTTATTGAATTTATCAACTGCATGTTTTAACACAAAAAAATATCAATTGCGTGTTTTAACACAAAAATTTGTCAACTGCATATTTTAACACAAAAATAACATAATTCGTATCCTTAGTAATTTCTAAATTCCTTAAGTTCTATGCCCACACCAAACTTTTCTGCGATACTATGGTTGAAGACGAACATGGTCAGAATCAATCAATAAATAAATAAATAAGAAAGAGAGTTGGTTAAGGTCCGGCATAAGTAAAAGGGGTGGGTGGCTGACCTTTTTACGAATCCAAAGATTAGGTCGTAAAGTTTAAAGAGACCTGTATGCCACCATGAAATGGGACCACTTGGTGATAATATCTTAGGCACCCAGGTATTAAAAGCAAAAAGGATTTTTTTAGGAGAAATTCTCTTTTGAAAAAATTAATGATCAACATATTGAAGACGGATTGTCTGGAAAAATATTTGAGTACTTTAATTTTAAGGGTTAATGGCGACTCGAAGTCTGCGATTTATTTAAGTTCTGGCCATTTGTGTGGTCCGGAGAAGATGGTTTGGGGTAGGGAAATTTGACATAAATACAACTAAACTCGAGCCCTAAGTTAGTTAGAACCCGGGGATCGAAGGGTTAAGTTCGCCAGTAGAGTTACAACTCGGCCGTTGAAGTGTCAAGATCGCCAGTAGGGGTAGACAGTAGCAGCCAGCGAGTATCAACACACCCTTCTTCCATGTGTCTTGTTTACACTTGTTGTTGTTGTTGTTTTGTTCTTAATCCTTGTGAGCCTGTTTTCCGACTCGTGCTTTAAATCCGGCCAGTACATAATTCACAACGTTGGGATCTAGACAAGTACATCGAAAGAGCAGAGTGCAGAACAGGTCGTCTCACATTTCCGTTTTAATTTTCCGGCCTATTTCAACACTCAGCCCAGAAAAGTTTGTCATTTCAAATGTAACGAATAAAATATTACAACTAGAATTCAAATTGAAAATATGCCCCCATCACAACAGACACCTTAAATATTCCGCTTTTTACCTAATAATTAAGCTGTAATTGTGATAACATTTGAAAATATTGAAATCTATTTCCTCAATCGAAGGCAACGTTTTGAAAACAATATTTTATGTGGTAATAGTTTATATTAATTTGCAACTTTCGCCACAAGGGAGACGTTACAGTTCCAAAATCGACCTACACTACTACGACAATTACAAGGAATCAGTTTTCCTAATATTAAAAATGCATTGACTCATCCAACTGCTGCATCTGAGGCAAATCTCTTTTTCGGAAACTTCGGTAAACAAACTGAACATCACCTATGTGCCAAGAGTTTGAGGCACAATTGCTAACATTCTCCATTTTGTTGTGGCAATACAGATTGTTTTGAAGGTTTTCTTCGATTATGATACCCGGAAAAAATATTCTGTGAGAAAATGTTCAAGGGAAATTACAAGCTTATATATATATATATATATATATATATATATAGGTATATGTAAAAACAAAATTTCTTTTGCGATGAAACAAAGAAAATACAGTGCTCAATCACAGTTTGTAAGAGCTAATATTTATTTATTTTACAATGTTTTCATAGATCGATGTTCATTATCAACGACCGCGGTTTCATGCCGAAGCAATCATCAGGTTGAAAAGTAAGATCCAATGGTGTTTGTTGTGGTTCTTTGAGTAAAGAACCACAACAAACACCATTGGATCTTACTTTTCAACCTGATGATTGCTTCGGCATGAAACCGCGGTCGTTGATAATGAACATCGATCTATGAAAACATTGTAAAATAAATAAATAAATAATATATATATATATATATATATATATATATATATATATATATATATATATATATATTTCGTTTTTCCGCTTACAATGTTGCTTTGATAAAGACCTCTTCATAATGTCTAAACAGATTTCTGTCAGCAAAACTTTTAAGATCTTGTTTTTTCTAAATAACTTTCTACACACACACACACACACACACACACACATATATATATATATATATATATATATATATATATGTATATATATATATATATATATATATATATATATATATATATATATATATATGTAGAAATTTTGTAGAAAAAACACAAGATGTTAAAATTTTTTGCTGACAGAAATCTGTTTCGACCATATGAAGAGGTCTTTATCAAAGCAACATTGTAAACGGAAAGACGAAATAAATATATCATTAATTATGAGGCACAGAACGCTCTCGATCAGTACCGGAATTTTCAAAAAATTTTCTGTCAGCAAAAATTTTTAACATCTTGTGTTTTTTCTACAAACTTTCTACACATATTTTCGGATTCATATCCATTTTACCTTTCATATATATAATATATATATATATATATATATATGAAAGGTAAAATGGATATGAATCCGACAATATGTGTAGAAAGTTTGTAGAAAAAACACAACAAGATGTTAAAATTTTTTTAGGAAGTTTCTTTCAATCGGGGAGGGTAGGTAAATGTATTTAGTAAAATAAGGATTTTGCGGCAACTTTGATAGTGCCTCGCAAGTAGGTTTTTATATTTTACCGAAACCAGCTAAATAGCATCTTCCTAATTTTTTACTACCAATTATTTGATGTACTTACACCTTTGACCCTATAAATTAAAAAAAAATTAATAATGAGAGTAATTAAAAAAATATGTTTTAAAACATGATATTCAATTTTAGTTTTGTGTTTTTTTTGTTTTTTTTACAACCAAGAAAACAATTTTAAGACACATTGTGTAAGAATCTTATTTAGACTTTTTTTAAAAAAGAAATTAAACAATTATTTTATGTTTTGTAAATTGAAAATTTAGTAAAAACAACTTTCGAAATTTTTAAACAAACTTTAAACTGATCAGGAAGAAAGTTATTTTTCAAAGCAAATTAAATTAAAAAAATAACAAGAGAATTAATAAAACAAAACAAAACGTTAGTATTCTCTGTGGCCTGTAAAGAGAGAAAGAAGATTAAAGGTGTGGGAGGTAGATATCTTCTCTCTGTCTGCTGATTTTGGCAGCTGATAAGATTTTTTCACACACACACTTCTCCTTGTCTTAACTCTCTAGATAGAATATTAGGGAGGAGGGAAAAGACAGGCAGACATTATAGAGAGAGTCAGGTCAGTTTTTGACTTAATTACAAACTACGACTAATTAGAACCAAATAAAATGGAATTTTTTTCAAACATAATTTAATACTAAATCTAAGGAATACTTTGTGATATGTTTTGTACCATTAAACGAAATAGAAAAAAAAAGCCTTTGGGTGCCAAAAGTTGATTCGCTCAGCTTTAGTATAATAATAGATAGATATATGGGTCATTTTATATGTATAAAATATGATATTTTTTTAATTCATTCTTAATGGGTATTGAAAATGTTTTGAAAAAACACTTTTTGAACTGATTTTTTTCTATTTAACCCATAGATGGGACCCAACAGGTGCAACTATTCTGAGTCAGAGTGGACCTGGGAGTAATGACAATGAAGTAGGTACTCAACACTCCCTAGTGATCCAGAATTTGAACTTCACCATTAGATACAGTTTAACGTCATACCCAGGACACTAACCCTCTCAGTCACCGCCTTCTAGCACATATATGATAAAAATGGTTAGGGGTTTGCCATAAAGGCAATATGATTGGGACAATCATATAGGTACACAGACTTGTGGTTAGACGTTATTAGAAACCATATAATTGCTTGAAATACTTAAAATCATATAACTGTGCAAACAAATGATTATTATTAAATAGGAATAGTTACTTGAAACCATATAATTGTGTACAAACAAATGATTATTATTAAATAGGAATAGTTACTTGAAATCATATAATTGTGTACAAACAGATGATTATTATTAAATAGGAATAGTTACTTGAAACCATATAACTGTACAAACAAATGATTATTATTAAATAGGAATAGTTACTTGAAACCATATAACTGTATACAAACAAATGATTATTATTAAATAGGAATAGTTACTTGAAACCATATAACTGTGTACAAACAAATGATTATTATTAAATAGGAATAGTTACTTGAAATCATATAACTGTGTACAAACAAATGATTATTATTAAATAGGAATAGTTACTTGAAATCATATAACTGTGTACAAACAAATGATTATTATTAAATAGGAATAGTTACTTGAAATCATATAATTGTGTACAAACAGATGATTATTATTAAATAGGAATAGTTACTTGAAACCATATAACTGTGCACAAACAAATGATTATTATTAAATAGGAATAGTTACTTGAAACCATATAACTGTATACAAACAAATGATTATTATTAAATAGGAATAGTTACTTGAAACCATATAACTGTGTACAAACAAATGATTATTATTAAATAGGAATAGTTACTTGAAATCATATAACTGTGTACAAACAAATGATTATTATTAAATAGGAATAGTTACTTGAAATCATATAACTGTGTACAAACAAATGATTATTATTAAATAGGAATAGTTACTTGAAATCATATAACTGTGTACAAACAAATGATTATTATTAAATAGGAATAGTTACTTGAAATCATATAACTGTGTACAAACAAATGATTATTATTAAATAGGAATAGTTACTTGAAATCATATAACTATGTACAAACAAATGATTATTATTAAATAGGAATAGTTACTTGAAATCATATAACTATGTACAAACAAATGATTATTATTAAATAGGAATAGTTACTTGAAATCATATAACTGTGTACAAACAAATGATTATTATTAAATAGGAATAGTTACTTGAAACCATATAACTGTGTACAAACAAATGATTATTATTAAATAGGAATAGTTACTTGAAACCATATAACTGTGTACAAACAAATGATTATTATTAAATAGGAATAGTTACTTGAAATCATATAACTGTGTACAAACAAATGATTATTATTAAATAGAATAGTTACTTGAAATCATATAACTGTGTACAAACAAATGATTATTATTAAATAGGAATAGTTACTTGAAATCATATAACTGTGTACAAACAAATGATTATTATTAAATAGGAATAGTTACTTGAAATCATATAACTGTGTACAAACAAATGATTATTATTAAATAGGAATAGTTACTTGAAATCATATAACTGTGTACAAACAAATGATTATTATTAAATAGGAATAGTTACTTGAAATCATATAACTAATGATTATTATTAAATAGGAATAGTTACTTGAAATCATATAACTGTGTACAAACAAATGATTATTATTAAATAGGAATAGTTACTTGAAATCATATAACTGTGTACAAACAAATGATTATTATTAAATAGGAATAGTTACTTGAAATCATATAACTGTGTACAAACAAATGATTATTATTAAATAGGAATAGTTACTTGAAATCATATAACTGTGTACAAACAAATGATTATTATTAAATAGGAATAGTTACTTGAAATCATATAACTGTGTAAAAACAAATGATTATTATTAAATAGGAATAGTTACTTGAAATCATATAACTGTGTAAAAACAAATGATTATTATTAAATAGGAATAGTTACTTGAAATCATATAACTATGTACAAACAAATGATTATTATTAAATAGGAATAGTTACTTGAAACCATATAACTGTGTACAAACAAATGATTATTATTAAATAGGAATAGTTACTTGAAATCATATAACTGTGTACAAACAAATGATTATTATTAAATAGAAATAGTTACTTGAAACCATATAACTGTGTACAAACAAATGATTATTATTAAATAGGAATAGTTACTTGAAATCATATAACTGTGTACAAACAAATGATTATTATTAAATAGAATAGTTACTTGAAACCATATAACTGTGTACAAACAAATGATTATTATTAAATAGGAATAGTTACTTGAAATCATATAACTGTGTACAAACAATGATTATTATTAAATAGGAATAGTTACTTGAAATCATATAACTGTGTACAAACAAATGATTATTATTAAATAGAAATAGTTACTTGAAACCATATAACTGTGTACAAACAAATGATTATTATTAAATAGAAATAGTTACTTGAAATCATATAACTGTGTACAAACAAATGATTATTATTAAATAGGAATAGTTACTTGAAACCATATAACTGTGTACAAACAAATGATTATTATTAAATAGGAATAGTTACTTGAAACCATATAACTGTGTACAAACAAATGATTATTATTAAATAGGAATAGTTACTTGAAATCATATAACTGTGTACAAACAAATGATTATTATTAAATAGGAATAGTTACTTGAAATCATATAACTGTGTACAAACAAATGATTATTATTAAATAGAAATAGTTACTTGAAACCATATAACTGTGTACAAACAAATGATTATTATTAAATAGAAATAGTTACTTGAAACCATATAACTGTGTACAAACAAATGATTATTATTAAATAGAAATAGTTACTTGAAACCATATAACTGTGTA
Organism: Doryteuthis pealeii; assembly: GCA_023376005.1. Classification (NCBI taxonomy): domain Eukaryota; kingdom Metazoa; phylum Mollusca; class Cephalopoda; order Myopsida; family Loliginidae; genus Doryteuthis; species Doryteuthis pealeii. Next base: position 88,686,758 of record CM042164.1, on the reverse strand, counting down.
CAAACAAATGATTATTATTAAATAGGAATAGTTACTTGAAATCATATAACTGTGTACAAACAAATGATTATTATTAAATAGGAATAGTTACTTGAAATCATATAACTGTGTACAAACAAATGATTATTATTAAATAGGAATAGTTACTTTAAATCATATAACTGTGTACAAACAAATGATTATTATTAAATAGGAATAGTTACTTGAAATCATATAACTGTGTACAAACAAATGATTATTATTAAATAGGAATAGTTACTTGAAATCATATAACTATGTACAAACAAATGATTATTATTAAATAGGAATAGTTACTTGAAACCATATAACTGTGTACAAACAAATGATTATTATTAAATAGAAATAGTTACTTGAAATCATATAACTATGTACAAACAAATGATTATTATTAAATAGGAATAGTTACTTGAAACCATATAACTGTACAAACAAATGATTATTATTAAATAGAAATAGTTACTTGAAACCATATAACTGTGTACAAACAAATGATTATTATTAAATAGAAATAGTTACTTGAAATCATATAAATGTGTACAAACAAATGATTATTATTAAATAGGAATAGTTACTTGAAATCATATAATTGTTTGTAAAAAAACTGAGTTCAGTATTAAATAACTTCAACCAATCATTAAAACAACTGGATCTCTTTTTCTTTTAATTTCTTTTAAGATTTTTGTTACTGTTGATGCGTCATGTTCTTGACTATCAAGTAGAAGGGATTTGTCATATCCTTTTAAACTGATAACCGACATCTTAGTTGTTTCATTTTCCTATTGGCAACACAACCTGCTGGTGCCATAAAAAAAAAAAAAAAGAAAAGAAAAGAAAAAAAAGTGACCACTCCTTCAAATTTGTTATCTTTCAATTTCAGAGTCCCTCGCCTGGTTTGCAAAAACCTTGAATCTACGTTTCTACAAAATCGTAGAGATCCTATCGGTCACGCCATATTGTTATACTAGCAGCGGCTACCCGGCAAAGCCCGAGTAGAGGAGAAAAACATGGTTTAATAATCGTTTGCAGATCTATTACTACTGAATAGCGAGTTCGGTCCTCGCAGGATGACCATTAAAAATCACCACGTAAAAAATATCTTTATCTAATGCGGCCTGGTGGGCGATCAGGGAATTTTGTTTTTCGTCAGAGTAAAAGGAATCATATCACATAATGATATAGTAAGAAATTTTAATTCAATGATTATATTTTTTAAATAAAATATAAATGACGCGATTTGCTAAATTTCAAATTAATATTTCAAAGCAAAAAAAATAAAAAAAATAAAAAAATAAAGTAATCAAATTAATGTAAAACGATAAAATAATCGTTTAAAAAAAATAACATTATTAATTCAAAGCGTAGCCGATCGAATGTCAAATTATGATAGTATACTATACTATAAATTTGATAACAATTTGATAAAAATAATATACTATATTATACTATACTATACTAAGTATAGTATTTTATTTCTTAAATCGAAAAGTGCACTGACTTGAAAACATTACGAAAAGAAAAGAAAACTAAATGCAAAAAAAAAAAAAAAAACACTTTTTTAAATAGAATTTTGAATGTGCTTAAAAGTTAAATATCAAATTACAGTTCTGATTTTGGTACAAATACGCGCAATAGATTGCCGTACATTACGGAAGTACCGTTACCGAGCGTCTCAAAAACTTCGGGTTTTTCCGTGAAATACGTAATCTTGTAAACAAACTTTGCCTAGATTGTCGAACGGCACACGGCAAACTTTTTAATAGGAATTTATTCAATAAATATCATATTTCAAAGTGATATATATATATATCTTATTATAATGGAGATTGTGTGTTTTTCTGTCTGTAACCGAAACTAAATCACTATTCAAGTAGGCATGTGCAAACTAGTCGGCATTTTGAAAGTTTGTTTACTTGTAAAAAATATCTTAAAACGTCAATAAAAATTGGAAAATTAACTTTTTACTGTTTTCTTTTACGTTTAATATAAAGAACAATTCCAAGTTTATGGGTTATAAAAAAGAAAAAACAAATTTCTCTCACATAAAACCTAAATTTTTGCATTTTAAAGTAAATCGGCTCAAGTCCGCGCAAGAACGCACAAGAACGCGCATTTGTTGACAAGTTATCCGATCTTGACGTGTGCACTTTTTCTTCGTATGGATAGGCAGACGAATAAAAAAAATTTTCTGAAGCAAAAAACAAATTACTAATTTAGCATTTCCTTGATGCCTCACAATTTAACTCTTAATATTATTGAAAAAGAGAGTTGTGAAAATAAAAATTAGAATGTTAGAAATTATTTATAATAAAATTCTATAATAATATTATTTTTTTTCCGATACATCTATTAAATTATTATTAATAATTTAATAAAGTATATATTTATTAATAATTCATGAAAGTATATAAAACATTACATACCTTAAAGGTGAAGTTCTTTATTCAATTTTGTAGTTTTAAAAGTTTTTAATTTATTCCATGATGAAAAAATCTTTATTTAAATAGTCTGCCCCTATTTCAAATTTTGTAAACTCGCAATCTTCCTCGTCATTAATTTCTGAATAATAAATAATCTCATATTTATTATTTTGTAACCAATCACGGTACCATCAAATTTAATATTTTGATTTTTTATTTCAAAAATATGTTGGATATGTTTTCCAACTATTTTTCCTTCTAATATATAAATAATATTTTCTCCATAAATTTCAGAAAATTCCTTAAATAAATCAGCTGTTAAATTGTGATTTATTTCATAATTTTTTAGTTTTGCAGCAAGTTTTTTTGTTTTTATTTTTTCTTCTTTGTTTTTTCTTGTTATCAACCTTTCATAAATTTCTTTGGCTATTTTCCCTTTTTTTATTTTATTTTCCTCAATTTGTGACCGGGCATACGGTATTGATTTAGAAATTAGTTTAATAATATTAAAATCTAAGGTCCGAATTAACTCGCCTGTCTTATTTCTTTTTGCTTTTATCATATTACTAATTGATAAAATATTAGCATTTTGATTTTTCTTTTTCGCAAAATTCGCCTATCACACTTTCCACTTCCATTGTGTGTTGTCTCGCAGATTGTAACTGCTTTTCTCTTAAATCATTAAAATTTTCAAAATTTCTTTTATATTGTCTTTGCAAAATATTTATTATGCATTTAATTGAATCCCCCATCATTGATCGGAATAAGGAAATATTTGATGAGGGTCTTGTTAAAATATATAATTCCGGATCTAAAATGATGGGTTTTCCGAAAAAGTCAATAGTCCTATTAAAAAAATTATCCACATCGGTTAATTGTTGATTTAACCGACTGATAATTTCCTTCACTGTCCGGATCCCATGGATAATGTCTTCTTGATTTTTTGCAGATATATAAAAAGTCTTCATCCATGGTCCTGACAAAAATATATGAATTAGTCCTAATATTTGAAATTGTACAAAAATGATTTCATTTTCAAAAGCAAGTATCAATTTCTGTACAATTTCATTAGGATTTATGATTTCTTTTAAAAAAGAAATAAATTCATTCTTATGAATACAAAAAATATATCCTACATAGAAAACAATGTTTATTCTATTTCCTCTTATACGTGGAAGAATAGAATTATTCATTGAATTCTGCAGTAAAAATTTTTTGAATTCCTTAATGAATCCTTTCCGGTCGCTGTAGCGGAGAGTATTTATTTTTAAAATGACTTTCCAAGCCAAGCAATCTTTTCCAGGAAATATAATTTCCTGGTTTGATTCAAAAGATCCCAGTTTTTAAAAAAATTTCTTTTGAAATGGTTTCTAAGGGGTGAATATTACAATTTAATTCAATTAATTGTTTATTCCACCCCTTTTCTAACAAAAAAATAGTTGCATGATTGACAGGGGCTCTATCAGTCAGGCAAGTTCTTATTTTTTGAATAATTGCATTTCTGCAATCTTCAACATCCAAGTTACTCGATGATTCTGAATATACTATAGATAAATGTTGAACTGTCTCGAAAATATGGTCTGAATAGTCCTTTGCTGTTCCACCCGGCAGTTCTTGAATTGACAGTAGATGGGTGGAAGTAATGGTGTTCAGTAAAATGCAGTTGACATGAATGCCATCTTGTGTGGTTGCATCAAATACCAATGTACATTCACTGGCCTTTTTAATTGCTTCTACTGTCTGATAGTCGGCGAGAAATCCTAATTCTCCGACCATCCTATTCACCGACCACCTCGAAAATGTTTTTCCAGGAATATTTAATAAAGTCGAAATTGACTTTACCAAACCTGGGACATTACACGATGCCACATTGTGCATCAGACATGTATAATGCAATTTTCTGACAACTAAATCATCAGCATCTTTGTTGGTGTCAGGATTTTTGCTTTTCTCAAGGCGTCTAGACTCTTTTAGTAATTTTCTTAATTGCTGAATCAATTTTTTTTGGTGATCTATTTTTCTAGCCATTTCGATACACTTTTTGCATTGTTGTGTTGATCTGTTGGTGCAAGTTGTGGTTGTGCTGGTTGTGCTGGTGGATGAAGTGGTTGTGCTGGCAGAAGGATTCGAGGTTACGGTTTTGCATAATTCCTCAAATTTTGAAATATCTATTGCTTTATGCACTTTTCTAAGAATGGTTTTACACTTAAGGACTGTTGACAATTTTACTGGAGAATACCCAATGCTGACATTCTCTTCAGATGCCCATCTCTGAATACTTCTCATAGACATCGACTTCTTTAGTTTTGACATTATGTGGCCATAAAGGACAGGTTGCCCAATTTCAAAGTAATTATATTTGGCCAAAATTATAGAAACCATCTGCAATTTAGAATAAAACTAATTTAAAGAAAACGAAAAGGTGTAATATTTCATTCATACTTAATAAATTTTATGTGGCTATTATTAATAAAATACCTATTCCTAAAACATAGCTAGATGTAGCAATATGACCCTTGTGAGCTAGAACTGCTAATGGAAGGAGGAGGAACAAATAACAAAGGCTTAAAAAATAGTGATGACCCAAAAGAGGAGAGCGATGGTTTTGACCGTAGCGTGACCCCGAACGAAGAATTGAGGGGCAAGCGGAAGTCGGGTGTTGACCGGAAGTCACGTGGTGACGTGGGGGAAGGAAGAAAGGCTTCGTCCTCTTTTTTTGCCGGCGTCCGTCGTGGGGCACAGACCTGATGAGACCCAGTAATCTAGTAGCGTTCTCTCTCTCTCGTTCTCTCTGCCTCCCTTCCTCCCTGGTAGAAGCCACTAGACGAGCACGTTAATAAAGGCTGGGAGTTGTGACGACATGTTTCTCGTGTTATGATTTTTTATCGGAGTTTTAGTACCAAGAAAGAAAAGAGACTACGGTGCTTGTATCGTTTTAGTACCGTGAGTATTACAACGTAACACTAGAAAAAGAGATACCTCTATTCCTAAAACCTAGCTAGAACTTGGAAGAATTATAACACTGTTTATTAGCAACATTATTCTATTTAAATTTAATTTTGTTTTAATTGTTCTATTATATTCTTAGTTCTTTATTAAAAATGATAAATAGATATCTAAGTTAGGAGAATGAAATACTAATTTACAAAACACAAATTTAACCATTATGTACTTGTAAAATTCTTAGAGTCTACTTCTTCGGCGAAACTTTTTTTTTTTTTGGTAAAATACAATACACAAAATAAAGAAACAAAAAAAAAATAAAATAAAAAGTTTATTTACCTTCAGAATTTTGACTGAACAGTAATATCTGCTTTCTGTATATACACGGGAGAATTATTTGTTTTCAAATAAAATAATAAATTTCTTCAAACACTGTTTGGTTTCTCTTTCACGTCACAGAGTATAAATGTGTACTCGTCGGGTATTTTGACTTGTTTACCCATAACACATCAGTGAAAATGACAAATACGTTTTTTTTCCATTACAGGCTTCCGTAATCATTCTCACAACAACTTTTAATTCAAACATTATTTTCAAAAATTCATAAAAATAAGAATAGACATATGTTATGTCATTATTTTTAGCGAGATATGTTTTATACAATATTTTCATTAATTTAATGAAAACGATTTTGTTATGCATTAAACAAAAGTATTTATTTTACATTTTATAAAATTTTGAAAATCTCTGAAAATCTCTGAAAAATAAAATAAAAATGTACACAATACGAACTTTTAATATAAAATTCTTTTGAAAATAATCTAACAATTAAAAAAAAAAAAAAAAAAAAAGATACATATTTTTTCTTATTTACGAGATTTTAAGTTTCAATGTTTAAGATGCCCTATTTCCCAAACCGATTTATTAGCGAATTATCTTTTTTTATATATGTTATGTTATTATATTGTCTTTATAAAAATGTGAAATTTATTTATATGCAAAAAAAAAAAAAAGAAGATATTTGTTGGGGGTATCAATACGCGAAACAAAAACTAACGAAAAAAATTATTAGTCTTTTCAATTTAGTAAAAATTTATTTACAATAAAGTTCATCTTTTATTACTTCATGAACAGAAAGTTTTATTAGAATCGGATCCTTAGTTTATTTTATATGATTTTTAGAAGAATTTCCTGTGATCACCCTTTTATATAGTAGGCGAGAATTTGCACATGGCTACTATTCAAGTCACAATTCCCTTAGTAATTGACGTCACATTCACCATGAATTTATCCTTATTTTAACCTCAATTATTAATAAAATTGTTTTACATTATTTATACTGTTAACCATATCTGCATAACAATAACATGTAATTGTATTTATATATACAACAAAATAGCGGTTTACAGTGTGAACGGGAATGATAATTTGCATATTGATATTAAAAATGTAATTTTAATAAATATGTGCGTAGTATTATTGATTTCTAACTGTTTGGTTTTATTTTAATGAATATAAGCAAAAATCTCTTCAATGAATCTTAAATGAAATCCCTTAACAAGAAAAGATAACTGTCATTTTATTCTTTACTTCCTCTTTTAACTAAATACTTAAATTAGAAAAAATAACAATGAAAGACGAGAGTGATGGAAGAGTAAATTTCAGTTGTTCTATTTTTCGATTATACCCTCCTCTGTTTCAAGTCTTTTTATCTGCATTCTTATTTAGTTTCATTAGCGTTTCTAATTTAATACAATATTTCATTACATTAAAACTTAAATACTTGCACCCGGAGGATGCATATATTTGCTAGTATATATATATATATATATATATATATATATATATATATATATATATATATATATTAAAATGCCTATAGCACCTTACCCATCAATTCTCCTCCTTCCAGCCTCCACATCCATTAATATAATTTGAAAAACTGGAACACATCACCCCTGATGATGGCACTTCGAAGTGCCGAAAGTACTCGGGACATGAACTTTGATGGACTAATCCACGAATTCCACCCAAATATTAAAAAGTTGGCCAGAAAACTTGAAAAAATCACAAATAGAATTGTTAAACAAGAGATGTGTCTTTTGTTTAATTCAACATGCATGAATGAAAAACTGCTGCCCAAACACACACACATGGATGGTGTCAATTCTTCCTCTGATTTCTAGCTCCTCCAGTCTTTTTTCCAAGCTTTTTGGGACCGTTCTTGCTGCACCAACTACAACTTTCACTCTCATATTCCACAGCTTTTTCAGTTCTCTGGCAAGGTCCAGGTATTTGTCTATCTTTTCACTTTCTTTCGTCTTCACCCCGTGATCTGCCGGAAATGCAAAATCTATCTCCATGAGAATTTTACACCCACCTTAACTGTTGTTTGGATGGTCTCGATTCTTTTTCGGATTTCCAATTCCTCCAGAATATTTTTCAAGTTCTTGGGGACCATTTCAAGGACCCCAATTACAATTGGTACGATCTTTACCTCTGGCCAGGTCCAAGTAATTGTCTATTTTTTTTTCGTTTTCTTTAAACTTCACTCTGTGATTGTTGAATAAAATAGCCCCCTTATATAAAAAAGGGGGTGTGTTGGAATTTTTGTCATATAAGGCGTGTGCCAGATAGCCACTTATAAATATAGACTCGTTGACTACCACGTGACCATCGAAGGCAACCTATTATCCAATTACTGGCAGTGCTGCTGCTGCTGTTGGTGTATTTATAATGCCTGATTCTAATCTTAACTCATTCACACTCGGACCATCTAGGACGTCGGACCTAAAGGACACTATGCCACAAGGACTTACTTGTTTACTTTAAGTTCTTTTACAACTGGAACCAAGGATGGCGGCCAGTTACTCAATACCGCCCAGAGGGCGAAATCCACGAGATGACAAGTTTTCTTTTTCTTGTTAATTAACACCAGATTGACATGCCATAAAACCAACGAACCAAACAACCAACCAGTTTGAGTGTGCCCGATTTGAAAATGTGGACTAACATGTTTAACTAATAGATTTAAAAAAAACCCTACTTCCTGCACTTACAACTCCTCAACGATATCAGGCCTAATAATAACAAGATTTATTGATTCTATTAATAATGGAGATTCGGTCCATAACCAAAAACTGTCTGTAACCAAAACTACGTCACTGTTTACGTCACAATTACTAAAATCGTCAATATATAGAATAAAGAACAATTAATATCAATAAAATAAATGAAAGCTGTTTCTTATAATTTAACCCTTTCCCTTGTAATAAATAAAATGAGTATAATTTAGATAAATAAACTATATAAACTATGAAAGGAAGCGCGTGGTGTAATGGTTAAAGTCACGGGAAATGGACTCGTCGCCCCGAGTTCAAATCCTGGACGTAGTAATTGCATTTCATTTAGCGCTAATATCCTTGGGAAAGGTATGAATCCTACTCTCCCTCCAGCTATGGGTAAATAGTAGGGCAGACTGAGCTCTTTAACCTTGGTTAGGCAACCGATCTAGGAGAAGGAAAACTCTGAATTCAAACCTACTGAACTCCGCTTAAGAAATTGACCTTGTGTCGCATCCTGCTCGTGCGGAGTGGTTGGTAAATATATATATATAAACTATGAAATTAATTTAAGAATAGTATTGCTTTAAATGGAAAAAATTATTTGCGAAATTTGTAATCAAATTTAAAAATTGTTTTTTACTCTCGCCCCCCACCCTTTCAGTATCAAGAAGTTAACTAAAAAGTTTACAAATAAATAAATACCTACGATTTTGTGTAAAATTTATGTGTAAAATATTGAAAATGATTATTTGATTAATAATTAATAGGTGCACGCAACATTTTATTTGAAGTGGACAGAACTAAGTTTCCATTTCTGATTGTATTTTTTTTCTTATTCCTTTAATAAATTTGATGATTACTTATGATACATTGAATGATCTGATATTGAATTTCTAACTCTATAATTTCTAACTTCTAATTATTGATTCATATATAGTTTATTTTATTACATTATATACTTAAAGTTTTCTAACATATAGATTTTTATGAGAAAATTATTTACAAACAAGAAATCATCATATAAGCTTGTCATAGCTTAACCTAAAACTAAATTGAAAATAGTTTTGTTTACATTCAGGCAATATCTTTCAAAATTATTTTTTACACCGCCTGGAGGGTGTTTTTTGTTGCTAAATCACAGCTTACGTCACAATATTCTTGTGTTTTACACACTCAAAATTTGGGTAAGCAATTTTAAAAATTGTTTTTTACTCTCGCCTTTTTTTTTCAGTATCAAGAAGTTAACTAAAAATTTACAAATAGATAAATACCTACGATTTTGTGTAAAATGTATGTGTAAAATATTGAAAATAATTATTTGATTAATAATTAATAGATGCACGCAACATTTTATTTAAAGTGGACAGAACTAAGTTTTTATTTCGGATTGTTTTATTTTTTTTTATTCCTTTAATGAATTTGATGATTTAACTTACTTATGATACAAACCCTCTAACATTGAATTTTAACTCCCATCCCCTAAGGTGATAGCTTTAAGAATTAATTTTTACACCGCCCAGATGGTGTTTTTCTTTTTACTAGTTATATATAATGTAGAACTAATATAGTTCCGGGTACGGGGAATTCATACTAGCTTTCGCGGAAGTTTTAACTCCACGCGTATTTCCTTTTCTTTTACAACCGCAAATTGAGATGACGCAGTTGTGGTAGTGGTGGAGAAATGGGTTGGGTAATGACGTAATATGACAAAACTTAAGTAGCACACAAATATAAAAAAATATAAACACCACTCATCGCCACATTGGAGAGAGGAGGAAAAATACCCGGACGCAACGCCAGATATCATGTTTCTTAAGTACATTTATTCAAACAAAAATGACAGTATTATTATTATTATTATTATTATTATTATTATTTTGAGTTTTTCACATCAGCGTTAGCTGATGGGATTTCACTAGAGTCTGAGTGACAACAAGTCTCTTCAGGTCTCCAGGACTCTTGTGAAATGTTAAAACAATACATTGGATTTTTCCATTATACTGGTGTTCTATTTATACCTGTGTTGTGTTTTTTTTTAAATTTATTTATTTTAATTTATTATTATTATTATTATTATTATTATTATTATTTTGAGTTTTTCACATCAGCGTTAGCTGATAGTATTTCACTGGAGTCTGGGTGACAACAAGTCTCCTCAGACCTCCAGGACTCATGTGAATATTCTAGCCGATTGAAGCAGTGCAGTAGTCTGGATGGTCTCATTTCTTCCCCTGATTTCTAGATCCTCCAGTTTTTTTCCAAGTTCATTGGGACCGTTCCAAGTGCACCAACTACAATTGGTATCACTTTCACTCTCATGTTCCACAGCTTTTTCAATTCTCTGGCATATGTTATGTGGCGGGGTCTTCACAGTGCCTTATGTGCACGCCACTATCAGGACTTATACACCTTGTATCTGGGTCGACCACGCTCGTTCGTTTCTGTTCGCGAGCGTACACGTCCTTGGGGTTGCCTTGTTGATCACACACAGAATCTAGTAGTCAGCCTTCAAGCCCACGAAAGAATCCTTCCTCCTTTCTTTCTTTCATGGTCAGGGAAAGGTATCACCTTACAAGGCCGCGGGCTTTTAGTTACGGTCAATTTGACTTGTGTTTACAACTATCACTCTCCTTAGGATATTCAAGTATCTGCTCACGTTTATTTGTGTCTCATTCTCCTGGACAGATTCAGGTTTGTGCATATACCATTCAGTTGTATAGTGAAAATTGAATTTCTTGCACAATTCCCGGTGAATTCACTTTCCCACCCAGTCGTGCTTAGTCTTGTATTCTCTTTGTGCTAATTTGCTGTCTCCGCACACTCTGCGCTTGCTATTTTGCTTATCTATTTTTACTTATCTATTTTTATCTTTATATATTTTACTTATCTATTTTTACCTTTATATAGTTTGTTCTTATTGCATTGTCTTGTGCTGCGATTATAAATAATTATGTTTCTCTCTTGAGGTTTCCTCTTCTTAACCATGTCCAGGTCTTCTGAGGTGATATCTTGAGTTTGACGCTTGAAGTACCCATGTAGTTGTTTTTCTTCCCATTCTTCTGTTTTTGATGTATTTCTGCTTGTCAATGTGTTGTAATTGCTTTTCCTGGTGGCTGCAATTAATCGTTCCTTATTTTTATTAATTTATTTGTCAAGTTCTCGGATTGTCGTATCTACACTATTTTCAATGTTGGCAAGACTCCTTCCCCCTTTTTTTCTTTGGCACATAAAGTCAATTTATGTCGTCTCTTGGGTGTAATGCTTTGTGCATGGTCATGAGTTTCCTCGTCCTTTGGTCCATCTACCTGAGTATTATTATTATTATTATTATTATTATTATTATTATGGGGTTTTCCACGCCTGCCGTAACCAGTAGTTCACAGGAGGCTGAGTGACAGCAAGTCTCCACATGTCTCCAGGACTCTTCTGAGTATTCCAACCGATCTCAACAACGCTGTAGTCTGGATGGTCTCGATTCTTCCTCTGATTTCCAGCTCCCCAAGTCACTTTTCCAAACTTTTGTGGACAGTTCTTTGATTTCCAGTTCATCCAGACTCTTTTCCAGATCGCTGGGGACCGTTCCAAGGGAACTAATTACAATTGTCACGACCTTTATCTTCTGGTTCCACAGTTTTCTTAATTCTCTGGCAAGCTTGTATGTTATAGTAATTCGTTTTTTCACACCAGCGTTAGCTGATGGCCTTTCACTGGAGTCTGATTTACCCCAGGACTCTCCTGAGTATTTCAGCTGATTTCAATAATGCAGTTGTCTGGATGGACTGAATTCGTCGTCTGATTTCCAGCTCCACAAGTCTCTTTTCCAAGCTTTTGGGGACCATTCCAAGTGCACCAACTACAATTGGTATCACTTTCACCCTCATATTCCACATTTTTTTCAATTCTTTAGCAAGGTCCAGATTATTATCATTATTATTATTATTATTATTATTATTAATATTATTATTATTATTATTATTAGCAGTACCTATGGATATACCACAATATGATAATTCAATCATTACAATGTTTGATATGTTTACTTAAGAGCTAATGCAATAGTTAAATATGTAAAAAGTATAATAATCTTGATTTCACTCTCTCTCACTCTTTTTTTCATCTTTTCATTATGTTCGATTGAAACAGGTTAGCGTTATCGTTTCCGCATGCTCACCAACTCTTTCTCTTTCCCTTTCTTCCTTTCTTCCTTTCTTTCATTCTTTCTTTCTTATATTTTTTCTTTATAGCATTCCTTTTTCTTCCCATTCTTCTTTTCTAATAAAAATGGAATGGTTCATTTTTTAACTGAGGTGACGACACCCGTAAGAAATAAGAATTCGTCAGACAAGCAATACCAGAGAATTGGTTTTACATTTTTGCACTTTATCTTGAACGATTTGGACGGTCTCATTTTTAACCAGATGGTGTTGAAAGATGATATCGATCAGAAGATTAAGGAACACGAGTATTATTATTATTATTATTATTATTATTATTATTATTATTATTATTATTATCAAATATATGCACCCTCCGGGTGCAAGTATTTAAGTTTTGATATAATAAAATATCATATTAAATTAGAAAGGCTAATGAAACTGACTAAGAATGCAGATAAAAAGATCTGCAACAGAGGGGGTATAATCGAAAAATAGAACAACTTTGAAACGAACTATTCCATCATTTTCCATTACTCCCCTCTTTCATTGGTAAATTTTCCTAATTTAACTATTTAGTTAAAATAGGAAGTAAAGGATAATATTACAGTTATTTCTTCTTGTAAATAAATTTCTTTTAAGATTTATCCACGAGATTTTTGTTTTTATTTCTTAAGATAAAACCAAATAATTAGAAATCAATAATACCAAGCACATATTTATTAAAATAAAATTTTAAATATCAATATGCAAATTAGCCTTCTCATACAAATTGTAAACCGCTATTTTGTTGTATATATAAATACAATTGCATGTTATTAATACGTAGATATGGTCAACAGTATTAATAATGTAAAACAATTTTTATTAATAACTGAAGGTTTAAAAGAATGAAATCATGGAGAATTTGACGTAAATAATTAAGGGAATTGTGACTTGAGTAGTAATATAGTTTCGGTTACAGACAGAAAAACACACAATCTCCATTATAATAAGATTATTAGTTTTTCACACCAGCGTTAGCTAATGGTCTTTCACTGGAGTGAACGACGCGTTCAACGATGCTATTGTCTGGATGGTCCCAATTCTTCCTCTGATTTTTAGTTCCTCTAGTCTTTTTTCTCAGCTTCCAAGTGTCCCAACTGTTGAAATTCATTTTAGTCAGTGCTTGTTAATACCATCAGACTCTAATAATAGTCGGATCAGAAGTTATCTGCCCGAACCCATTTTTGTACGGGTGAGTTACTTGCCCTTTGACCTTTTTTTAGTTAGTGTTTTTCAATAAACATGTACACCTCGTGTTTATGAAAAGCAGTCCTGGTGTGTCGCCTCGTTAATTGTTTTTTAAAAAGTCATCTCATGTGGAATATGTCTAGATGAGTAACTACCAGTGATGAAAACGTATGTCTCTTTTTTCTGTAGAATTAAGTTGATAAATTCCCAACACCAACTACAATTGATATCACTTTGACCCTCATATTCCACGGAGGACCCCTCCGATCAATCGGCTGGTCATGTCACGTCCTACTACCTATATGATTGCCTCAACCCAATTGCCCTTACGGCAAGCCCAAACACTTTTTATCATATGGGTGCTAGAAGGCGGTGGTTGAGGGTCTTCATGTCCTGGGAATGACGTTAAACTCCATCTGATGGTGAGGTTCAATTTCTGGAGGTTTGGGGAATGTGGAGCACCCCTTCATCACACCATTGCTCCCTGGTCCACTCTAACCCGGAGTGGTAGTACTTGTTAGGGTCCCATTAATGGGTTAAATAGAAAAGTGTGTTTATTAAAAAAAAAACTGAGTATCCATTAGGAATGAATTTATTTCAAAACTTTATCGGCATTAAATGACCCACTGAGGTTGATATGCCGTAAAACAAACCAAACCAAACCCACCGTATCAAGTTGTTATTTTGCACAGCGGTTTTGGTCGACTGAAAACAGTCAGTATTTCCTCGTTGAGATAAACAGCCATGGATTTATATCCCTCGGTGGCCGAACCACCCCAGCCAACAGAGATGATAGGAATATTACTAGGAGTCACCACTCCTGTTCAGAAAGTTCAATCTCTGTAGCTGCCCAATACAGTGTGCCAATAGATAAGTGAATACAAATAACCGACATAAGCCAGAATAAAGTCAAACTGATAAAATTAAGTCAGACATGAAGGGAAAATGAAATAAAAATTGCGATAACTTCTATTTCCCACGAGAGCGTAAAATAAACCCGTAATTAACTCAAGGTTATCGTAATAAAAAAAAAATCTCCAGTTATCAAGGAGGTTGTGTGAGCTCATCAAACGTACCATTTGATGAGCTCATACGACCTCTTCGATTACTGGAGATTTTTTTTTCCAGATGGTAAGTCTATGATTCACTGTCCCCATAACATTTTATATAAAGATTTAAAAACTCGTATAATCTCCTTCAACAATAACATCAAACTTGAAAACTTTTTATTTAAAATGATCTTATTTTTTTAGCCGTATGATATATATATATAAAAAAATTCACTCTGATGAAGGTCGTAAAAAAATCTCTCTGTGTACGGAATATTTTTACATTTTTCCTATTATTATTATTATTATTATTATTATTATTATTATTATTATTATTATTATTATTATTATTTCAACTTTATCTGATTATTTTAATAATAATAATAGCGTAATCCGTATACATTTTGATAAACTGACCGAAACACATGTGTAAGTGATATCGATTAAAAGTGATATCGATTAAATTCATTTTTATCCATCTACATTTCTTTTCTTTACTCATTTTTTCCTCATATATATATATATATATATATATATATATATATATATATATATATATATTTTTGAAGGCGAAATAATGCACATTTATGTTTAAAAACATATTTAAATTTTTTTTTCTCTTTTTTTTTGGTCCCTTAATATTTTCAGGCTATGCCTATCTTCAGGGGGTTGAAACATTTTTTTTTAAATTTTCATCTGTATTTGATAAACTCAACTGTGATGTTAATCCGTTGAATCTTTTAATGTAAATGCAAACGTTCGGCAAAGGTGTAAAGTTATGCTCGGCAAAGATGGTGAAACTTCGTTAGATTCCGTGCGGCGTTCTTGTTTCGCGGGATGTTTTGAAAATCATTTCATATATAAATATTTTTTTTTAATACTATAAATATAATATATATATATATATATATATATATATATATATAACTAGAAGCGGCTACCCGGCGTCGCCTGGGTAGAGGGTTAAAACGTAGTCTAGCAGATCCATTATTGTGGAATTGCGAGTTGGATCCTCACAGGATTCCCCATTAAAATCCCTACATAAAAAAGATTTTGCGTTGATCCAGACACCATGAAAAGAAAAATTAATGTCTAATTTTAAAATATTAAATGCAAAAAAACAAAAATCCATGCTCTTCTTATTGAAATTTTATTTTTTAATTATCTTCACTAGTATAAATCAAATCTTCATTATTTTTGCTCAAAAAGCAGGCTCTGATGATTGTGAATGGGTATATATATATTTACTTTGTCATTAATTGTTTCATTTTCATAGTTTCCTCCGGACATACATACACACAAACTGCCCTTTATATATGTATACATAGAAGATAATCGTTTCATTTTCATAGTTTCCTCCGGACATACATACACACAAACTGCCCTTTACATATGTATAGATAGAAGATAATTGTTTTATTTTCATAGTTTCCTCCGGACATACATACACACAAACTGCCTTTTATATATGTATAGATAGATTACATTCGGACATACATACACACAACTGCCCTTTATATATGTATAGATAGAAGATAATCGTTTCATTTTCATAGTTTCCTCCGGACATACATACACACAAACTGCCTTTTATATATGTATAGATAGATTACATTCGGACATACATACACACAACTGCCCTTTATATGTGTATAGATAGAAGATAATTGTTTCGTTTTCATAGTTTTCTCCGGACATACATACACACAAACTGCCTTTTATATATGTATAGATAGATTACATTCGGACATACGACATTCGGACATACATACACACAACTGCCCTTTATATATGTATAGATAGATTACATCGGACATACATACACACAACTGCCCTTTATATATGTATAGATAGATTACATTCGGACATACATACACACAAACTGCCTTTTATATATGTATAGATAGATTACAATCGGACATACATACACACAACTGCCCTTTATATATGTATAGATAGATTACAATCGGACATACATACACACAACTGCCCTTTATATATGTATAGATAGATTACAATCGGACATACATACACACAACTGTTGTATTGAGTCTTCTAGATTAATGTTTGTTGAGATTTGAGATGGCAAATTCACAAGGGCAAAAATATAAATGCGAAAAATTCTTCAGATTGTCATTTTCTGATCCTTAATAAGAAGCAATAAAAAATAAATCATCAGCAACTGCACTATATTTCCAATTAAGCTATGAACGCCAGACAATACAGTAGGTACCACCAATTTTCCCCGTGAAATTTACCCCCCCCCATATTTAACACAATGAAACTTGCATAAAGCTTAATATCATCTTAAAGATTTTTTTGTCCATTCGAAAAGAAGAAACATTAAACAAACTCCTGATGATTTTTAAAATCAGTCTACATCCCCTGAAAATAAGCCCATGTTTTATATTTCGGAGTGAAAATTAAAATAATTAGAATATTATTAAAATATTTTTTTTTCTAAAAACATAATCCATTTTGCGGACTTTCTTATATATATATATATATATATATATATATATATATATATATATATATATATATATATATAGAGAGAGAGAGAGAGAGAGAGAGAGAGAGAGAGAGATTTAAATGGTGTTCTGTCTTTGTTTTTTGTTTTTTTGTTAATTTTATTGGTTGGTTTTAGTTTATGCTAATTTATTTGAATCACTATGGGAGGTTTTGTATAATAGTGCGTTTGCTCCATGTCTCTTTAGTCAGATCTTAGCCATGAAGAGCACTAAGCGAAACTGTTAGTAGGTATATCTAACTGATTAGGTTTAACTTTATATATATTATATATATATATATATATATATATATATATATATATAGTCGTTAATTGTTTTATTTTAGTAGTTTCATTCATACATATATACATACATACACACCAACTGCCCTTTATATGTTTGTAGATGATAATATTATTCCCTCCGCACGAGGAGGATGTGACACAAACTCATTCTTTAGTGGAGTTTATGAGGTCGTCTGGGTGGCCTAAAGCGAGGGAGTCTATCCCCTTTTCACTAGCGCTAGACCAAAGAGATTATTTTGGCGTCTGAGGTGGAGTGCCACATCTAGCATCATCTCCCTACTTTACCGCACAGATCCATGTGCTACTCATACGCTGAGTTGGTGATGGCAAGTATCGAACTAGGAACCTTGTCGTTCCTAATCGAACGCCCTACCGCGGAGTTTTCCTTCTCCTAGATTAGATGCCATGAAGTAAAGACTGCGGAGTGATCTATTGTCAGTATCAATCGAAAAACGAGGGGGGGGATTGTTTTGCTTGGGTGGGGCGCCACCACTACCGTCAGCTCCCAGATGCTTTATCACACAGATCAGATTACACAATCTGAGCTGGCGAGAACCAGTATCGAACCGGAACCCTATGAGTGCTGGTGAATGCACAACCGGCTGAGAGGTTAAAGAGCCCTGTCTGCCCTCCTATTTACCCATAGTTGGAGGGAGAAAAGTTAGATGCATACCTTTCCTCAGGGTATCAGCACTGTGTGAAATGCAAACAGCCTCCTCCAGGATTTGACCTCGTGTCACCGTATCCATTTTCTACGACAATACACATTATACCAGGGGAAGGTTGTGGCTGGATTAAGCCGAGAAAGAGAAGCCGTAGGGAGGACTGGGACAGAAAGAACCCCAAAAGAACGACTCACAAA
The DNA here is from genome assembly GCA_023376005.1 of Doryteuthis pealeii. Classification (NCBI taxonomy): domain Eukaryota; kingdom Metazoa; phylum Mollusca; class Cephalopoda; order Myopsida; family Loliginidae; genus Doryteuthis; species Doryteuthis pealeii. The sequence goes on along the minus strand of CM042164.1, from coordinate 88,668,199 downwards.
TCCCACCATTGATTATTATTATTATTTACTCCTTTTGAGTTTTCACATGAGCGTTAGCTGATGGTCTTTCACTGGAGTCTGAGTGGCAGCAAGTCTCCTCAGGT
>CM042164.1:88658095-88663095 GCA_023376005.1 Doryteuthis pealeii | reverse complement strand
TCTTTCTTACTTTTCTTTCTTCTTCTTTTTCTCTTTCTTCTTTCTTTCCTTTCTTTCTCTTTCTTCCTTTCTTTCTTCTTCTTTTTCTTTCTTTCTCTTTCTTTCTTTTCTCTTTCTTTCTTTCTTTCTTCTTTTCTTTCTTTCTTTTCTTTCTTTCTTTCTCTTTCTTTCTTTCTTTCTATTTTCTCTTTCTTCATTTCTTTCTTTCTTTTCTTTCTTCTTTCTTTCTTTCTTTCTTTCTTTTCTTTCTTCTTTCTTTCTTTCTTTCTCTTCTCTTTCTTTTCTCTTCTTTTCTTTCTCTTTCTTTCTTTCTTTCTTCTTTCTCTTTCTTTCTTTCTTTTTTTCTTCTCTTTCTTTCTTCTCTTTCTTTCTTCTTTCTTTCTTTCTTTCTTTTTTCTTTCTTTCTTTCTCTTTCTTTCTTTCTTTCTGTCTCTTTCTTTCTCTTTCTTCTTTCTTTCTTTCTCTTCTCTTCTTTCTATTTCCTTTCTTTCATTTCTTTCTTTCTTTCTTCTCTTTTTCTTTCTTTCCTTCTCTCTTTCTTTCTTTCTTTTCTTCTCTTTTCTTTCTTTCTTTCTTTCTTTCTTTCTTTCTTTCTTTTCTTTCTTTCTTCTTTTCTTTTCTTTTCTTCTTCTTTTCTTTTCTTTTCTTTCTTCTCCTTTCTTATTTCTCTTTCTTCTTTCTTTTCTTTCTTTCTCTATCTTTTCTTTCTTTCTTTCTTTCTCTATTCTTTTCTTTTCTTATTTTCTTTCTTTCTTTCTTCTTTCTACTTTATTTCTCTTCTTTTTCTTCTTTCTTCTTTATTTTCTCTTTACTTTCTTTCTTTTTCTTTCTTCTTTCTTTCTTTCTCCTTCTTTCTTTCTTTTCTTTCTTTTTCTTCTTTCTTTCTTCTTTCTTTCTCTTTCTTTTCTTCTTACTTTCTCTTCTTCTTTTCTTCTTTTTCTCTTTCTAACTTTCTATCTCTTTTCTTTCTTTCTTTCTTTCTTCTCTTTCTTCTTATCTTATTTTCTTTCTTACTTCTCTTTCTTCTTCTTTCTCTTTCTTCTTCTTTCTTTTTCTTTCTTTCTTCTTTCTCTTTCTTCTTTCTTTCTTTCTTTCTTTCTTTCTTTCTTTCTTTCTTTCTTCTTTCTCTTTCTTTCTTTCTTTTCTTACTTTCTTCTTTCTTTCTTCTTTCTTTCTTTCTTTCTTTCTTTCTTTCTCTTCTTTCTCTTTCTTTCTTTCTTTTCTTTTTTCTTTCTTCTTTTCTTTCTCTTTCTTTCTTACTCTTCCTTTCTTTCTTTCTTTCTTTCTTCTCTTTCTTACCTTCTTCTTTCTTCTTTCTTTCTTTCTTCTCGTTTCTCTCTTTCTTTTCTTATGCTCTTTTTCTTTCTTTCTTCTTTTTCAGTTATTTCTTTCCGTTTTATTATTTGGTTTTCTTCTTCATACTTTACTATACTTCTTTCTTTCTTCTTCATCTCTTCTTCTTTTTTTCTCTTTTCTTCTGCATTCTTTTCTTTTCCTCAATTTCTTCTTTCTTCTTTCTTTCTTTTCTTTTCTTTCCTTAAATTCATCTTCTTTTGTTTCTTCTTTCTTCTTTCTTTCTTCTTTCTTCTTCTTTCTTATTCCATTCCTTATATTTCTTTCTTTTCTATTCTATTCATCTATTTTCTTGCTTTTGTTTGTTATTTTTGTTTGTTTGTTTACTGCCATATGTTACTAACTTCTTTTCTCTTTCCCCTCCTTCTTTTTGGGTCATTTATGCCGAAACATTTTTATTTTATTCATTCTTTATGGCGTACTCAATTTCTTTAACTCAGTTTAAAAATAAAAATTTATCTCAATGATTTCTCTATTTAACCCATAGATAGTGACCCAACAAATTTACCACGCGGGCAGAGTGTGCGGGAGTAACGTTGATTAAAAAGGTACTTCCACACTTTCCCAGAGCTCCAGAATTGGAACCTTACTATCAGATAGAGTTAATTTCATTATCAGGACTTAAAGACCCTCAACCACCGCCTTCTAGCACAATATGATAAAAAGGGTTTCGGCCTTGCCATAAGGGCAATAGGGTTGCAAAATCATATAGGTGCTAGGGCTTTGATGTGACCAGCCGATTGATCGGAGGGGGCCTCTCTGACCGCCTGTCCAGCTTAAGTAAGAAGTGGAGTGTACATGTCATGGACTGTTTAGCCACCTAGTATTCCATGGCACGCAACAGTCCTTCAGCATCCTTAGAATCACGGATCACCAACACGGCCAACAAGGTTTCCCTATTGGGGTGGGAGGGTCTCACCCCACTGCAGAGGTGCAGGCGTGTATTCAAAGCCCCAGTGACAGGTCTGCTTAATTGTTTGCAGAGGGTGTTGTTCTGAGTTGCTTGAAATACATGAAAATACATGTGTAAGATTCAAGGTTATAACTTGTTGAAACACACAACTCCGACATGTGGTGTTGGACATAACATTGTTGCTGGAGTCCCACAATGAGATACATCTTATTATAATGGAGATTGTGTGTTTTTCTGTCTGTAACTGAAACTATATTACTACTCAAGTCACAATTCCCTTAGTTATTTACATCACATCCTCCATGATTTTATTTTTATTCAAACCTCAATTATTAATAAAATTGTTTTACATTATTAATACTGTTAACTATATCTACCTATTATTAAGATGCGATTGTATTTATATATACAAAATATAGTGGTTTGCAGTGTGAAGGGGAAGGCTAATTTGCATATTGATATTAAAAATTTGATTTTAATAAATATGTGCTCAGTATTTTTGATTTCTAATTGTTTTGTTTTATCTTAATGAATATGAGCAAAAATCTCTCCAATAAATCCATTAACAATATTAAAAGTAATTCTATTTTTTACTTCCTAATTTAACTAAATAGTTAAATTATGAAAATTTAGCAATGAAAGACGGGAGGGAAGAAAAAGCAAGTTTTAGTTGTTCACCCTCTGTTTCAAATCTTTTTATCGGCATCTTATTTAGTTCCATTACCCTTTCTAAGTTAACATATTTTATTACATTAAAACATAAATACTTGCACCCGGAGGGTGCATATATTTGCTAGTTAGTGTAATTTTTACTTATAATTTGCCTTGATGTGATGAAGGTAGCAATTAATTTCAATGCACAAAGTTTGCTATTCAACTCATCTCAAACACAAAGTCTAACAGACTTCTTTTCAAATAGCTTGCTTTTTTTATTGAGCTAGTGGCTCACATATGTAAATGACTGAGGGTCATGAAACGACTTTTCCTGCAACGGAACGACAATACAAATTAAGAATTGAGAAATACTTGGAATCAGGTAAGTTCGGACCCCTTGGTCCCACTTCACTTCACTACACTATGTATGTCATTAGATTTAATGAAAGAAAAAGCTTCATGTTAAAAAAGACAAGAAGCAGGCAATAATCCAGCAGGAACTATTATAGATGCAGACTATGCAGATAATCTAGCACTTTAAGCAAATAACCTACACAATCTGAATCATGGCTACATTGCCTAGAGAAAGCAGTGTAAGGTTGAAAGTTATGACAATGTTGACAACTTGTTGAAACACACAACTCCGACACGTGGTGTTTGACATAACACTTTATATAATAAACAGCACATTTATAAGACAAGATACGATAACAATAAAATACATGTACATAAACATACAACAGTAAAGATAAAAGGACTGGAGAGTCTGTACATACAAAATCACTTACTAGTGATGGGGGCCCGTAGACCCCAGGAGAGTTACATAGCGTTGGGGACAGAAGCCCCCACCGAGAAGGGTGTGACAATGGTCTAACACATGTAGTCGTTCCAGAAGATGTAGCTAAAAGAGGGAGAAGAGTTTGGACCTCGCGCTTAAATACCAGACCTCCCTGGTGGCCGGCGCGGAAACCCAGCGGGAAGATAACTCTTCTAGTCAAAGAGAAGATAATCCCAATGTTATATACTGGTCTTTTCACTAAGCCAAATCAGCATATAACGTTATATACCTTTCTTACTACTTCTTACTCTGGTCGTCTATTCTTCTGGCCTGGTATATCTTCTAAGGTCTCGTCTGGTCTTCTGTTGAGGATTCCGGGTCTGGTTTCCGTTGGGATTTCTTCTTATCAGAAGCCTTGTGTCATTGTTAGTTTTTAGTAATAAACACAAGACTTCGATTTATGTTGATGTTACTTTATTCATAAATCCCCAGACCAGACAATGCGCGCGGATCCTTACATCTTGCTAGCTCGGCTTCTAAGTTCTAACTGACTAACTGAGTTGCTTACACCTTAAACCGGAAGGGGGCTTTCTATCGGGGTTCCGTTTCTCACGGTCTATCCCCAGAAAGCAAGGTCAGAGTGAGGTCAAGCATTGTCACTCACTCTCAAAGCCATCAGCTATATTGATCGCCATAATGATTTCTACACTACCTTAAAAATGTATTAGGGATCCAATTATTATGTAACACCAACACATGTAACTGATAAATAAATAAATGATGAACTGAAAAAGTGAACTATTTTATTTTTTCTTATTGTTACTCTTAAATAGAAATATCGTTGAATAGAGTAAAAAAGTAAGTAAAGTCGTCGGGGTGGCCTAATGTCAGTATCAGCCAGACAGCGGAGTCTAACCCCTTTTCACTAGCGCTAGATCAAGTGCTCTACCGACTGAGCTAAACCGTTAAATACTCGGCAAAATTACTAGCGAATAGTAATTTTCATTTTATTTCAGTATAAGTTTATAATGTACTAGAAGTGGCTACCCACGTCGCTCGGGTGGGTGGGGGTGAATTTTTAAAAGTTAGTTTCTATACAAATTTTAATTTCCAAATATCTTCACATAAATAAATAAAGTCGTCATTATTTTTGCACAAAAAGCAAGCTCTAGTGATAATGAATGTATATATATATATATATATATATATATATATATATATATATATATATATATATATATATATATTTACTTGGTTGCTAATTGTTTTTTTTTCATAGTCTCCTCTGGACATACATACACA
>CM042164.1:88648095-88650595 GCA_023376005.1 Doryteuthis pealeii | reverse complement strand
ATGGTAAAATACAAGATATTTAGGTATCAACGAGATACCTAATTGTACATAAAAACATAGTTAGGGGATACATGACTAAAGGATAGTCATATATCGTATAAGAGACTTACTAGCAGTGAGTGGCCAGTGTTAACGGCCGAAGCCCCAACGAGAAGAGGGTGGTCATAAGACTACCTCATTGTGTCTCATAGGTCGAGCAGCATGGAAAGAGAGAGTGAGAAGTTCAAATCAGCCGCTTAAATACAACAAGGCCCCAAGCGGGAACTAGCGAAACTAAACGAGCAGACAACTCTCAAGGCAAATACGAAAAAACGCACAATACAATTATTAAATCTTTAAAAAATCATTTCATGTGCATATTTCATATTGAAAGAAGTAAAATACATATTGAACAATTGAACAGACACATGGCTAGAAGCGAAGGAGACAGATACATAGATAGAAGCAAGAGAGACACACACATGACTTGAAGTGAAGAAGACAGACTCACAGCAAGAAGTATAGACACAGACACATGGCTAGAAGCGAGGGAGACAGACACATAGATAGAAGCAAAAGAGACACACACGTGGCTAGAAGTGAAGAAGACAGACTCGCAAGCACAGACACATGGCTAGTAGATAGAAGGAGACACACATGACTAGAAGTGAAGAAGACAGACTCACAGCAAGAAGTATGGGACACAGACACATGGCTAGAAGCGAAGGAGAGGATAGATGGCTAGAAGTGAAGAAGACAGACTCACAGCAAGAAGTATAGGACACAGACACATGCTAGATAGATAGAAGCAAATGTATGAAGAGACAGACTCACAGCAAGAAGTATGTGGCTAGAAGCGACAGACTAGATACAAAAGTGACTAGCAGGACGAAAATAGACGCACACAGACACATAGATACACAAGACATCTAGGCGAGGTGCACGGAGTAGACACGTAAGATATCTAAATAATACATAGCATTGAATTCATGTAAAATAAACAGACCACAGATCATTGGCTAAAATATCAAATATACTGTAAGAGTGATAGAACTCCGAGATAGACAGCACAGATACATAATACATAGAGGTACATAAACATACATACATAAGTAATAGAGTAGACACATGACAAGACAACGAGATACCTAATTGTACATAAAAACATAGTTAGGGGATACATGACTAAAGGATATCATATATCGTATAAGAGACTTACTAGCAGTGAGTGGCCAGTGTTAACGGCCGAAGCCCCAACGAGAAGAGGGTGGTCATAAGACTACCTCATTGTGTCTCATAGGTCGAGCAGCATGGAAAGAGAGAGTGAGAAGTTCAAATCAGCCGCTTAAATACACACAAGGCCCCAAGCGGGAACTAGCGAAACTAAACGAGCAGACAACTCTCAAGGCAAATACGAAAATAACGCCACAATACAATTATTAAATCTTTAAAAAATCATTTTCATGTGCATATTTTCCATATTGAAAGAAGTAAATACATAATTGAACAATTGAACAGACACATGGCTAGAAGCGAAGGAGACAGATACATAGATAGAAGCAAGAGAGACACACACATGACTTGAAGTGAAGAAGACAGACTCACAGCAAGAAGTATAGGACACAGACACATGGCTAGAAGCGAGGAGACAGACACATAGATAGAAGCAAAAGAGACACACACTGGCTAGAAGTGAAGAAGACAGACTCACAGCAAGAAGTATGGGACACAGACACATGGCTAGAAGCGAAGGAGACAGACACATAGATAGAAGCAAAAGAGACACCACATGACTAGAAGTGAAGAAGACAGACTCACAGCAAGAAGTATGGGACACAGACACATGCTAGAAGCGAAGGAGACAGACACATAGATAGAAGCAAAAGAGACACACACGTGGCTAGAAGTGAAGAAGACAGACTCACAGCAAGAAGTATAGGACACAGACACATGGCTAGAAGCGAGGGAGACAGACACATAGATAGAAGCAAAAGAGACACACACGTGGCTAGAAGTGAAGAAGACAGACTCACAGCAAGAAGTATGGGACACAGACACATGGCTAGAAGCGAAGGAGACAGACACATAGATAGAAGCAAAAGAGACACACATATGACTAGAAGTGAAGAAGACAGACTCACAGCAAGAAGTATAGGACACAGACACATGGCTAGAAGCGAGGGAGACAGACACATAGATAGAAGCAAAAGAGACACACACGTGGCTAGAAGTGAAGAAGACAGACTCACAGCAAGAAGTATAGGACACAGACACATGGCTAGAAGCGAAGGAGACAGACACATAGATAGAAGCAAAAGAGACACACACGTGTCTAGAAGTGAAGAAGACAGACTCACAGCAAGAAGTATAGGACACAGACACATGGCTAGAAGCGAGGGAGACAGACACATAGATAGAAGCAAAAGAGACACACACGTGGCTAGAAGTGAAGAAGACAGACTCACAGCAGAAGTATAGGACACAGACACATGGCTAGAAGCGAAGGAGACAGACACATAGA